>CM068376.1:249001704-249447693 GCA_034769895.1 Magicicada septendecula | reverse complement strand
ATACGCTGTCCAGGCAGTGAAGGCGGCTGGAGGGTTAGGAGACCCTCACACACACACACACACACTGACAGGCCGCCTAACAATAGACAGGGACAGGCCTTTGACCTGCGCTGCTGTCTTTTTAGTTACAGTCCACTACAATAAATTAAATTTTATTGTCGTGCTTAAACTTTTAATTTTGATTGTTCCATTGAATTCAGACTGTAATTTCATTTAAAATAAGTCCAAACACGAAGTTTTTATGGCGATATTCAAATGTTTTACATTTATTTGTTTATTTTAAACTATTGTTAATTATTGTTAAACTTTAGAACACCATCTAAGCGACTATTATTAAAAATGATGATTATTAAAAACTAAGTTACTGATCATCTTATTTATTTTTCAACTATTTTTCTGTGACACTCCCTTTAATTTTTTTTTCCGATTCACCAATTGTGATACTCGATAAAGAGCAGATTGACGACCCACCTCTTTATTGTTATAATACTGAAAAAATTAATCAACATATGTAACAGATTTTAATATATAGATATAAAGATTATTTTCAAACCTCATATTTTTATTTCAAATAAACAATATATGAAATAATAGTTGTTATACGTTATCGAAATAATTGTTTGTCTTTTTACTAGCACGAACTTTTAAAAATGTTATTTATTATAAAAATATTATATATTATTGTTTTACAGACACACAAAATGAAATGTGATATGTATCTATGTAAATATATTAAAAATTTACTGTCCATGTTATTAAACTTTAACTATAACTTGAGAGGACGAGGTAGCGCGTCAGGAATTAAATGTGTATTATTGTATCACGTAATTTGGAAAATAATTACCGGTATTACAGATTTCAGTAACATGCAAGAGAGACGTCCCTTCCTTACTTGGTTTACACTTGGTCGCTATAGTCATTTTTCCAGGTAGAGAGGGTGATTCACCCTCAAACCAACAAACAGTAGAGGTCATTGCTCGTGTACCGGGTACCCCGAGTGAGTCACTGATTACCCGCCGACTTTTTTTAGTCGTTAAATAGCTTGCACGGGGTAGTGAGACCAGCCAGTCTTGTCAGAGAGCCGATCTGTCGCGTATATTGTGAGTGAATCAGTTCATTTGTGGTTAGTGTATAGTTGATTTGTGATTATGAGTTCTTGTAAAAAACGCCACGTTTTACATACTCAATGCAGAACAATGATTGCTTCTGTTCTGTTCTATTTTGAGAAAGAGAAGTATAACGGAGGTCCTTTACTTGATACTAATAAAGTAATGCAGAGAACAGCAGATGCTTGTGGCATTTCGTTGAGAACAATACAACGTATCAACGCAGAGATTAAAAAAAGTTTGGAAAATCAAGAAGATCCCTGTGTAGTTGAAGATATTGATTTAATCACAGCTGAGGACGATCAACAAGATAACACCTTAAACAGCACCAAAAGGGAAAATATTATTATTCATACTCCTCGGAAGAAAAGTTTGAAGAGAAAGCGGCCAGTAACAGACATGGATGACTTCGACAAAGGAGCTATTCGACGTCACATATTGAGCTACTATGCTCGAAAAGAAGCGCCTACCCTCAGACAACTTTGTGTGTCACTTCAAGAAGCTGGACTGTATATGGGAGGAAAATCTTCACTGAGCTCGCTATTATCAGACATGGAATTTCAGTACAAGAAATTTAACAGCAGAAAAATCCTCATGGAAAAGCCGTCAGTGGCCCTGTTAAGGTGTCGTTTCTTAAGAAAAATGCTTGAAGTAAATATTAAAAACACTATATTTTTGGACGAGACCTGGATCAATGAAAACACGAGAAAGGACACTGGTTGGACTGATGGCACTATCCAAGGAACTCTCGGCGGCCCTTTGGGTAAAGGCAAACGATTGATCATCTGTCATGCTGGTGGCTCCAACGGATGGATTAGCGCTCCCCCTTTTGTGTTCCAATCTAAGAAGACAGGAGATTACCATGAAGACATGAATGCGACTGTTTTTGAATCATGGTTCTTCGATACATTACTGCCATCCATTCCTCAAGGAGCAACTATTGTTATGGACAATGCTCCGTATCATTCCAGGATTCTAAACAAACCACCGACATCGTCATCAACAAAAGCGGAAATGATCAGCTGGTTGAAAGCTCGAGGTGTCCCTTTCCCAGATAACCTTCTTAAGGTGGAACTATATGCGTTAGTTCGATTACATAAGCCACCAACGCCTACCTATGTGATCGATAAAAAAGCATCTGAGTTGGGTTTCAAAGTAATTCGTCTACCGCCCTATCACTGTCATTACAACCCTATTGAAATGGTTTGGGCGAATCTAAAAAATTACGTAAAGGTTAGGAATACAACCTTTAAACTGGCAGATATTGAAAACCTATTTAGAGAATCTGTTGTCAACTTTACTTCCGACATGTGGACTAAATACGTCGACCATGTACAGAAGTTGATTGATGAAGACTGGAGGAACGAGGGGTTAAATGAAGCAAGTGTTCAGGAACTGATTGTAAACTTAGCACCTGATGACTCCGATGAGGATGAATATGACGACACCACTGATGAAGACGATTTTGGTTGTGCACCTATAGTATAAAGTTGCACTCAACCCAAGCTACATTTAGCAAAACAACAAAATTGCTACATTTTGTAAATATTTTATTAGAATTTTGATTTTTAATTGTTGTAAATTTGTAAATATTGATAAACTTGTATATAACTTTTAATGCGGCCATCGGCAGTCTGAAGCCTGCAAAATAAGCATCAGAGTTTTGAACGCAGAGAGAAAGTTAATTTTAAAATTCCGAGTATATACTTAGTTGAATTTTGAGCTCGAGTTTAAAGCCTTGTATAAAAAAAGTAAAGTAGCCTAACTATTTAGAATTAATTTGACGTGTAGTATAAAAATATACTAAAAGTAATGCATCCGCTACGATGAATATACAAAAAGCCAGCGAGATCGGCCGCTGGCAGTTCTCAGTGTCATTTGACGGGCCGATTTAATCGGCCACTAGCAGTTCCAACAATGAACCATAGGGCCATTTAACCGGCTTCT
Organism: Magicicada septendecula; assembly: GCA_034769895.1. Taxonomy (NCBI): domain Eukaryota; kingdom Metazoa; phylum Arthropoda; class Insecta; order Hemiptera; family Cicadidae; genus Magicicada; species Magicicada septendecula. Next base: position 249,444,640 of record CM068376.1, on the reverse strand, counting down.
GGCATCCAAAGGGAGTGTATCAGAAAAATAGTTGAACAGTAAATTAAATGATCAGAATCTTAGTTTTTAATAATAACATTTTTTTAATAACAGTCGCGTAAATAATTCTCAGAAGTTTAGCAATCACAGTATTTCAAAATAAACAAATAAGAGTAAAACATTTGAAAATCGTAGTACAAACTTCGTGTTTGGACTTATTTTAAATGAAATCACAGCCTGAATTAAATGGAACGACCAAAACTATAAGATTAAGCAGAATAACAAAATTTAATTTATTATAGTAAACTGTATTTAAAAAGACAGAAGCACAGGTCAAGTGCCGTCCCCCGTCTATTGTTAGGCGGCCTGCCAGTGTGCGTGCGTGAGCCAAGGGTCTCCTAATCCTCTAGCCGCCTTCACTGCCTGGACAGCGTATAGTTGATTCTCTTTGAATTTACGGCAGTTATCGTTCGTCATAGAAAAAATACCCTTGTTAAAACATAAAACGTTGCAGGTAAACTACCCCTTTCCCTTAACCGATCTTCAACAAAATCAACAGACCTTGAGTTCTGTATAATTCAAAAAGGTATGCAGAAGAGTAATTGATTCTGTTTTAATGTATGGCAGTTATCGTTCGTCAAAACAAAATTACCCTTGATAAAACATAAAATGTTGCTGGTAAACAACCCTATTCCCTTAACCGATCTTCACCAAAACCAACAGGTCTTGAGAACTCTACATTTCAGGGCTGTATGCAAAATATTATATGATTCTGTTTGAATTTGAGGCTGTTATCGTTTGCCATACAAAATACCCTTAATAAGACAAAAAATGTGTCTGGTAAACTACCCCTTTCCCTTAACCGATCTTCACCAAAAACAATAGGTCTTTAGTACTCAACAAAACAGGGCTGTATGCAAACACGTATTTGATCCTGTTTGAATTTGCGGCTCTTATCGTTTGCCATAGAAAATACCTTTTTAAAACATAAAACGTTGCAAGTAAACTACCCCTTTCCCTTAACCGATCTTCACCAACACCAATAGGTATTGAGAACTCTACAATACAGGGCTGTATGCAAAACATCATTTGATTCTGTTTGAATTTGCGGCTGTTATCATTTACCATAGAAAAAATTACCCTTGATAAAAAACCGTTGCCGGTAAACGACCCCTTTACCTTAACCGATCTTCACCAAAAACGATAGGTCTTGAGAACTCTACAATTCAGAGCTGTATGCAAAAATATTATATGATTTTGTTTGAATTTGCGGGTGTTATCGTTTGCCATACAAAATACCCTTGATAAAACAAAAAATGTGGCTGGTAAACTACCCCTTTCCCTTAAACGATCTTCACCAAAAACTTTAGGTCTTGCGAACTCTACAATTCAGGGCTGTATACAAAACATTAGTTGATTCTCTTTGAATTTACGGCAGTTATCGTTCGTCATAGAAAAAATACCCTTGTTAAAACATAAAACGTTGCAGGTAAACTACCCCTTTCCCTTAACCGATCTTCAACAAAATCAACAGACCTTGAGTTCTGTATAATTCAAAAAGGTATGCAGAAGAGTAATTGATTCTGTTTTAATGTATGGCAGTTATCGTTCGTCAAAACAAAATTACCCTTGATAAAACATAAAATGTTGCTGGTAAACAACCCTATTCCCTTAACCGATCTTCACCAAAACCAACAAGTCTTGAGAACTCTACATTTCAGGGCTGTATGCAAAATATTATATGATTCTGTTTGAATTTGAGGCTGTTATCGTTTGCCATACAAAATACCCTTAATAAGACAAAAAATGTGTCTGGTAAACTACCCCTTTCCCTTAACCGATCTTCACCAAAAACAATAGGTCTTTAGTACTCAACAAAACAGGGCTGTATGCAAACACGTATTTGATCCTGTTTGAATTTGCGGCTCTTATCGTTTGCCATAGAAAATACCTTTTTAAAACATAAAACGTTGCAAGTAAACTACCCCTTTCCCTTAACCGATCTTCACCAACACCAATAGGTATTGAGAACTCTACAATACAGGGCTGTATGCAAAACATCATTTGATTCTGTTTGAATTTGCGGCTGTTATCATTTACCATAGAAAAAATTACCCTTGATAAAAAACCGTTGCCGGTAAACGACCCCTTTACCTTAACCGATCTTCACCAAAAACGATAGGTCTTGAGAACTCTACAATTCAGAGCTGTATGCAAAATATTATATGATTTTGTTTGAATTTGCGGGTGTTATCGTTTGCCATACAAAATACCCTTGATAAAACAAAAAATGTGGCTGGTAAACTACCCCTTTCCCTTAAAACGATCTTCACCAAAAACTTTAGGTCTTGCGAACTCTACAATTCAGGGCTGTATACAAAACATTAGTTGATTCTCTTTGAATTTACGGCAGTTATCGTTCGTCATAGAAAAAATACCCTTGTTAAAAACATAAAACGTTGCAGGTAAACTACCCCTTTCCCTTAACCGATCTTCAACAAAATCAACAGACCTTGAGTTCTGTATAATTCAAAAAGGTATGCAGAAGAGTAATTGATTCTGTTTTAATGTATGGCAGTTATCGTTCGTCAAAACAAAATTACCCTTGATAAAACATAAAATGTTGCTGGTAAACAACCCTATTCCCTTAACCGATCTTCACCAAAACCAACAAGTCTTGAGAACTCTACATTTCAGGGCTGCATGCAAAATATTATATGATTCCGTTTGAATTTGCGGCTCTTATCGTTTGCCATAGAAAATACCCTTTTAAAACATAAAACGTTGCCGGTAAACTAGCCCTTTCCCTTAACCGATCTTCACCAAAAACAAAAGGTCTTGAGAACTTTACAATTCAGGGCTGTATGCGAAATATTATTTGATTCTGTTTGAATTTGCGGCTGTTATCGTTTGCCAAACAAACAAAATTACCCTTGATAAAAAAAAAACCGTTGCTGGTAAACTACCCCTTTCCCTCAACCGATCTTCACCAAAAACAATAGGTCGCGAGTACTCTACAAATCAGGGCTGTATACAAAAAATTATTTGATTCTGTTTGAATTTGCGGCTGTAATCGTTTGCCTTAGAAAAAAAATCTACAGACACACACACACACACACACACACACACACACACACACTTTTCGAAAAACGACTTTTTTCATGTTTTGAGTGTAGTACAATCAGAATCTGCAATAATCTCGAACACGATTTTTTTTGCCATCACCATACTTCCATTTCCTTAAGGAACATGGAAGTAAAAGAGTACTGAAATTTTGCTCGAAGAAATCTATTCTTACAACCATTCGGTAGCTGGGATATGTCGTAAAAGCATCAAGTGCGGAATTTTGATACGCTGGGACTTCCATGTCATTAATTTTTTTAATTTTATGATTGAAATCATTTACAGGTAAAACCACCTGCTAGAATAGAGAATAGTGAAAATCTTATTAGTATCTTAGGTTTTCGCGGCGGTGTTAACTCTGGTAATATTAGTTTGACAGTTCACCGGGTTATTAGGCCGTGGTCCGATGCTGCCGCATAAAACAGACGTTTCGGACCCACCATTGGAGGTCATCTTCATTGCAATGACTTCAGCAACAACTGGTACGCTCTTCGCCAGTTTTCCACAGTACTGTGGCAAAAGATTAAGTGATTTTACTAAGTGAAGAAAAATCTGGTTTCACCGCATTAAATTTTACTAATTGTCCTAAACAATTTAATTTACGATTATACACAAGAAAGACTAACAGATTTTGCGCCAAAATTAACAAAAATGTATTTATTTATTTAATATAATCAAAGCGGGACTATCAAATGACTGCAACAATTAGTTCGGTAAATGTCCAGCGGACATGCATCTTCCCTGTGAATCGTACAAATAGATTTTTAATATTTTATTTTTTAAATAGTACGTATTTAAAAATTTCAGAACAGGAGGCTCGCTGGTTTAGGATTCTGTAATCACGTGTTTGGTAATGTCTAGTGTATGGGTGTCTGTTTTGTTGGGGGTTTCCGCACGTTTTTAGGTGGTGTGAAAATGTGATTCGGTTTTTAACCTGGTTACATGACATAACTTTGATAGTGCTTATGTCATATGCTCGCATTTTCCCTGAAGTTACGCACTTTGTTAATTAAGGCTAGTCTATCAACCAGTATGCATTTCGGTACTGATGCAACCGGCTGTTGCAACTTCTATCAACAGACGTTTACTGGTTTTACACCAACTTTGTCACTACTTATTGCCACACTGCTAAATACTGTACTTCGCTCTTGACAAGGCCTTTCGGTGTCTCCATTATCTTCAGGTCTTAAACGACCTACAATCTAATACATTTTAGGTTAGTTGTCTCCAAGTCGCTTATATTAATATAATAGATATTTACCATATATCCGTCGTGCGACTTCGTTTTTCTCGTCTTATTTTGACGCGTTTCGGCAACGAATTGCCATCTTCAGAATCTTAATCACTCATATGAGATCGTTAAAAAATTAAAAACATTAAAATCATTACGGTAAAAGTGCACTTTTACGATATTGGAAACTCACAGACGCGAACATGAAAGTTTATGTTTCTCGAGTGGACTATATCGATCGACTGCTTTCGCGTGGACAATATCGATCAACTGATTCACTGTTTATATAGCCACTGATAAACCTGTTTTGCTTAATATAGCCCATATGTACTGTGACATTTCATTTACTGGCGCCCGTGTGCAAGTATTGCCGTGTCGTACAACATGTTATGTGAAAATGTAAGTTTATCATTCAAGACATAATCACTGTTGATTTTGACGGCTTTATATATTTCGTATTCCTCAAGCGCGTCCATGTATTTTCCTTTCCTGCAGCAATGCAAAGGCTGGAAATTTGTCTCAAAATCACTGTAGTTATGATTACATAGTATCAGGTGCCTGGCAAAATTAGATTTTGTTTTATGTAATTCCCTTCTGGGAAGATGTTCGTTATATCTTTCTTCAAATGGTCTGCCTGTTTGGCCTATGTAGAACATGTCACATGAGCTGCAATTCATCTTGTATACGCCGGTTCTTTTTCTTTCTGGTATACTGTTTTTTCGGCTAAGAAGTCTCTGAATGTTGTTATTTGTACGAAAGGTTACAATTACATGGTGTTTCTTGAGTTCGTTAACTAGAATATTTGGTAAAATGTTTGTGTAATCTGCAGATATGTATTTATTAACCGGAAGTGTGTTATCATTGTTCGACTTTTTAATTTCTTCTCTTTGTGTTTACTTATTAATTTATCCACTAATGAACATTATGAAAAAACATGAAAAAACAGTATACCAGAAAGAAAAAGAACCGGCGTATACAAGATGAATTGCAGCTCATGTGACATGTTCTACATAGGCCAAACAGGCAGACCATTTGAAGAAAGATATAACGAACATCTTCCCAGAAGGGAATTACATAAAACAAAATCTAATTTTGCCAGGCACCTGATACTATGTAATCATAACTACAGTGATTTTGAGACAAATTTCCAGCCTTTGCATTGCTGCAGGAAAGGAAAATACATGGACGCGCTTGAGGAATACGAAATATATAAAGCCGTCAAAATCAACAGTGATTATGTCTTGAATGATAAACTTACATTTTCACATAACATGTTGTACGACACGGCAATACTTGCACACGGGCGCCAGTAAATGAAATGTCACAGTACATATGGGCTATATTAAGCAAAACAGGTTTATCAGTGGCTATATAAACAGTGAATCAGTTGATCGATATTGTCCACGCGAAAGCAGTCGATCGATATAGTCCACTCGAGAAACATAAACTTTCATGTTCGCGTCTGTGAGTTTCCAATATCGTAAAAGTGCACTTTTACCGTAATGATTTTAATGTTTTTAATTTTTTAACGATCTCATATGAGTGATTAAGATTCTGAAGATGGCAATTCGTTGCCGAAACGCGTCAAAATAAGACGAGAAAAACGAAGTCGCACGACGGATATATGGTAAATATCTATTATATTAATATAAGCGACTTGGAGACAACTAACCTAAAATGTATTATATTGAAGCCCGTCAGGCAAGTGTTGTCTACAAATACAAAAATGTTAAAATCAAAATGCTAAAAGTTGCACAAAACATTAAATTTAATAAAATGTGTATAAAAATGAATATCATACCAAAATTTGCACGCATAAATATTAATTCAAGAACACCGGCGGCACTCAAGACGAAACAAATAGCAGAAAAAATGTGGTTAACGCAAGAAATTAGACAATTATACAAAAAGAAAAACAGGTTAAATACGGATCTTTATAAAGCGCATTTAGAAATGTTAAAGGAAATTCACCCTGCAGTTATAGATGTTATCATGACCAAAATTAATGCTTTAATATCCAATTATTTTTATCATAAAGTATTAACCCATAATAAGAAAATACGAAATCTATATCTTACTCAGCATAAAAAAGAAAATAGACCAATAGATTGTAAACATGTGTTCTATGAACGTGTAACGAATACAACCAACATAGAGTTCACTAACCAAGAAATAAACGTGCTTAATAAAGGTCTGAAATATAATGTACCAAGATTTAATACGACAAACGAAATTGTCCATGAGGTAGTTAATGCTGAAGCTGCTATTAAAAGATTAAATGGTTCCGTTGCACAGAATGAAGCAAGGGTTTTTATCAACAACAAACTCAATAACGCAATTAATAGTAATAAATGTAAAAGTCAAAACAATTTTTTAAAAAGTAAATATAAGCAGGATATCATGAATCTTAAAACCATAAAAAGTAAACTTGAGAAAAATGATGCAATTATAAGTAAGGCAGATAAGGGTGACACATTGGTGGTCATGCAGAAAAGAGAGTATACTCAAAAGGTATTTGATTTCATAAATAATAATAATATTAAGAAAATAGACCGGGATCCCACAAAGGCTTATGTAAAAACTTTGAATAACACCATTAATCAATGTAATTTTTTGTTAGATGAGAAAACACGCAGATATTTAAAACCAATTAATGCCACGGCACCAAAATTCACAGGACTACCTAAAATCCACAAGGAAAGTACACCAATCAGACCAGTAATAAACTACACCACAGCTCCCGGATACAAAGCTGCTAAATTGTTAGTGACTTTAATTAAGAATAATATCAGGATAGCAAATAATTACAGTATAAAGAACAGTTATGAGTTTGTTGAAAAACTTAAAAAGATAGAAATACTACCACAATATAAATTAGTATCGTTAGACGTAACTAATTTGTACACTAATATCCCCGTGAGGGAAACTATAGAAATTGTAAATAACAATTTAAAGGAAGTAGCTCAACTTAGCATGCAAAAAATCAATGAACTTATAAAACTACTTACAGTCGTCTTGGAACAAAATTACTTTACATTTGACAACGGGTTTTTTACACAAGATGACGGTCTGGCTATGGGTTCGCCATTGTCAGGACTATTAGCTGATATATATTTAAATTATTATGAGAATATGAACATAATATCGAATAAATTATACAAGAATAAAATCATTTTTTATTGTAGATACGTCGACGATACGTTTATGATATTTAATGGAACAAAAAGGCAAATACAAAACTTAAGTAGTCACATAAACAGCATACACCATAAGATTAAATTCACATCTGAAATAGAAGAAGAAAATCAATTAAATTTCTTAGATTTAACCATTTTAAAAAACGAAGGAAAACTTCAATTTAAAATCTATAGAAAGGCCACAACAACGGACGTCACAATTCATGCCGATTCATATCATCCCACCTCGCATAAAATGGCAGCTTACAATAGTTTTGTGCATAGATTGCTAACTATACCGTTAAGTGAAAAAGACTACATTGAAGAGGTTAATACCATCAAGCACATAGCAGCGGCTAACGGATATAAAAGTTCATTAGTGGATAAATTAATAAGTAAACACAAAGAGAAGAAATTAAAAAAGTCGAACAATGATAACACACTTCCGGTTAATAAATACATATCTGCAGATTACACAAACATTTTACCAAATATTCTAGTTAACGAACTCAAGAAACACCATGTAATTGTAACCTTTCGTACAAATAACAACATTCAGAGACTTCTTAGCCGAAAAAACAGTATACCAGAAAGAAAAAGAACCGGCGTATACAAGATGAATTGCAGCTCATGTGACATGTTCTACATAGGCCAAACAGGCAGACCATTTGAAGAAAGATATAACGAACATCTTCCCAGAAGGGAATTACATAAAACAAAATCTAATTTTGCCAGGCACCTGATACTATGTAATCATAACTACAGTGATTTTGAGACAAATTTCCAGCCTTTGCATTGCTGCAGGAAAGGAAAATACATGGACGCGCTTGAGGAATACGAAATATATAAAGCCGTCAAAATCAACAGTGATTATGTCTTGAATGATAAACTTACATTTTCACATAACATGTTGTACGACACGGCAATACTTGCACACGGGCGCCAGTAAATGAAATGTCACAGTACATATGGGCTATATTAAGCAAAACAGGTTTATCAGTGGCTATATAAACAGTGATTCAGTTGATCGATATTGTCCACGCGAAAGCAGTCGATCGATATAGTCCACTCGAGAAACATAAACTTTCATGTTCGCGTCTGTGAGTTTCCAATATCGTAAAAGTGCACTTTTACCGTAATGATTTTAATGTTTTTAATTTTTTAACGATCTCATATGAGTGATTAAGATTCTGAAGATGGCAATTCGTTGCCGAAACGCGTCAAAATAAGACGAGAAAAACGAAGTCGCACGACGGATATATGGTAAATATCTATTATATGACCTACAATCGTTCAAGGGATTGGTCGTTTAAGACCTGAAGATAGTGGAGACACCGAAACGCCTCGTCAAGAACGAAGTATTTAGCAGTGTGGCAATAAGTAGAGGCAAAGTTGGTATTAAGATGCCTGCTAATAAAAACAACAAAACTGAAAAGGTTACTGCTTTTAGTTCCGTTATTGTCTTTTTTAGTTCCGTTATTGGAAAATAAAGGCAGTCCTTGGAATCACCTCACGGGTTGAATAACCGGCAATATAAACACTTTTTCCGGATAAGCTTGTAAACAGATCTCTCTATATTTTCCCCACGTGTGTTGAAGAAGTATATACAGCTATTAAGGGATTGTCATGTAATAAGATACCAGGAATTGATGGGGTATTTGCTTCCCTTTAAAGTTATTTAGTAATATTATAGCTCCGATTTCGCCTTTCATTATCAGTTTGAGCTTTGACAAAGGTACATTTCCTAGTTTGTTAACATCGCTGTCGTAATCCCACTGTTCACAAAAGGCAATGCTGCTGGCTTGAATAACGCCGGTCGTGGAAGCCTAAGATACTAATAAGATTTTCACTGTTCTCTATTCTAGCAGGTGGTTTTACCTGTAACTGATTTCAATCATAAAATTAAAAATTAATGACATGGAAGTCCCAGCGTATCGAACTTCCCCACTTGATGCTTTTACGACATATCCCAGCTACCGAATGGTTGTAAGAATAGATTTCTTCGAGCAAAATTTCAGTACTCTTTTTTGTTGTTAGGATCACGGGCGTAGGAGCCAAATATAATGGGTGTCAATTATTCGAATATTCTGTGTTTACTGTTTTTTCCTTATCAAGTTTGTTCTTGTGTTTTAAATGTAGGAACATTTCTACGATTCACAGAGAAGCTGCATGTCCGCTGGTGAGCCTTACCTCATGGACATTTACCGAACTAATTGTTGCAGCCATCTGAGAACTCCCCTTTGATTGTCTATCTGTAAATCTTGCCTTCTGTAAAATGAGCTAGAAACGTTAATGCTGTGATAGAGTTACAGACAAATGGTACTCGGGGTGAATTATGCGCGTTGCTGGGGTTACAGCCCAAGACGCGCGGTCATGTGTTGGCTCCACTCTGCATAAACTAGGGTGTGTCGGGGAAGATTGTGTGACGTAGTTTATCGAAACTACCGTGGGCAGAACGAGACAGGCGGCTCATAGAAGTCCGGGCCCCGGCCGACGGCGCAACAGTGGCGGCCTTAGCAGGTTCTGTTCATTAGATCTGTGTTGCACGCATATATGAGACGATCACTACGGTCTTCTCCTGAAATTGATTCTAGGAAACGTATATTCGTGCTGGTTTAGGCGATAAGTCGCTTAGACGGTAGACTGGGATATTGTGGCAAGGACGAACTGTTCTTGCAAGGAATCTGAGGTACAACCTCGCAAAAGCCCTGAACCGTACCCGAGCTCGGCCTATGGTAAGGTTATGTATTACTCGACTTTTCGCTGTATCCGTCACATACAGCAAGGTTTCCGGACAACAGTTTGCGCAAGGAGTCTGAGGTACAACGTCACAAAAGCTCTGGACCCGACGAGATCTAAGCCTGTGGTAAGGTTATGTATTACTCGACGATTCGCTGTATCCGTCACATACAGCAAGGTTTCCGGACAACAGTTTGCGCAAAGAGTCTGAGATACAACGTCACAAAAGCTCTGGACCGGACGAGATCTAAGCCTGTGGTAAGGTTATGTGTTACTCGACGATTCGCTGTATCAGTCACATACAGCAGCGTTTTCGGCAATTCTTCCTAAAATTATATATAACCAACACTTAAAAAAAGAATACATATAACCATCACCTTTAGGTTTTGAACGCCCGTTGAACTGATTTAAGACTCTTAAGTCCTTTCGGGCGTTCAAAACGTCAGTTCCCGCTCCACTAAAGATGGCCGTCGTAGGCACGACCGAAAAGTCTGCCGTTCCTCATATTCAATTTGTGCACCACGGCCTGACAATACGGACAACTATAATCTTAACAATATTCACAACTCCGGCCGTGAGAATTTTTGATCTCTGATACTTGACATTTATCTGCAGCCTCTCTACATTCCCCTACATTTCCTCGTCAACTGCCGTAGTTCTTTATCTATATATTGCAACGATACAAATTAAAACTGCATAGATATGTAATATTGAAATTATTACAACAGAGTCTATATCTGGAGGTAGGAAAATTTATTAAATTAAAATATTAAGATCTACTATTGTGTTATTACTTTATAATATTAAATTGTTTATAAAAAATTTGTCTTTCAATAATTGAGTCTATGGGCTAGTTTTACAACTATGTTAGTTGTTACTTGTTGCGTTGAATTCCGACAGTTTGCGTAGACACCATGCGCTCCCCGCACCACGACTGGACCGCTGTGGCTGCACGTCGACCGATCACTGCTACGCTGACAATTCACGTCTTTGCAACCACGCACACTGCGATATGACCTGTTATTGTTTATAATTTAACTTCACTTAATCTCAGGGATTTAAAACTGGGTAAAATAGATCGTGTATTACTCTTACACAAACTCCGGTTTCTTGAAGTGTTCTCGCGTTACTATCAAAATATCTCGGTAGATATTTTGCCCTTACTCCGGAAAATCTTCCACTGTACGCAAAAAGCACTAGAATGATCTATTTTTCCATTTTTTATTTGAGTCCTCTAAGTGGTAATGGTTACGAAGAACTCGAACCGTGAACCAACTTCTAAGTCTACAGGGAAACGACCTGTCTTGTCACGAAAAACTCGTGGCAGCGAGTATGTCTTTCTATAACGAGTCTTTGGAAGGAACTGAACGGTCCGTCCGCTGAAAGCGTCTGTCTCAAATAAATTTTAGACCCTCTGATTGGTTGAAACTTTAGGAACGTCACAGATGAGAACACAGATAGACTGAAATCAGGCTTAAACTCTGTCCGATTCTGCAAAGGCCTGTCTAGATTTAATCTATAAATTTTATAACTTTCTAGGAGATAACAAGAATAAAAGACGACGGATTTCATTTAAAAAAACCATATAAAAATTATAGTTGTGGAGAACTGATTATATGGAAAATGTAGCTTATAACCATGAGCATACTCTGTCCAAGTTTCAGAACGAAATGCTACTTTTCCTAGAAGTTATTAAATAAAATGTAAATCACACGCGCACCCGCGAACTTACACACAAATATTTCCCATGGCATAAAAGAGAATAAAATTGTGAACATTTTGACATAACATACTTTTTAAACATAGCTTGGTTCAAAACTTATGACTACTTTACAAAGATAGAACAAAATCAATTTAAAACATGTCTATGGCCATCAGAAAATGTTATATAGCATTAGTATTCCACTTAAATGAACTTCATATCCTGTGTACTGTTGCAATATATTTAAATAATATTGAAGATATGGAGCATTCTTGTCTTAATTCTGTTGTAATGGTAAAGTCACTCGAAACCCTTGGTCCAGTTTTATAATTTTATATGTGTGAAATATTCTTAAAGTATACATAACCCGTCATATTCTCATTGCTTGATTGTATTAATAAATACTCCATGTTTGCCGTTATTCCTATTTCTGGGGGTATCTGGAGATTTTCTTGTCTAACTCGTTATGTTTATTATTGTTTACAGATCCAGAAACGAACTTTAATAGTATTATTGTCGGGTACTTTAAGAGCTTGAGACTGTCTTACAGCATTGACACCCTTTCAAATGATCAGCGTAGAGACTTGTGTATTCTTGTGTATGAAATTTTTTTCTTGAAACCCTTCTTTTCCCCACACCTCTTATGCATTGCAGAAACGGTCGAATCCGTAAGCACAGAAAAAAGTTAAAAATTCAAACTGTTTCGTGTAAAATTGTAACACACTATTCGAGACGTTCGTAAATTACAAAATCTTTAAGTAAAAATGTGGATCAAAACATTCAATGAATGAATCGTATTATTCTGTATTAGTGTCACAAGGTTTTTTTTTATTGAGAAATGCTTCAGCTTGTGTATTCATATGTGAGTTGATTTTGTCCAGAGTTTCATGTTAATTTTGATACCGATCTGAAAAGTTCAAAACGATCTTTCAATTTTCATAATTCTTCCATGTATTAAACCCTTTCAGTCACAGTGTCCTATATCTGGGACACCATATTTTGAGCAACACTGTGTCTGTCCTGGACTTCAGATTGAGATGCTTTTCATACTGTACTATTTTTAGTGCCTTTCTCTATTCATTAATAACATGGTGTACTCTATCCTTGAATTTATGAACTATTTGGAGGAATGTAAATTGCAGCTGTTCATTGGCTTTCGGTATCACAAAAACCCTGGCTCGTATAATGTTTATAATGACATATCATACGTTTTCGATGCGACTAAAAATTTTTTAAAATAAAAAATAGCCTTTAATATGTTGGAATATCTCGTGAAATATTGATATGGATGTAATTTGTTAACAAAGAACGCTTTTAAAATCGTGTCCTAGATATAGGACACCATGACTGAGACTGCCACCGTGATTTAGGACTACCGAAAAAGAATGTAATGACCTGATTCATTTCCGACAATATGTTGGGGAATCTTTGATTATGTCAGGAAAATTTGTTCAGAAGAAAAGAGTAAAGCCATCAAACTCAGGAGAAACAAATTCACCTGTCCACACAAAAACACGTGTTCCTGCTATTAGGCCTGTTGTTGATGTGAGGCATGACGGTTTGGACCACTTACCGGAGAACAGCACCAAGAAAAGTAGAAGGCTGCAAGGGAAAAACCTATACCTTCTGCTCAAAGTAGAAAGTACCTTTGAGTTTTTCAAAGGAGAGAAATTGATTTTGCTCTTTCATTTCAAGTAAAATAAATACTTTTTTGTGTTGTAAACCGCAAAAAAAAATCAAAAATTTTTAATGTAGCCTACTCCTGATTATTTTTGAGTTTTTAAAATTTTTATATGCTTTACTCTTTTTTATCATAACATATTTAATGCTGAAATGTAAAGTAAATGTGAAAATAAAAAAAAGGTGTTATTTTTTATAAAAAACTCAAATTTTCCGCATTGTCAGTAACGGTGTCCTACATATAGGACACTCCATATCTTGGATATGGATCACCCAAATCCAAATATTTTTGTATGAAAAACTGTAGAAAATTAAGTTTAGTAAATGTACCAATTTTCAGAGTTTTCTGGCAATAAATAAAAATTCTTGACTGAAAGGGTTAAACGAGAACTATTTGAGGCTAGGAGTTTTGTACAGATATGCCATTACGTCACACTGAGGTTTCAACTTTAACCTTTATTTTCAACGGTTAATTAAATTAATAATTTTTTACCAACATTAAATAATTAGCTTTAGCCTGTATGCTGCGTGTTTGAAAACATAACGTTCCATCATCAGAGTATCGCTCCTTTGAGGTCGTTAGCAGTAAAATAAAATTTAAAAACATCTACACATAATACTGAATCCCTATTTAAAGGCATATGCGATGTCTGGTGGGCAGCTTGACAAAGTTATTCGATAGCTGCTGGATTTACTACCTGTGAAAGTTATTGCACTTGCTATCTGTGAGGCGCGTTGTGGACTTTGTACTCTGTGTATTCAACGCTGTGTCATATAATGAATTTGAATTGAAGTTTAATTTGTCATTTAGTAACTGACTCTGGTTAGTTTTGGTGGCCTTATATATTTCATATTCTTCCATAGCATCCATGTAATGTCCATTTTTACATATATGTAATGGTTTAAACTCTGTATTTATGTTATGATTTTATCTGTTAGATAAATGTTAATAATAATGTTACGACATTATGTTAATAATAAATGACACGTATATTCTCACGTAGGCTTCCGCGGCCAGTGTCCATTCTGATTTTAAAGTCTTCTTCTTGTATAAACTGGGTCAAAAATGTCTTATACAGCAACATTTCACCCATATTAAAGTGAGTATCCTCAGGTCTATGTGACGATGAAGGTGGCTAGCAAACTTAGTTATATAGTGTAGAAGTGGCGGTGGCGGGTACGGTAAATGGAATCTGCTCTGTGTTACATCGCTTGCAATATTTGTGCGGTCAGTCAGATCCCGTATAGTCAAGCCAGAAAGTAAAGGATGCCAAGTCGTGGTGAGCGTTACTGCTTCTCTGTTGATATTATATTTGTATTTATTAATATCTATGCCTTCTACGGCCATTCTGTCATAATACCTATTGAACGACCTTAGACAAGAGGTTTATCGTGTGATTAGTTGCGGCTGAATGTTCCGCAACTGTCGATTTTTCAGCTGCTAAGTTATTAGTATGTCTGATATGTTCTTGGAAAAACAGATGCGTCTTCGAAGTTTATCATGTGATTAGTTTTGGCTGCTTAGCAGCTGCCAACAGGTCTTCTAACCAGCCTCATCAATCTGTGGATACTCACTGTAATATGGGTGAAACTTTATCGTACAATTCATGTTTGACGCGGTCCAGACCGGAAAAAGACTTCAAAACGAAATGACAAATATTTGTTTACGCTGCAGTTTGCAGACGACCAAGTCATATTGGCCCAAGTTAAAGTTGATCTGGAGTATACGACAAGAAAAATAAGAGAATTATATTAAAGGTGGGGATTGTCAATAAGTACTGATAAAACACAATACTTGTGCATAGTAAATCTGCAAAGAAAGTCACGGTTAGAAAATAATGAAGAAATTATAGCATTTAGGACCTACAAATGCCTAGGAGCGCTTGTCAGTGAGAATGGAAAAGATAAGGAAAAACTTAGACAAAGAATTGGTCTGGGGCGGAAAGCAATTAGAAGGATAAATAGAATATAGTGGCACTAGGAAATATCAACATGGAGAAAAAAGACGTATATAAAAGTGTTATAATACATGGTGTTGACACTTGGAATATGACTGAGTCTGATAAAAGGAAAATTATGGCCGTGGAAATTAATGCACTGAGAAGATCATCTAGATCAACAAAAAATTTCTAGATTAGATAGAGTCCGAAACAAGAGGACTAGGGCAATTATGAATGTGACATACACTGTTTTTGGATAAGATTGAGGCAAAACAAATAATCTTGTTTGGACATTTGCACAGAATGGGAGATTTAAGAATGCCAAAAATGACATTTCAATAGGCTCCCACAGTTCGAAGGGAAAGAGGAAGACCTACCCCGGACATGAGGTGAAAACATTCAACAACCACTAAAGGAGCGCAATTTAACTGAAGGCCTGTGTAGAGCTACAGCGCACTTGGGAATCGGACAGCGAATGCAGACGCTATAGACTGATAAACGATGATGAGAACTATTTTACAAAACGGTGACTTTGGTGATAGCTCTACAGAAAAAAATTCTTCGACGACAGTCTAGTCCTATGAAATATTTTCTGTATTCCCACTTACTGGAACACTTTGTCAAATCAGTACTGTAGGGCAGATAATAACATAAAAAATAGTAACGCTTCTAGTTGTGGTTAAATACTCTAAAAATGTGCGTCCTGCACTATGTGAAGGATATAAGGTGTTTATATAGAATTAAGAAGAAGAAGAAGAAGAAGAAGAAGAAGAAGAAGAAGAAGAAGAAGAAGAAGAAGAAGAAGAAGAAGAAGAAGAAGAAGAAGAAGAAGAAGAAGAAGAAGAAGAAGAAGTGCTGTTAGCCATCTGTGTGCCCACCACAGGAATGTGTTGCACAGGTATCGATTTAAAACTAAATCAGTTTATGCTGTAAAGCATGCTGGCTAAATGAACAGCAAGTTGATATGTATAAAACTGTGGAATAAATCTATTAAAATGAATTGTGGTAGAGGATTTACGTCCCCTATCAAAACCTCTATTTCAATTACAGTTCAAAAACAAAACGTTCAAAATTCGCCAAGACGGTGGTAAAAACTAAATTCTTCGGTTGCTGCAGAAAACACTTTCCGATATAAACACTGTGTCGTAAATGATGAACAGTGATAACAGAAGCCTCAGTTACAAGTGGTATCAATATAATAGACGAATTTTGTAGAATACATTTTACCAGGTGGTGAAAATGCAATGAATCTTTTGAGATCAAAGTGAATATTAATGTGAAGTCATATCAAACGGCTGTTCCTCGAAGTGTTTTCTAAATGAAACTACGAAGAACGTTTGTAGACGTGGCAGAACCACGTCAGTGGTCTCCCATGGGCTGTGTAAGTATTACTTTCTCGCTGAGGAGGATGGCAGTCGGCATTAGATCGTCGGTTTCCGTGGAAATTAATTTTTTATCTCTTATCAGTGTAGTTTACATTGTTGACGTGTTTCTGCACCTGAATGGGTCGGTTCCATTGAAGGCGATAAGCTGCGGTTGATGGGTACTAATTGTGGCAACACTCCGCCATCGTGGACACAAAACAGTAATCTCATCTTACTAACGATGCAATCTGATTGGTGCACAGAGACAGTTCCGGGAAGTGCTGTGCAATTAAGAACACATTATTACATCAAAGACTTCCGAATGTTAATTTTCTGCCTGTTTTGTTAATACCAAGTATACAGAACATGTGTTGACCCGATTCAACTAAAGTAAACAATGGAAAGAGATTTCTATTCTCCTAGTGGTTACATCTGCATGTGGGATTGCTAGAACACGCACATGTACAGTATACATAGTGGTTGACAGAAATTACTGTTTATCGTATTTCATATTAACACAACAATTTACTTTTCTACTTTACATAGCCGTCCTTGTTTCTATCAATTCGTCTTTCAACATGTTATAATTCCGAAGCTTATTTATTCACATGCAATCTTTATAAACACATTAGAGCACGTGACAATATTGATAAGAAAATAAATGTTTATTTATACAAATAATATTTAGAATCTGTAAGTGTATCTCATAGCAAGTATGAATCAAATAAATACATTCAGTAGAACCTCACTAATTTGTCATCTATGTGACCGAGGGGGGTGACGAATTAGTGAAATAGACGGATTACTGAGGGACAAAGGAACAAACCCATTAAAGACAATATAAAATGTTTTATTACAACACTAGCAATATAAAGTACTAATGTTATGCTCGAACATATTTATTGCTGGAAATTTTTAAACCCAAACAAATTAAGCACTGTAATTGAAAAAAATTGTTTAATTATTGTGAAAAAAATCTGTAATTTTCTTCTGTTTTTTTTTCTGTTGACCGTACTTTTCAAAAACCAAATTATGTATTTGGTGCCGTGAAATTATTTTAGGCAGTTCTGCTTCATCTTGGCCTTCGTACCACTTGATTGTTGTAGCCAGTGATTTGAATGGCCTCCTTATTAGAGATTGCAGGTTTTATTGGCTGACTGGCTGGCTGGTAAGTCTACTTCACAACAATTTTTACGTCGTCTTCGTTCAAACTGTTAAATGCTGGTAGGCGTTGGGAGATATCTAACAATTCCGGTTTGGGTTAAGACAGTCTGGTTCTGTAGACGCTGGTTGTAATTCAGATGGCCGTAATTTATCCCAGATAGATTTTAGAGTGTTTTCCGGAATACCTGGCCAGGCATCAGCAACCCGACTGTATTTTCGGAAACGTATTACGCTGTAACAACACAACAACACTATTGTGCCGTGTACACAAGTATGAAATACCATTCTCGGAACCAATACCTTTCCCAATCCGTTCTCCTGGCTATTATTAGAACCCCGTCCACAATCAGCACGTTTCTGGTTTACTCCGGCTATAATTAGAGCGTGTATGTTATTCAGTTGTTAATAAAGAAAGAAAAAAATCTTGAGTGGATGATGAATTACAGAGGAAGACTGATTAGTGGGTGACGAATTAGTGAGGTTCCACTGTATCTTGTTTAATACATATATAGTTAGCGATTATTATATATTTATTATTTAAGCCATTCGCTTTGTATCGTACAGATCTAAGTGATTTGTTTGCGTTTGCAATTGACCTTGTGATTCAGGTCACAAGTGTCCAACGGCTTTTGAATACTATGGAAACGCGATCAGTAATGGAGGTCACACCAGATAAGATAACTTGTTACGAGTTTTTTACATTCTCCGCAAACACTTGTTTCATTACGAAAGACCGCGTTGCACTAAATGTAGGAAATAGACTAAACGTGCTGCTTGCGTTGTTCAGGACATGAAAACGCGAATAGAATTGTAAAATACTAAAATTGTAGGATTGTAGAATTTAAAAAACTTCAGGGAGGAGTCAATGATAAAAAAATCGTTTTTATTATGCACTACAAATGTTATTGTTGTTACTAATATTCACAAAACTTGAATAATAAATGCAAACACAAGTCATCATATACCCCTCTAGGAATTCTCAAAGGAAGTGAAAAATTCAGTCGTATAAGAAGCATAATATCTCTGAAGCGTTCTGCTTTATCATGTTTAAATTAAATTTAAGCGAAAGAAAGTAGTATAATTTAAAAACTGTAGCACGGATGAAACGGATAAACGGTTTAGTTTCCAATTTATTTTTTTGTCAAATTTTATTATTTAATACTTACTTTTAATAATTGATTTTTGTAAAACATGTGAATTCCCTTGATTTCAGATACTATAGAATTATTCCCTTTATACCTGTAGTAGCGTACAATAATTTTAAATCACAATGTATGACAATTTTACAAAAAAATTACCTCCTCTGTTATCACAGAGCACGAATTATGTTATGAAATGTTTAAATACATAAAAGAACGAAGTATAGCAAAATTACATTTCGCTAAAATTGTCTTGTACCATATGGTGAACTTTCTTTCTTCTTCTTCTTCTTCTTCTTCTTCTTCTTCTTCTTCTTCTTCTTCTTCTTCTTCTTCTTCTTCTTCTTCTTCTTCTTCTTTTATCAGTGAACCTGATGGTTTGAAATAAATAAAACCAAGTGATATGTAAACGTTGATTTGTTTTTCTTAAAACTGTCAATACAGGCTTAAATTCCTTTTGAATATTTCTGTAAATAGTGTAAACAATCTAATTACATGCAGGCTGTATGCTCAGCAGAAGTAACACTGTTTAAACCGTGAATGTGTAATAACCTGTTTAAATATTCATGTAATGGCAAACATATTAGGTTAAATTTAATACTTATACACTCAATATAAAACTAATTTTGTATTTTCTTACTAAGCGAAGATTAAAAACGAGACAATTGGTTTGTGATAGAACAAAATGAGGTGAAAACTATACTCTTCAATAGTTTCAAATAACACGAGGAAAATCCAACAACAGTAGTTATCCCAGTATCAATACCAGTAGACCGAGGGGAAGTCTAAGAAACTAGCGGCCCTGTGGACTTGTCAAAGATTTTGGTCTACCTCTTCTGTGATCTTATCACTTTCTCTTGTGACGATTTAATGTTCTCATTACCCTAGACAGTACTACGTAGAGCAGTTGCTGGAAATGTTTCGTGTAATATGTAATAAGTAAAGTGAATAAAGTTGAGTTACTACTCTGAGAATTTACTCGATAGTTTGAGGAAATTCACAAATCGGAGTGAATAAAAATGTTCTCAAGGCGTTAAGAGCTCAGTACATCAGAGTACAATCCGGAAAATCTTGAGTATTTTATCAGTGAGTTGTTACTCGTTTGCAAAATGATGAGAATTTACTCATATTCCTGTTGAAACATGTCAATCCCCCCGCCTACCCGGCTGCCTGTGTTCTGTTCGTGCACTGATCACTTCTTCATTCCTTTGTTTGTTTCACTATTAAACTGGGCTATATTATAAAACTACTATTAATAATTTGTTTGTAAGTTTTGTGTGTGTGTTAATTTAAAAATGTCATTGAGCGGTTATGAAGTGTCGGTGGATAAGCGAACTGACAAGGCTCTACTTGTCAGGATATTGGCTGAGAACGCAGTCGTGATGGAAAAATAAAAAATTCAATTTGTCGTTGCCGCCAAAAAAATAGCGTGGGAAACATTTTCTGAAGTATTTTCGAATGCAAGCGGAAAACTGTTTACACCAAGTCAGCTAGAAAAACGTGAAAGATTTTTGTGGTTGTCCATTTCCTTTCTTATCGAGTAAACCTTCACGCTACGATCGTTCGTGTACATCGTCATAGTACAGACTAACTAAAAGTGAACAAGGTTTGTACCAGACTCAAACAATTCTAAGTTGTTACTCAAGGTTGTACTTGTTACGTTTTTATTCACACTAAAAGTGAGAATAAACTCAGACTGCTGGGAAAACTGAGATTATTCTCGCCCGAGTTAATACTTACTATTTTATTCACTTAAAAACGAGTATTTACTTAAAAATTACTTTAAACGAGCATTTACTCAGTTTTATTCACTTCACCCATTTATTACATTGTAAACTGTTCTGGGTACACTACTGCCCTGTGATTTACGAATTGGAACCGCACAAGCGAATTCAAGTCCTTCGTCGCGTTCTTCAGAAGGGGTTTTTAGTAATTTTAGTAATTTTTTCGCCATCTATCATTGACTGTACGCCACACATGGCCGTACTATCTCAATCTTTTCTCATCAATTGTGTTATTTATATGGGTACATATACTCATTCTTCCTCTACATTTATTCGTTTTTAACCGTAGCCTGGAATGTAAATCTACAGCTCCTTCCTAACTGTCTCATTTCCATGGCCCTTAATCTTTTCCTCGTATGTGGAAAATTTTAATATGTGGAAAATCATAAGTTTCCCACACTTCAGCACCATATGTTACAATGATTTATACTACTGTTTTATGTATGTCAATTTTTGTTCCAGGTCTTACTTGCTGCATACAGTTGAATGATAACTGTATTGACATTTATTTTCTTTGTCCTACACGACTTTTTATTTCTGCTATACTTGTCCCGTCTTTTGTAACCGCAACAACATGGAATATAATATCATGTTCACCATGTCATTTTTATGTTATTCTTCTTCTTTTATCAGTGAACCTTATGGTTTGAAATAAATAAAACTAAGTGATATTTAAACGTTGATTTGTTTTTGTTAAAACTGTCAATACAGGCTTAAATTCCTTTTGAATATTTCTGTAAACAGTATAAACAATCTAATTACATCTTTTAAAGACACCAGCCTGTATGCTCAGCAGAAGTAACACTGTTTAAACCGTGAATGTGTAATAACCTGTTTTAATATTCATGCAATGGCAAACAAATTAGGTTAAATTTTTATACTATTGTTTTTATAACAAGGAATGTAAGTGCCTTTTGTTTCCGAGACAATATTTTGTATTCAGGAGCACTGAAAAACAAAATGACTGTATTCAGCGACAGAGGTGCGTCATATAAAGTTCTTCTTCGAGTAAAACTGTGACCCAGGTTCAGCTTAGCCTCTTCCAATGCTATCGTCGCCAGTTTTAGTCAGTAACGAAAGAAATTTGCTTCAGCTTGACACGTGATACCAATTGGTTGAACTAGAGTTTATGTCTCAAAGTGGTCTCTGCGGTCTGTTGTTTTAGTCATTTACAAACTAGCGTTGTTTGAACTGTGAACAGCCGTCGCACATCAAGAGTGTAACCAAAGCTAATTTCGAAGTTGGTAGGAATCATCTGCTTCAATCTCGAACAATTTGCGATAATACTTCTGCACCTACCTTTTCAGCTTCGTCTGTTATTATTTAGCAGATTACAACTTTGGGCGATAATTTAATGTAATATGTAAAAAAATAATAAAATAAAACAATAGTATAATAAATCTCCAATTCATAAAAACATAAGTTGTAGCAAATTCCGCACAAAAACTTTGAAAATTACATTCTTTCTTTAGCACTAGTCAGATTCTCAACCCCCAAATTCCTGTTATGACTGCCAATTTATTATCTAATTACCATTTTATTGGCATTTCATTACTCAAATACGAAACGAATAGTCGTATGAGGGAAACAAGCACAGAAAGGAGGAAAGGGGCTAGGAGCAAGGAGAAAAATACTACTGAAGATAAATTCTAAATAATGAGAAAAGAAAATTTCAGGGAGTATGATACATGTTGTGTGTTGAAGACCGCGGCTGCAGTACTGAATAAGATCATAACATGTTTTAGCTTCGTAACTAAAGCAATGGCTATTATTTACTGGCTTGAAATGATAGTTCATCTCCAGGATTATTATGTTATAACTATATATAAAATTAACCGTAGTTAATAAATTAAAGGTTACACAAGTATGGATCTGCAGTATTTTAAATTTAAAATAGTATAATTATATAGTATTTTAAAAAGCATCTTATGTTGCTGTTTAACACACGCCAATTAGCAGGAAACAATTTGCGTAAGTTGCAGTAGAAAACATCTCAGTAGCAGCAGATTATATAAGCCCTGCAATAACACTCAATAATAGTAAAACAATTGTCAATTTCATTATAAGTTTTGTGGTGGACGTTAAGACAGTTGGTCCCGCAAAGAAGATCTAAAACAGATTCGATTTGCTGAAAGGCTTGAAATCATGTTCATCAACAAGAAAAGTATACGCATTGACAACAGTTCCGCTAGATTATATACTCCACCAGACCACACAGAACTTCGTTTTACGACATTCGACTACTCGTATAAAACAGTTTCACCTCCCAAAGGTTGGTACATTTCCTTCTAAATGTGGGCTTATTCATACCTTAGCTCTCCCAGTATCGTCTGATTCAATATGGGCTTTTTGCCTACAGCATTGTTTGCTAAGCCTTCTGAAATATCTACATCTACCTTTGTTATGATATTGTTACGACCTTACAGAACATGCTACGTGTTTCTCGGCTATTCCAGCGGAACCCGGCTATAATGTTGTGTGTGTACGTGATCTCAACATGCGTTAGCCAGACTGTTACAGACCTCGCCGGCTGCACGCACTGTGTCAAGGCCGCGAGCAATTACGCTCTAGTGTAGCGCTGATGCGTAGTATGGACGATTCTGAAATTTCAGCGGGGTATAAATATAGGCATTCAGCGGCGCTTAGTTTCAGTTTTAGTGGCGATATATTCCAGTGCGGTTCAAAGTATTGTGGCGAAGTCTATTAGCTGACATTTTTATTGCGTGTGAACAATTTTTATTTGGTTTGTTGTAAGTGACTATCCTGTTGATAACAAACTGTTTAATTGTGATAATTAAAGTTGGTGATTAGTGACGTAATTGGTGTCTTGTATTTTGTTTTCCACTGTACCATACGACGATCAGTGAGACCGTCGTAACAGTGGGTTAGAAGTGGGACAGAATAGTTAACAGTGGAAACAGACGACACTTCGTAGAAGAGTGGTGTTAGTGGTAGTTGCTAAAAATAAAATGGATACCAGTCAGATGTTAGAAACATTCCGAGCAATGCTACAGCAAAGACAGTAACAACAAAAAGAAAACGAAGACAGGAAAGAGAAGAAGCAGAAAAACGGCAAGACGAAAAACGTAAGAGTGAAAATGAAACACCAGAGGGACGGAAAAAAGAAGAATTTAGTCGTCAAGCAGACGACGTTAAGGCGTTTATACAAGAGGACACCACTGCAAAATTCGTCCTGTTAGGAGGTGAGCTGAACAAACAAGTTGACAGAATATCTTATCACGGAAAATTGCATTCTCAATAATTTTACGGGGACAAAGTCATATGATACCCAGGGAGAAACATAAATTTATAGAAAGCGGTGGTTTTTTCTTTAAAAGTAAGAAAACATTAAAACATGTAGTAAGGAGCGGCAGAAATTCAATAGACGACCTTGCATTGACGCCTGTAAGTCGGCTAAAAATTTACAAATAGTCACTGACGGGACGGACCGTCATAAAACTGTATTGTTTGCTAGGGTGTACGAAACATTCACCAAGATTGTAAAAGTTAAGTGCATCTAACAAAAGGAGCTATATTTTTAAAAAGAGAGCGTATAGAGTGAGATGGAGAGTGAAGCGAAGTTTTCCTACCACGTGTTCACGCGCATTTAGTGGACGAATAACGGATAGCGTCATTTTCTACGCTGGTTGTTTCGTTAAACAGATTGGGTAGTTTTGAATTTAGCGGTACGTCAGACCAATAGGCGTGTAGTTTGTCAATATTGAGTGAGGGAAGTTTGTAGCGAAGTATAAAGAATACGTAGAGTAAGAAGTTAAGGAAGTCAACGGAGAGATTACAGATATTAGACTCGTAATATTTATTTTAGTTTACGGGAAAATCACAACACTAAGACTCGTATTAGTTGTAATCAAAAATTTGTCAGTAATTTTAATAAGTATATTTCAATCGCCACGTAAATCAGTTACGGTAACGCGATAGTAATCTGTGCGGAAGTTAGCACCGTAAACACTTAATAAATGTTCATAAGAAGAACTCTAGCACAACTAAAGAAGATCAACTTAAAACCGAGTAAAATATCTAAGTTTTAATTAATACAACATTAACCGTTTAAAAGTCGAGTTACCTAGCGATTTAAATGTGTGAAACATCATTGTACGGGACGGTCGATCAAGAACAGTTATCAGTCTGGTGTTAGACGCACTTAGCTTTGTTAATGAATACTGTGTTTTTCTACAAGTGTATTAGTATACAGCACCTGTGTAATTATCACTAAGCAAGTTGAGTGAATTGTGTAATACTTGTGAAACCAGTGTAATTAGTGCGACCTGACAAGGATAACTATCCAACGGATACTTCTGATCACCACCCTGGAAACCACATCGTGGAGGACATCGCATCGCAGAGTAATTCAACAAACACGTAAATAACAACAATGAACAATCATTTTCATATTGCTTATTAATATCAATTATATGTCAATCTTGTTTTGGTGACTCAATCAGTCTAAGAATCCATTGCTAAGAAATAAACACTAATAAATTTTATAGTAAGTGATTGAAGTACTGAATTATAAATTTGTAATATTTGAATGCAACCGTTATTAAAAAACTTAATTAATAACAACTAAATTGTGTTTATTTATTACTGGCGCCCTGGGATAATTCTAAAGAGTCGGTACACGAAAGTAAGTGTGATATCTTATTGTTAAAATTTGATATGTGTTAAATATTAATTTTGTCATTGAATAATTTAATTTGATAAACTCTTACTTTATACATGCTCGTAGGCCAAGTAGTATGCAAAGTAGTAACAAAATAGTAGTGATATAAGGCCTATATCTAAAAGTGTATTACATTCTGTCGCCCGGAACGTGGGACTATTGAGTCACTAATAGAATAGTAAAATAAGAATAAAATAGAATTAAGAATAACAATAATATAAGATATAGTTGTATGATTACGCGGAGTAAGAGTAGGAAAAACATAAACACACAGAACAACACGCACGGAGAAAACAATAACATGCATACAGAAACAACATCCCACGGTAACGAAATGGACTTCGATATAAACAATCAGCTAGGAGAGTCGCAGACGCTAGCACACATTTTAATGGGAGATCAAGAGTCAGGGACGCGGGGACCGAACGAAGAAAATGCTGAGACACAACAGATTAAACAAGAAACACTATTAGAGGTTAGAGAGAGACCAGTATATCAGACATTACCAGAGAAAGACAAAGACACCGATATATGTACAATACTCCAACAACTGTTACAACAATCGAAAGAAACAAAACAACAAATAAAAGAACAAATATTACAACAAACACAACGGATTGAAGAACAATCGAAAGAAATAAAAGAACTGGCGGAAAAAACAACACAACAGCTAACACAACAAGCGACACAACACAACCAACAACTCCAACAATTATCAGAGCAGATACACAAACAAAATATGGAACTAAGAAACGAAGTAATCGCGCAACTCAATCAAGAAAGAGCAAATAACCAAAACGTTCTCCAGGAGTTTAGAGTAGATATTGATAATAAGATCGAAGAAAATTGTGATAAGATTAATACCGAAATTAGTGACAATACAAAACAACAAATTAAAGAACTTGACGAAAAATACAATAATAATTTTGAAATAATTATTGAAACAGTAAGTATAAACAATCAAAGATGTGCAGATAACACGGCAGCTATAAATGAATTAAAGGTCAAAAAACTGAAAGAGTTGGAAACTAAAATTGACAGCAAGTCTGACGAGACACACCTTAAATTACAACAAATACAACAGGAAGTACGAACTAAACTAGCGTCAATAAGCAACACACCATGTAATCGGAGCATGACAAACGAACAAGTGAAGGACATAAAATATAATGGCACGGGTGATTTCCCGATGGAATTTATTAAAGAATTGAATGAAATATTCAGAGAACATTATCAAGATGCTGGAAACATCAAGTGGATAGCAAGACATCTTGAAGGAGAGGCAGCAGTATGGTGGAGGTTAGTAAAAGATAACATTAACAGTTTCGTGGATTTCACTGACGCATTTATAAGTAAATATTGGAATGATGTCATTCAAGAGAGAGTACGCAATGAACTGGAATTCGGAAGGTATCACGCAGAGAATGGAATGAACATGATCCAATACTTAGAGCGTAAACTGTTAGAAAACCGACAATTAATTCCGCCAATACCTGATAAGTATTTAATTAGGAAAATTACTAAACATTATCCGCATGAAATACAAGTTGCGATAATTACTCGTGGTGTAGCGACAATCAATGAATTCGAGCAGGTCTTGTTAGAATTTATGAGTCTGAGAAGTGACACCAGGGAGGCGAGCCGAGGGTATTATGACGGACGGCGAGATCGTAAACCATGGACGAGGGGTGAAGAGGAGAGAGAGCGACCAGCTGAGCACGGACGCGCTAATGAAACTGAAAGTAGGCCAGTTACTTCACACTACCCCAAACGAACAAACAGGTTTAAAAATGAGAATGAACCTATTCCATCGACCAGTGGTGCGAACGGTAACAAAATTAATACCGTTATGCCAAAAAAACTAGCTAAGTTCTGTAAATATGAAGTAGACTTAAGTAATATTAGTAAATATATTAACACTACTTTTATATAGTTAGAAGATGATTTAATGGATAATGATAAGTCCGACATAATATATAAAGTTAAGAAATATCCGGAAGTCAGAGTCACGTTCAATGGATTATCTACATGTGCCTTATTGGACACAGGGAGCCAAGTAAACGCTGTATCAGAACAGTGGTTTAAAGACAATAAAAAGGAATTGGGTGATCTAGCAATGTTAAGAATGTCGAATACCGTAATTAAGAGTGCAACCAGCAGTAAGTCAAAAAGGGTCACACAACAAATCCTATTAACTGTCCAAATCGAAAGTTTAAGAGTCGATAGTGTCTTCGTAGTTGTCCCAGAATTAATAAAAGATTGTATCTTAGGCGTGGGTTTATTGGAAGAAAATGGGTGCGTGATCGACCTGAACAACAAACGATTAATCATTCAGGGAGATCAAAACCAGGAAGAAACTACAGCAGAGATAATACTAATAGAACTCTCATATACCGATGAAGATATCGAAGAATCGAGTGGACAAGAAAGAGATTGATTAGGTGGGTATCGCTTAACAACAGAGGATATTACCGCCGCACCAGATAAAATTAGAGACATTCAGGAATTGCGGATGAGCAATGACCCATTACTACACACACGAACACTGATACTACATAGATACTAAACAGATTGTAATAGTACACAAACGTTTACATATGTAATAATTGTAAGATTCGAATACTGTTGTAATAAATAAGATAATCATTGTTAATTACTAAATTTTATAAGAATTCCAGAAGCTAGTAGCGTAGTTATTATGAATGTACTACATTGTAAGAGTAAGTTAAGGGAGTAGAACGTAAACAGTTGTTAGGGCGAAATGTCATTGTAACATGTGTTGAGATGAAAGTGAGAGTAGAGCAGAATATTTAAAAGTAATTTTTTTGACCAGTTTGTCAAGGGTGGGACGGAGAGTCTGTTTGTAAACAAACCTTGAAATGCCGTTGACACTTAGGGTACAACAACAGATCGTAAACTAGCTAATATTACCATGTTGTGTTAAATGAATTAAAAGTAATTAATATAATGCGATGTATAAACAAATCTAGATTATAGCAAAGGTTAAACAAATTATTGTTAGTAATATAAAAAAATTTTAGCAGGGGATTAGGGACGCATCAATAGAATCAATCCCAAATTCTATTAAAATTTTGATATGATTCTATCGGGGGACGATATCACGGAAAATTGCATTCTCAACCATTTTACGGGGACAAAGTCATATGATACCCAGGGGGAAATATAAATTTATAGAAAGCGGTGGTTTTTTCTTTAAACGTAAGAAAACATTAAAATATGTAGTAAGGTGCGGCAGAAATTCAATAGACGACCTTGCGTTGACGCCTGTAAGTCGGCTAAAAATTTACAAATAGTCACTGACGGGACGGACCGTCATAAAACTGTATTGTTTGCTAGGGTGTACGAAACATTCACCAAGACTGTAAAAGTTAAGTGCATCTAACAAAAGGAGCTATATTTTTAGAAAGAGAGCGTATAGTGTGAGATTGAGAGTGACGCGAAGTTTTCCTACCACGTGTTCACGCGCATTTAGTGGACGAATAACGGATAGCGTCATTTTTTACGCGGGTTGTTTCGTTAAACAGATTGGGTAGTTTTGAATTTAGCGGTACGTCAGACCAATAGGCGTGTAGTTTGTCAATATTGAGTGAGGGAAGTTTGTAGCGAAGTATAAAGAATACGTAGAGTAAGAAGTTAAGGAAGTCAACGGAGAAATTACAGATATTAGACTCGTAATATTTATTTTAGTCTACGGGAAAATCACAACACTAAGACTCGTATTAGTTGTAATCAAAAATTTGTCAGTAATTTTAATAAGTATATTTCAATCGCCACGTAAATCAGTTACGATAACGCGATAGTAATCTGTGCGGAAGTTAGCATCGTAAACACTTAATAAATGTTCATAAGAAGAACTCTAGCGCAACTAAAGAAGATCAACTTAAAACCGAGTAAAATATCTAAGTTTTAATTAATACAACATCAACCGTTTAAAAGTCGAGTTACCTAGCGATTTAAATGTGTGAAACATCATTGTACGGGGCGGTCGATCAAGAACAGTTATCAATCTGGTGTTAGACGCACTTAGCTTTGTTAATGAAATACTGTGTTTTTCTACAAGTGTATTAGTATACAGCACCTGTGTAATTATCACTAAGCAAGTTGAGTGAATTGTGAAATACTTGTGAAACCAG
This sequence comes from Magicicada septendecula, assembly GCA_034769895.1. NCBI lineage: Eukaryota > Metazoa > Arthropoda > Insecta > Hemiptera > Cicadidae > Magicicada > Magicicada septendecula. The sequence continues at coordinate 249,414,784 of CM068376.1, read as the reverse complement.
TGTAATTAGTGCGACCTGACAAGGATAACTATCCAACGGATACTTCTGATCACCAGCCTGGAAACCACATCGTGGAGGACATCGCATCGCAGAGTAATTCAACAAACACGTAAATAACAACAATGAACAATCATTTTCATATTGCTTATTAATATCAATTATATGTCAATCTTGTTTTGGTGACTCAATCAGTCTAAGAATCCATTGCTAAGAAATACACACTAATAAATTTTATAGTAAGTGATTGAAGTACTGAATTATAAATGTGTAATATTTGAATGCAACCGTTATTAAAAAACTTAATTAATAACAACTAAATTGTGTTTATTTATTACTGGCGCCCTGGGATAATTCTAAAGAGTCGGTACACGAAAGTAAGTGTGATATCTTATTGTTAAAATTTGATATGTGTTAAATATTAATTTTGTCATTGAATAATTTAATTTGATAAACTCTTACTTTATACATGCTCGTAGGCCAAGTAGTATGCAAAGTAGTAACAAAATAGTAGTGATATAAGGCCTATATCTAAAAGTGTATTACAATCTGAAATAGAAAAATCTGTGTCAACTATGAAAACAAATATGTCAAGTTTAGAAGATTCTATTACCAACTCAATAAAACAAATTAAAAAGGATTTCGAACATTTAGTAAAAGAAATAGCTGATAAAGAAAGACCATTAATAACTACTGATGAAGATTAAAAATATCAGAGAAATCAATTTGTAGTAGGGCCAGTTTTCTCAAAGGCCCCAACGATTGATGGAAGTTGCCTTATTGGCAACTTATCATCGCCAATTTGATAAACGGACCGCCTAAATAAACGGACAGGAGAAGAGAAAGGTCTTTCACTCATTCTTGGTTTAAAAGGACCTGCCGCAGAGGCAATACAAAAAGTGCCATCTGACAGCCAGAACATTTATGCTGAATTAATAAAAGTCTGGAATTGCGGTACGGTGACCAGCATTTGTGCGTAGTGTACCGTGTTCAACTTAAAGCGAGGCGACAGCGTTCCGGGGAAACCCTCCAGAAGTTTGAAGCGAATGTCGACCGGTTGACGAGACTGGCTTATCCTGAAGAATCGGAGGACTTCCGAACGTGGATTGCTCACATTATGTTTATTGACGGTATCAGAGACTGTCAATTACAACAAGTGTTAAGAATGGCACGGCATCAGAATAAATCAGACGCTCTCGTTCATACACTCCGTTTTGAAGCTGCCAAGTCGGCGACCTACATTAGTCAAAGTATGCCATCGCACTGTAATCAGAAGATCCCAGTATCACATTGCCGTTACGATGGGGGCAGAAAAACAATGTTGCCGGACAAACAATTCAAAAGTTCAAGACCGCCACAACGATTTGAACGATGGGAAAAAGACAGAAGATCGACGTGTTACAACTGTGAGAAACGGTGTTATCTACAGGTAGACAATTAAAAGAATAAAATACCGAGAGAAGGGAGTGATCGCTCCAATCAGAGAATTAAAGCTCCAGAACAGGACACAGTTTCCACGCCACATAAGACCAGTGGAAACTTGATTGTTAAGGGATTTGCGGAATGTAAACCAACACCATTTACAGTTGACACGGGCACAACAGTGTCCATTGTGGGCCCTGAATTAATCAGCAACCGACAGCATCAATTTAGCTCTTGTACAGTACAGACTGTGATTGAAAGCTCCGTCAAAGTATTAGGTCAAGTAGACGTATGTGTACGCCTGAGTCTCCTCGAGTTTAGCCACCAAATTCTTGTTGCAGACATTGTCGATGAAGTGATTCTTGGCACGGACATTATGAATGCCTACGGATTCGTTGTGGACTTAAGAGAGAATGTCCTGAGGGTTGGCCAAGAGAGGATAAAGCTTTGCATGGCTAAAATGACAGGGTCCGCCAACCATTCGATCAAGCCAGTGGCATTGGTCGAAAAAGAGATCAACAGGTGTGATCAAGAGGAACCCTTCCTCTTGCAAGCGGAAATAGAAGAAGAACGAGCAGATGAAGTACCAGTGTGTAACACGACAAGAGAAGTAAGTGGAAAGCAAACTATGGGTGTCGAGGCAAGGCACTTGTTTGTTCCTGAGCTAATGGAAGCACCCGGGGGAAACGTTGCTGAAGATGAAGTCAGGCAAGAGTTTGTTGACAAGAACCAATCAGACTTGGACCCCAGCTAATGGCGTATAGGTCATGACGCAACGGGAGTGATTACCGCAAAACTAGTGGTTGACCGGAAGACTCATATTCCTGGGAACTTGATGTTCGGGTCAGACGAGACTGAAATCGCAGATCTGGAGAATTATCTTTCGCAAGTAGACCAGCTATGTAGATAGCCTGGCCAAGTATTACTTAAGGGATGGTTTGCCAGTTCGGGACGAAGAAGCTTAAGGAGGGGGTAGTGTTACGACATGACAGAACAATCTACGTGTTTATCGAATGTTCCAGAGGAATCCGGCTGTAATGTTGTGTGCGTACGTGATCTGAACATGCGTTAGCCAGACTGTTCCATACTTCGCCGGCCGCACGCACTGTGTCAAGGCCGGAAGCAATTACCTCTAGTGTAGCACTGACGCGTAGTATGGATGATTATAGAATTTCAGCGGGGTATAAATATAGGCATTCAGCGGCGCTTAGTTTCAGTTTTAGTGGCGATTTATTCCAGTACGGTTCAAAGGATTGTTGAGATGTTTATTACCTGACATTTTTATTGTGTGTGAACAATTTGTATTTGATTTGTTGTAAGAGACTATCTTGTTGATAACAAACTGTTTAATTGTGATAATTAAAGCTGGCGATTAGTGACGTAATTGGCGTCTTTTATTTTGTTTTCCACTGTACCATACGACGATCAGTGAGACCATCCTAACAATATACTCAAGAGTTATTTCATAAGGTAAGACTCCAGTGTCTGTAAACTGTCACTTTATCTATTATTCATGCACAATCACTGTTGCTAAAACCATTGTGCATTATCGTTAAATGTTTTGTGACGAACGTTATACAAGGTTCTATTGACCATGCAAAGAATATTTGATATGAAATAGACTTCGATTTGCTGAAACAAGTTTTTGAGTTTTTCCAGCATACGTTATGTTTGACAATATTTATGTCCGAAAATATTAAACAAATTATAGTATTAACATTGTTATAATACAAAGTTTCATCAGGTGAACTTCAACTGATATATATATAATTCATGAAAATGAATTTAAAGTACCTGAAAATTTGAGCTTAAAATGTATTGAACCCTTTTTAAATTTAAAATACTACACTTACATACTTTTGTAACCTTTAATTTATTAACTACGATTAATTTTATATACAGTCATAATATAATATTCCTGGGGATTAACTAATTTGTTAAGCCAGTAAATAATAGCCATTGTTTTAGTTATGAAGCTAAAACATTTTATGATCTTATTCAGTATTGCAGTCGCGGTCTTCATCACACAACATATATCATACTCGCTTAATTTTCTTTTGTCATTATTTATTTTTATTCATCATTAGGATTTATTACCAGTAGTATTTTTCTGTTTGGGCCTATCAAATTCGTTTCGTATTTGTTTAATGAAATACCAATAAAATGGTAATTAGATAATAAATTGGCAGTCATAACAGGGGTTTTGGGATCGAGAATCTGACTAGTGCTGAACAAATAATACAAATTTCCAAAGGTTTTATGGGGAATTTAGTGCAACTTTTATTTTTATGAATTGGTATTTATTATTTTTTGAAATGGGTATTTTTATTTTAATATGAAATGATCTTCAAATATTAACTACTTTTGCAAATGGCTTCTGTATTGATTAATACAATAGGTTCATGGAATGTACGGTCTGATTGATGGTACTTACTAGATTGAGTGAACTGTACAAATGACACGTGCAGTTTGGTTCAAGCGTAATTAGATGAGTAGTTTGGATGAAGCGTACTTGTCTGCATATAATGTACCAAATGAAACCACCAGTTTGGATAAAGCATATTAATTTGGGTAACAAATGAAACGAGCTGTTTGGATAAAGCGTACTAGTTTGTGTACCAAATGAAACGTCCAGTTTGGATAAAGCATACTAGTTTGGGTAACAAATGAAACGTGCAGTTTGGATAAAGCGTACTAGTTTGGGTAACAAATGAAATGTGCAGTTTGAATGAGCCGCACTAGTTTGGATTCCAAATAAAACATGCAGTTTGGATAAAGCGTACTAGTTTGGGTAACAAATACAACGTGGAATTTTGATAAAGCGTACTAATTTGGGTAAAGCGTACTAGTTTGGGTAACAAATACAACATGCAATTTTGATAAAGCGTACTAATTTGGGTACCAAATAAAACATGCAGTTTGGATAAAGCGTACTAGTTTGGGTACCAAATAAAACATGCAGTTTGGATAAAGCGTACTAGTTTGGGTACCAAATGAGACATGCAGTTTGGATAAAGCGTACTAGTTTGGGTAACAAATAAAACATGCAGTTTGGATAAAGCGTTCTAGTTTGAGTACCAAATAAAACATCCAATTTGGTTGAAGCGTACTAGTTTGGGTGAAACTTATTAGTTTTATAAAATGTACTAGTATAAAGAAAGGCGCAGTTGAATGAAACGTGCTAGTTTGGGTGAAAATTAGTATTTTGACGTCTTATGAAACTTAGTGTTAGTACTAATCTGATGAAACGTCTATATTTGATTTAACAAACTAGTTTGGATGACTCAGTTTTGATAACATTTATTAGTTTGACAGACTCTACTAGTCTGATGAACGTCCAGTTTGTATGTAACGGACTAGTTTGGATAACACTCATTAGTCTGATGAAATGAAGCAGACTGATGTAACGTCTAATTTGGACGAAATCTACCAGTCTGGATGAAACGTACTAATTTAAAGAAACGAACCAATTTTTCGAACCATTGTATTTTGTGGTAAGGTACAAAATAATTTCTGACTTTTCACTTTTCAGTAGAAGGAAGAGATCATTACTACATGTGAGTGTGATAAAGAGAGGAGGGGGTTATTGATATTTTGCTTAGGTTCTTAATTTTATAGTGTGTAATGTGACAGAGTCGCCTTCTCTCACAATAGGCTTATCAAGCCTTAGCAAGCCGGATTATCAGAAATACCTAAAATCCAGTTTCGGATTATATGACTTGTGCTTGTGAATAATAATAACAGTCCACCGTAAATGACTTAAAAAAGAGATTTATTCTACTGTTCATACCTCTTAAGAAATATGCTGACAACTGTTGGGTAACACTCTCAGACGCGTTACGTGACTTTAAATGTATGGTGCTGATGATGCTTACTACCAACTAACATTCATTATTTGCTTTTTCTGAACGTCCACTTTCACAGCGATGCGGGAGAAAAGGAGAAAGAGAGGAGATAGGGAGTGAGAGTACATTGTGTGTGTGTGTGTGTGTGTGTGCTAACAGTGAAAACGTACGCAATTAGCGGTAACATGTAAAACTAGTTTGAATTGCAACGTTATGCAGGCAGACGGATTTCACTGTTTCAACGCTCAGTCAGCCTGTGTAAACGGAAGCCGTGTTATCAGACTTTGTCATATAAACAGTTCTCGTATAAACGCTTCCTGATTTCGTTTCCCGGGGGTCACCTACACCACATCACACTGAATAACTGTATGCTCTCTAAAGCTATAATTATTTATAATATTCGTCGTCGTAATAATAACGGAATACCATTAAATCAAGGTGGGCTTTTCAGTCCCTATATGTCGAGCCGGACTGCAAAAATAAATCCTTAAGATAACACTGCGTGGATGGAAAGCAGGCTGAAAACGTTATCTGCTTCTTCTACTCCGTTTAGACGATAAGTACTGAAGTGTAGTACTACTAATCTTCCTACTGCTGCTACTGCTAACACTCCTACAACAACAACAACTACTACTACTACTACTACTACTACTACTTTATTTATTTTTTTTTGTTTTAAGGAGATTGAAAATGCATATACGCACGAAGTGTGGGCAACTCCTCGTCCGTCGAACCTCTCTTGCCTGGGACCTTTTATCACTACTTCAGACTACTTCAGATTTTGCTGTGCCCAGTCACATCTACTCTATAGAAGCTCCAAGTCCCTCTTCTTCAGCCGAAGAATGCCCTCTACGTAATGTGCCACATCATTCCAGATGTCCTCCACTCTTAGCATGGTTCCGACGATGTTATTTGGAGCTGTCATTCCTATATCTGCAATCAGAGACGCTCTTCTTGTGGCCCACCTATCACAGTTGAAGAAGATGTGCTCCGCGTTAACGTCTGTACCCGGGCAGCACAGGCAGTTTACAGACAAGGCTTTACCCATTTTGTGGAGGTAGGACAGCACATATCCACGAACGCTCAGAAGCTCCGTCAAGTAGAAACCGACCTCCCCATGCTTTCTCTCAATCCACGGCCTTATGTGATTGATCAGCATCGCGGTCCAGCGTCCTCTCGTCTCGTCGTCCCAAGCTATTTGCCACCTTTCAAGGGTGTGGAGCCACTCTTGAATTTTTTGCCATCTCCTTGGCGACCTCGTCTTTCCTAAGGTGTACAGGTCACGGCTCCTTGTCAAGACGATCGATAGGAAAAACCCCAGAGATCACCATAACAGCTGGTTTAGAGACGGTGCGGTAAGTAGAGGCTACTCTCAGAGCCAGCCCTCTTCACCTGGGCCAGTCTCTTTCGGTACACCTTCTTGTTTAGGGCATCCGGCTACACTTCTGCGCCGTACAAGAGGACAGACTGGAGCGCCGTCATCATCAGACTACGCTTGCAGGGTTTGGGTCCACTCACATCAATCTGCTGAGCCTGAGCGCCGGGATAGCTTTAGCAGACTTATCCGCCGTATGCCATATCTGGTTAAAGAAACTCATCTTCGTATCGTTTAAAACACCAAGATATTTGGCCACAGGCTTCGTCTTAACGATCACCACTGAGACTTGAAGAGGCAAGATGGTTGGAGACCTCTACTTGGTCAGGATTACTACGTCAGTCTTGTTCAAAGCCAACGACAGTCGATGCGCCGCCATGACGTTCCGCACAACTATATTGTACCAGGTCAACGGACCGAGTGGTACCACATCGTATTATTACAATATGCATGTCGTTGGTTTATTGTCGTAAATATAGGTTATAAAAATGTTGTAACTTATGACAATTTTTTAATTGTAAATTTTAGATATCGTTAAAAACAGCTAACACACATAGTCTATATTTCCAGAATTAAATGAATAGGATCCTGAAAAAAATATTCCATGTTGAGTATAAGAGTATAAATCAACAGTGAATGGAAATACATTTATGTAATATTGTATTCATTAGATTGTATTAATAAGTAAATTAAATTCAGAATTTCCAAAATACTATCATCTTTACTTTTAGCTGGAACTTGGCCTTACGTTAAAAGTGTTCCCGTATTTATTTATTTACTAAAGCCTTATTTGAAAGAAAAAAATGAGCTCCATTTATTAACGAATAAGTAGAAATGAGACGTAGATAATATTGAAGATTCTGCCATAGGCAACGTTTGGAAGCGTAGGTAGGTAGGTAGAAGACATGGCACAGACTGCTGATTAATATAATATGCAGAAGTGAGGATATCAGCAGAGCAGAGAGTAGACGAGTACAATTAGGCGATGGAACTAGGAACTCCGAGCGACTTCATTTACAGATTTTTTCAGTATTCAACCACCACTATATATAAAACACTATTTAATTCATTCGTCTGGCGCTACAGCCCACTATGTGTCTTGGATTCCCCGACTAGTCGCCTCCAAACACCTCGATCCTCCAATCCCTGATACCCATCCTCCTGACGTCATCTTCTACATCCTGTAACCACCATCCTCTACGTCTTCCCTTTCTTCTTTGCTCATCTGTTGTCCCTCTACAAATTGCTTTGGGCATTCTGTCGTCCTCCATGCGCATCACATGTCCCAACCAGCTGATCCTCATAGACTTCTTGAACCTCACTATGTCCTCGCCATCTGTCAATTAATCCAATGTCAACTGTTCCGTATGCGCCACTCTTCACCTTCCTTCGTTGGTCCAAAGATTTTTCTTAGAATTATTGTTTCAAAGACTCTTAAATTATGTATGTCACCATTAAGTAGTGTCCAGGTCTCCGCAGCATACTTCACAACTGGTCTTATTAAGGTTTTATATAATCTAAGTTTGGTTCTTTGCTGACCAAACTGGATCTGAAAATTTTCTGGTGGGCATGAAAAACTATATTACAACTCATTATGCGATTTGCAATTTCATTGCTGATTTTGTTGTCATTTTTTATGGAGGCACCCAAATATTTGAATTCCCGGACCCCTTGGAAAGTATGCTATCCTGCATTGAGGTTTTCAATTCTTCTCCTTCCCTCTGCACTTGAAATACAAAACATCATAAATATAAATTGTGTAACGTCTACTGTTACAGAGTCAGGGAGGTCATGAATAATTTTTTTAGTGTGAAGATTCGTTATAGTAAGTGATAAGTAGAAAGAGACACAAGAATTTTAAAAATTATTTACAAAGAACTACCGTATACAGTAGGCCTAAAAATTAACATGTTTCCTGTGCTGCCCCACGAATGCATTTAGGATAACTATTTCGGTACACTACGTTTTTGTTCAGGCAATCTTTATGTTGCGTTTGTTCATTTAATGTGCCGGTATATGTTACGTTTTAAATGATTTTTTGATTTTATTTTACTGGTTTTAGTGTTTGTTTGGAAGTTCATGTTGTACTGAAAGTGGAACTTGTATTCCTTAAGTGTGTTATGTTGTTCTAACACAGTTTTCTTTTTACTTTTTGTTCAAATTTTTATTAGTATTTGTAAAATAATTCACAGTTAACAGACCCGTCAGATTTCTAACATGTAGTCGATTGTAAAGCTGTAAACTCTTTTGTTGTACCATTTTATAAGTGTTTCCAACTTATAATTTAATAAAAATGTCATATTTTGTATTGGTTTGAATTTTTGTATTTCTTGGCTGGCTTTGTAAATTATGTTTGCGAATATATAGCTTCATTTTTATGTTCACGACAGTTCATCTGAGTGGTATGTTTTATTAGCGAGATATATATTATGTTCGGAAATTCATGTAATGCGTTTGTAGTGACTGTTGCTAAATTGGATTTATAAATGTTTCTAAATTTGTTTGGAAAATGAGGAAACGGAACAGCAGAAAAAGACATGGAAACTCAAAAACGAAGATGAGCAGGTATGGCGGAAACTTGTTTTCAATTTGAAAGATATTTAGTGTACATATTGTAACATATTTGTTATATGTAACTGTGTATTGGATGTCGATGACAAAAGTGTTTAATAATGCCTGTGATTGGTTTACTATCTCTGGTGACAATTTCGTCACTCACTTATCAACTGATGTTTGAAGTGGCAATGAAAAGCAGAGAATGGAGACTACTAACAGTTTCCTGTTAGTTGATTAGTGACTTGTTAAAAATGAATGCTTGTATAAATTCTATGTTAGACTCTCTGTAAGTGATCTAAGGAAGGATGAGAAGGACTGTTGCTGAAAGGAAAGAAACTTGAAAGAGAACTAACAGGATATTGAAAAAGAAGAACAGAAAGCATTGTTGCTAGAACGACAGCGGAAGAAGCAGAAAAACGGCGAGATGAGAAACGTAATTTTGAAACAGAAAGGATTCAGGGAGTGGTATCACAGACACAAGAGCGCCGCATTGCTTGAGGTAAACTGATAAAGTGAGTAGAGAATTACGAGGGTTTCATTGTTTTGTTCGAGCAGTAACGTCCGTTTATGTGTTGTACCGTGGATGTATTAACTTTATTGTCTCTCATTCTCCCTCCTTCACCTCGTCTTTATCGGATTTCCTAAACTGGTATTAAAACATCAACAGCAATTGTAGTCATTCGCCAAAAAAATATTTTGTAGCTTGTAGGTACTTATTTTTACTTTTATTATATTTGCGTTTTATTATAATAAAATGTTTAGCGTTTTATTGTTATTATAGTGGGGTTCACGTATAGGTGCTGTATGTGATCTTCCTTTTCCATCTCAGCCACCTTCCGAACATATCCATTTCTTTAGCTGTTACTCGTTTCTCATTTTACCCTGACATTATCCACGCTTGTCATCCACAAAGTCAAATTCTATCTCGTCATTAATTACATTATTTCATTACTTTACTCTTTTTTATCATATGCTCACATATCTCTCATCATTTTTCCTTCGTGACCAGTTATCGTCCAAAACTTTCTCCCATACCACTCACTGCAAGATACGTAATAGTCGTATTCTGCAATTGAACTGAAGCAGCTGGCCTACCGCCCATTCTCTTCATTTGCGTTGCAAAAATAAATCATTCCGCGGCGTGCCATAGTCTGCCTGTTCGTATCGATGGGGAAAATCCATTTGAATACACGTCGTATTGCGTCGTTTGCTCCAAGGTCTGCTGCTCGTTGTTTCTACAAGAATAATACCCCGATGACTTAGACGGAAATGAATTACAGTAACAAATAGTCCATTTCTCGTGACGTTTGCATGATTAATGGACGTCTCGCAAACGGGCGGATTCTGGCACGTAGTAATGTTTCACGCTCGGTGAGGCTAGGACATCCTTGGGTTCACCTTTCCTTGTAAATCAGCGCAATTTATTTGTTGTTGTTGATCCATTTGACTAGGGTGACTAATGCTCTACTTTTTTGTGATATAAGGTCAAACATTTTGTTGACCTAGAAGAAATATTAGTGAGATAAAAGGCTGTGTGCTTACAGACTCAGAGTGGCTTTCCAACCATCGTTGCGGGTTGGCCTCAAATGTATAGGTCTATAACCAGCCGTTAGACTAATTAAATAAATAAACAAGACAACCATCTATTCTGTTTAAGTTTCAAGTCAAAATCGTTTTAGCTACACTCCAGTGTTTGAGAGGTCACACGAAGATCGATAGTCACGAGGCTACCAAATCTCCAAACATGTGGACCAGTTGCCTGTTTTCATTGTATTTACACCGTTTTTTAAAATATTTTTTTCATCTGTACTTCCATTTGACCTCTATCAAACGTCTCCAGTCGTCTTTGATTCTGGTTAGTATTTATTTCATTTTATTACTTCATTCCAAGTATTTTCAACCTTCCTCAAGTCCCTCTGAATCGTTAAACAAGGCCCTAGGTAGTGACTCGTTTTTGTAACAGATTTTTGAGAGGGAGGAGAATTATTTTGTTTTTACGCAGTTCACCCCATTTCCCGCATATCAAATATTTAAACCGATTAACTATTTCCAGGTTTAGTGGTTCGATTTCAAACTGTTCAGGTTACCTAGTTTTCCTTCGAGTGGTGATCATAAACTTTGTTTTATCTGTATTCACCTGTAATCCTATCTCTGTCTGCTTGACCTTTGAGTTCCTGGAAGGTCTCTTTTGCTCTTCCTTGGGATCTTGCCGTAATATTAATATCATCTGAATATCCTACGATCTGGACCATTTTATGTTCTAATGTTGCATTCCTATCAATTGACAATTTTCTGATCACATATTCGAGTGCTAAGTTGAACAAGGTTGGTGCCAGCCCATCGCCCTGTTTTAACCCTCTCGTGATATTAAAAGGTTCTGTCGTACCCGTTTGGAATTTGACTTTGGCTGTCGTCTGTATCATTGTCAATCTTGTCAGTTGTACTAATTTAATGGGTATTTGAAAGTACAACGTAATTTCAAAAAGTTTATTCCTATCTATGCTGTCACACACTTGCCTAAAATCTACGAAGATCTGTGTTAGGTCCAGATTTTTTCCCACATCTTCTCCATCAGTATTTTGACTGTCAACATTTGGTCTTTAGTGGATCTTCCACTTGCAAAGCCATCTTGGTATTCCCCCAATATTCCTTCAACATATGGTTCCAGTCTCTTCTGCAGTTTTCGAGTGAATATTTTGTAACCTACACACAATATTGAGATAGCTCTATAATTTCTCCAGTCTAACTTTCAGTCGAAAGTTGATTCTAATGTCTATAACCATTTACTTATTGTCACGTTTCTTTTCAGTTTCCCTTAGCTATGACGAATCTAAATCCGAGTCTTCCTTATTATCTCTTCCGTAATATGAATTTGTCCAAGTCTTTATCTAAGTTTAATATTTGTTATTCTTCTGATCCACAGTTTTTGTTAATTTTTCAGAAGCACCTATTAACGAATGCTGTATTTTCCTGTTACGACTTACAGATAATGGCCATATTTCATATCCGGTTACAGTACCAATTTTATATTACATACAAATACTCGTATCTTAGTTCTGTTTACTTATCTGCGAAGATTTTCTTAAATTATTTAACATTCTATTTGCTTATCTTATCTTTCGACAGCCTATATGAAGTAGCTGCTGTAGAATCATCAAAATAGCAGACACTTAAAGGTCTAATGTGTGTTGGTACCACGTTTGGTCAGAGTGTCACGCTTCCGACAATTGGGGGGGGGGGTCTCCTTACCGATATTTATGTAGCGTGTCGTGTTGGTTTTAAATGTACGCAGGAGCAGCTTCTAGGGGAAAGGAGTTTTTTGAGGTTGTGATCTTAGTGGATCCGAATCAGGGCAGTTGTTAAAATGTTATTTGAAGGATACGGACATTGTTACGGTTCAAAAAGACCATGGTTCATCATCTTAACATATAAATAGTTTTGTTTATACTTACTTTTCGAAAAATCGTTCCTTATATTGTCCATTTTAAAAGTTAGTCTTTGGAATTATTTTAAAATAAGCTAGAAGAGTTAAAAATATCACAAAATACTATCCCAAACTCACAATGTGAATGAAAACGCTACCTTAGCTTCATGTGAGGTTACTCAGCTTATCGTCAAATCTGGAAAGTCCATACAATAGCTGAAGAACTTATTCTCCCGGCTACAGTTGCTATTTGTAAGTGAATGTTAGGTGGCTCAGCAGCCAAGCTAGTTAGTTCAGTTCCTCTTTCAAATGACACAATTCAAAGAAGAATTTCTGATTTGTCTGAAAATATACAGGCGACAGGATATATCGAAAAAAGCTGCTATGCTGGTTTTTGTTTGTTTCATATGGAAGAACCAATTGTTTACGATTTTTTGTTAAATTCTTGGATTTCGTTGTCCATGACGTGTCCGTTCATACTTATTTTTTGTTCTCTTGTAAAGTGATGCACGACCAAGGAGATGACATTTTCACTGCAAATTGACAGTTTTTTCTAAACATGGCATTAACGTGGAAAAGCGCGTTGGATAACAGCAGATAATGCCCCGTTACCAAACAGGTCTTTTCGGAAAAAGTGAGGGCTGTTGCTCCACACATAAAGTGGACTCATTGCTGCATTCATCGAGAGGCTTTGGTAGCTAAACACCTTCCACAGTTACTGAACAAAAATTTTAGAGAAATAGTAAAATAATAATTTACATGAAGACGCGACCGTACAATCTCCTATTTGAGGTATTATGCAAGGAGATGGGGAGTTATTACGTCCAAATTCTTCTTCATATACTTAAGTTCGTTGGCTCTTTCGGGGCAAGATTACTCAACGATTTTTTAAAAATCTGTATAATATTTACCTTATTTCTTCCGTCGTGTGACTTCGTTTTGCGTTTTGATTTGCTTTACGCGTTTAGAGACATATGTCTCGTCATCAGAAATAAATAAAATAAAAATTCACTCTTAGCGAGGTCATTACATATTAAAATACAAATATTGGAAAACGATTACACACATACCCGCTTTACTTGAGTGCGCACTCGAGTCGGACCGATCGGACACTGATTATCAATAGCTATTGTGTAGACAGGTTTATTGCGGTATCGTAGAGCTGGTTTGATTTAAAATTTAAATGATCGTTTAGCACGAAGTCACAACTGTGTACGTCATTGTACGCCCTATATATCTCAAATTATTCCAAGGCGTTCATGTAAGTGCCTTTATTACAAAAATGCACGGGTTTCAAGTTGGAAACAAAGCTTGTATATTTATGATTTTCGTTTATCAAGTGACGTGCATAGTTGGATTTTATGTTTGATGGTGTTGTCTGACCCTTCACATTGTGCTTAGGTGTATTTTCAATAAAACGTTTTTGGAAACCCCTTCCCGTCTGGCCGATATAAAAGCATTCACAATCATCGCACGATAATTTATACACCCCCGTTTTCTTTTCTAAAGGGATAGTTATTTTATTACCGAGTATGTTTATAAGATTTTTGTTGGTTTTAAATATTACGGTTCTATTGTTATTATTTAACACACTAGTTAAAATTTGTTGCATTATGTTGGTGTACGTCGTTGAAATAAAAATGGTTTTTGTGTCTTTTCCTATACGAGGTTTAGATAGCTTGTGCTTTTGTTTCCTGAGGAGGTTGTCAATCAAGGAACTATTGTAGCCATTGGCTTGAGCTATGTATTTTATTGTGTTTAGTTCGTCATTAAAATCCTCGTCGTCAAGAGGTACTGTTAAAAGTCTGCGTATAAAGTAATTAAAGGCTGCCATTTTTGCGAAAAGGGGTGATGTGAGTCGACAGGTATGGTTACGTCGGTGGTGGTTGGTTTCCTATAGATATTGAATTTCAGTTTATCAATGTGTTTAGTAACTGTTAAGTCCAAAAAGTTTAATTTATTATTTGTTTCAGTCTCAAGAGTGAACTGAATGTTTTTATTTATATTATTCATAAAGTTTTTAAAATTTTCGATCTGTCGTAAAGTACCTTTATATATAAATGTGACGTCAACATAACGTGCATAAAATATGATGTTATTTTTGTGAATGTTGTTAGAAAACATAAATGTGTTTTCATAGAAATTCAAATAAATGTCAGCAATCAAACCAGACAGCGGCGAGCCCATTGCTAAACCATCACGTTGACTGTAAAATTGGTCATCGAAAGTAAAATAATTTTGTCCCAAAATGACTTCAAGTAGGCTCATTAGCTCTTCTATCATTTGGGCGTTTAATTTGTTACTTTCAAACAAGTTATTCCTTAGAATCTGCAGCGTTTCCCTAACTGGTATGTTAGTATACAAGTTGATAATGTCAAAGGAGGCCAATTTATAATTAGGGGGTAACTTAACATTCTTAACCTTATTTATAAAGTCAGTGAGATTTGCAATAGTGTGGTTGTTTTTTTATATCTATACTGTCCCTAACGACTTTTACAAGTTTCTTGGCTGCACGAAATCCTGGTGCTGTAGTAAAATTAACAAGGGGTCTAATTGGTACGTTGCATTTGTGAATTTTGTGTAGACCTGTAAACATCGGTGATTTAGCATTGCAGGGTTTTAAGTAGCGACGTGTACCTTTAGCATTGCATAAATTTACGCATTTATTAATTTCCTTGTTTAAATTTTTAACGTAAATGTATGTAGGATCAGACTTCAGAGTTATTATATTGTTATTTGAGATAAAGT
The DNA here is from genome assembly GCA_034769895.1 of Magicicada septendecula. Classification (NCBI taxonomy): domain Eukaryota; kingdom Metazoa; phylum Arthropoda; class Insecta; order Hemiptera; family Cicadidae; genus Magicicada; species Magicicada septendecula. The sequence goes on along the minus strand of CM068376.1, from coordinate 249,399,417 downwards.
CGTTAACCTTTATTGTATACGATTCACTGCCCATGATAACAAGGGTTTTACCTTTATCCGCTTTTGTGATAAGTGCATTATTCTCGATTAACTTTGTTTTTATCTGTTTCAATATCTTGAATTCCTTGGAACTGTTTGTATATTTATTTGACATATGATGCAGACGATCATGTGAAGTACGCGCTTTCATAACTTTCTTAAACATGTAACGTGCCTCGTTTTGAAGATTTGGATCTGGGATTGCTTTTATCGCCGTTTCGGCACTAATGATTTCATGGGCGATTTGATTTTTATTAAAGTTAGGAGAAATACAATAATTTATGCCCTTATTTAAAATATTCAGTTCATCGGCATTGAAAGTTACTGAAGTTAAATTCGACACACGTGGATAGAAAGTGTGTTTACAATGGACGTTCGTGTCTCGACTATGTTTATCTTTTAAATTTTGCAACTTGCGTGTCTGTTTTATATATATATTGCGAATCACATCAGTCACGTATTTATGAACAGAATCAAGGACATTGTTTATAATTGCAGGATGAATGTTGTTAAACATTTGCAAATGCAATTTGAGTACCGGTAACTGTTTATTAAGAATAGATTTTTTGGTGTATAACGATTTAATTTCTTCTTTGATATAGAAAGTTTGGGCATGTTTAATTGTCACTTTTGCTGATTTTGAAGATGATCTAATATTTATGATAGCGTACTTTGGTGTTAAATAAAGCCACTTACATGAACGCCTTGGAAGAATTTGAGATATATAGGGCGTACAATGACGTATACGGTTGTGACTTCGTGCTAAACGATCATTTAAATTTTAAATCAAACCCGCTCTACGATACCCCAATAAACCTGTCTACACAATAGCTATTGATAATCAGTGTCCGATCGGTCCGACTCGAGTGCGCACTCAAGTAAAGCGGGTATGTGTGTAATCGTTTTCCAATATTTGTATTTTAATATGTAACGACCTCGCTAAGAGTGAATTTTTATTTTATTTATTTCTGATGACGAGACATATGTCTCGAAACGCGTAAAGCAAATCAAAACGCAAAACGAAGTCACACGACGGAAGAAATAAGGTAAATATTATACAGATTTTGTCAATAAGTGACTTGGATACCAATCCAAACATGTCTTTCAAGATTTTTTAAACTAAGGTGCGCTTGTTTCTTCTGGACACAAATTTCTCAGGTTTGCTTTCTGAGTTTTCTTGTCTATGTATGGTTGCCTATTTGGAGAATGTATTTGAACATTATAGTATTCTTAATTTAAGTTTGGAAGGGAATTAAACACTTTTCGTTTTAAGACAAGATCAATGCCTTTACCAACTTTCCAACCATGAAACATTTTTGGAGTCTTTTTCAGGAAACATACCAAAAACGTAAAGCAGGAAATATCAGAGCGCCTGGGAATCTTATCAACAACATTACCAGAATATTTTTCTGTTGAAACTAATGATTTCAGCAAAACTGACTGGATGAGAAACCCATTTGATTGAAAAATTGGAGATATTCCTAATCTTAGTAAAAAAGAGGATTTCACTAACTTGATTTAGCAAGCAATAGTAGTTTAAAATCTGTTTACCACAGAGAAAAAAAAATTGAGTTTTGGCTAACCATTTATCAAGCAGAACAAAATCAACTAGCTGAAAAAGCGTTGAAATATCGAAATAGACTTGATATGCATTCAGATTTTGAATGCAAAGTGTCCAGCTTTCAACCAAATCTTGGAGAAGTTATGGAAAAAAGAAAATAGTTTCACTTATCTCACTAAGACTTTTTTTTATGTTTAATAAATATTCACAGTAACTAGCCATTTTTATGTTTTTATAATTGCGACTTTTACACCAACAGTTTTAACTAAGCCTAGATTTAATGTAAAAATGTAGAAACACATTTGACTCGATTTTATTGTTGTAAATTCTCAGTTTTGTAATATTTATTATAGGAGGGATTTCTACATATTAAAAAAATACAAAAACCAGGGGTCCACCGTTTTCAAAGAGCCGCTTGGGGGGGGGGGTCCATGACTGATACGTAATTGAGAACCGTTGCTCTAAACAAGTGAATAAATTATTGTTCGTCAGATAAATCAACATCCACAATTTTTATTAACGCTTCTATGAAAAATGACAATCATGTTACAATAACTGTCCTAGTTATAGGAAAACAAATAGTATCGGATGTTATAGGCGTGTGGCACGCATGCGAGCCTCGCCATCACTTTATCGGACGTTGTCATAGAAGCGAATCAATATGTTCATTCTACTGTAGTTTAATCTATGTAGAAGTTAAAACTATTCCAAGAAAGCAGGAGGAAGTGTTTATTATTGAAAGTTGGGGGGTTGGACACCCAAGTGGATCAAGTTTACTAGTTGCTGAAAACGAATTTCGTTGAAATTCCAAAATCGTCCCCCAATTACATGGTTTTCTTAGCAATCACCAAAAACTTCTCCTATCCTGAAGCGTTCTCACACACCGGAATAGCTCCACCGCCTTCTAAGTACTCTGATAACAATTCCTTGAGGAGATGTTACAGTCGCCAAAGAGAAGACTCCGGCAAACGTGTTTGAAATTGAATCTTAGTCCAAAATCTACGAGAAGAATGTTTAAGCAAATCGGTGTCTTCGTTCAAAATGTTTCCAGCAGGATGAGGAAGCAGACTACTCAACGAGGTATTGCTTCATTTACTTCGTACAAATTTTGCAAAAGACGTAATTTCCCGTCGTTTTCTATACTTCACTCGCTGATTTTACTCCACCTGAATCCTACATCTGGGGGAATGTTAAAGAACGAAAATTTTTAGAGCATCCACCGGGAACCATTACTGAATTAGTGGAAAGGTGACACACGTAAAAGTTTTAAAATATCTCTCTTCAGGGACATGTGTGAGCATCTATGCGAGCGTTACGCTTTCTGCCTGAAAACAACGGAAAGAATATCGAGCATGTTCCTTTCGTGGGAGTCAATATCAACGTATCGCTTGATTAATGTAATGTCTGTATTTATGCATGTCAAAAACTCTTTGTTACACAACAAACTTTCAGTAGGCCCCAGTATCCATTGCACACAGAAAATAATAAAGTCACCAAGTTAAATAATTACAATAGCCACGTGACGCTTTACCACACTCAAATCAGCGAATTCAACTGGCAGGCAGCTCGCCCCGGTTTTCTTGTAAGAAAACAAGGTGGCGTTTAATGTTAACTAGAAGCTTCTAGGTATCGTTAGATCAAATCGGGCAAAGTAAAGACTTTTTCAAGCCAGCTAATCTACGCTAGACTTGTCTAGAACGTTGCGTCTAATTTCTTACTGGCTAATACGTGACTCTAGAGTCACATATGCGAGGGTAACAATATCGGGCAATTCTGATTTACAGGAACGAACGTTTTTAATAACTACTAACTTGTATCAGATTATAAAAAAGATTTGAGCACTGTTATTAATATTTTGGTTTGCCGGGCTATCAGGCCGTGGCACGATGTTAACTGATGCAAAGTTTCGCCCTGTACAGTCTGGGGAGAGCCCGGCAACCAAAATATTAATAACTATGACGCGGGCCGTGAAAGTATTAGACAACGGTTGAGATTTGACCGTTCATTGTGAGATGTTGCAGTGAACTGTTACTGTGGTTCAGGAGTGGTAGTCAACTATCACTGGGCGTGGTTAATATTATTATTAATATTTACGGGTGCAGGATAAGTTTTTCTTGTTGGAATGTTGAATATGTAAAAGCAATTTGTAGTCAAGAGTAAAAATATATTTTAAAAATAGGAAAGAATGAAAAACTTTAAAAACAGCCTGTATGTAGTTGGTATTGAGGTAAGGAATATACGTAGCCTACATAATCTGATGCGAAATTAAAGCATGTGTAGATGCATTAAACATAACCAGCTGCATGTAGAAAGTCTAGTATTGTTATTGAAACCACGCTGTTGCTGTAATATAATTAAAATCAAACAACGCTGACGCCATAACAATGCGCCAAAGTGAAAGAGGATAACAAAAAAAAAAGCAAATTAGATGGTAAAGTAATACGTATAATGTATAATAAATACTACCAAACGTAGGCCAATAAATAAAATATGCAGTAAAACGTACCTGTAACAAGGAAAGAAGTGAATCTCATAAGACTGGCGTACGAACTTATCAACAGACGGTCACCCACAACAGAAAGAAGGTACAGTAGAACCTCACTAATTCGTCACCTACGGGACAGACGCACGGGGTGACGAATTAGTGAAATAACCGTGTTAGTGAGGGAGTAAGAAACAAACCCATTAAAGACAATATGAAATGTTTTATTACAAATTACAACACTAGCAATGTACAGTACTTATGTTATGCTCCAACATATGTATTACTGGAAATTTTTAAACTCACACAAGTTAAGCACTGTAATTGCAAAAAAAAAAATAGAATTCTTGACGTAGTCTTCATTTAAACTGTTAAATGCTGGTAAGGATTGGCAGATATCTAATAATTCCGATGTAGGGTCAAGACCTACTGGTTCTGTAGACGCTGGTTGTAATTCAGATGGCCATAACTTATTCCAGGGAGATTTTAGAGTGTTTTCCGGAATACTCTGCCGTGGAATCAGAAATCCGACAGGCAGATTTTAGAGTGTTTTCCGGAATACTTTGCTATGGCATCAGCAATCCGACTGAATTTTCGGAAACGTATTATGCTGTAACAACACAACACAACACTTATTGTGGCGTATACACAAGTACGAAATACCCATTCTCGGAACGAATACCTTCCGCAATCCGTTCTTCTGGCTATTATTAGAGCGTGTATGTTACTCGCTTGTTAATAAAGAAAAAGAAGCTTGACTGGGTGACGCATTACAGAGGGAGACGAATTAGTGGGTGACGAATTAGTGAGTTTCCACTGTATTCTGTTTAATACATACCCTGACATCTTACGATCCCAAGACGCGGTGATTAGACAGTGCGTTTTGTACCTTTTTGGAAAGTAAGTTTGTGTATTGCGCCTGAAGACGTCTGCAGATTGTAGCCGAAACCCTTACTCTGGCATAATTCCGACAACTGAAGCAATTCTACATCCCTTAACTAGTATCTGAAACAAGAGTACGCGGTTAGGCGATATACGGAGGTTACACAACCGTCACTTTGTCACCGTCGTTGCGACATCGTCGTGTCCGCGAGGTACAAAAATACTGGAAACACTAGTCAGAGATGCGATAAACTGGTGAACGACTAGTTTCTTCGTGATTACGGAAAAACACTGGACGGTCGACGACATAGAAAGTGGTCACCCACGACAAACGTAACTCTCTCGAATCTTCCAATTGCACAAATTGTATACGTTCTCACATACCGATTACAGTTCAATCAAAGGGAACACACTGTATATTGTAACATTGCAAGAAAACAGATTCTCCGTTCATCAACGTTCAGTGAAAGTGGCATTTAAAAGGTCAGATGTAATAAATCCGTTTCATATGGAGTAACATCACACGCTAAGATATCAGCCAGTTTGGCTTTAAAAGGTACTGACAAACTGGTTTCTCTTCTTGATCTGTGTTTACGTTGTTATAACTTCGTTTTATTGAGAAATATGTTGTATATTTGTACACCTCCGCACGCTGGTTTCTTTGCTTGTGTGTGCGTGGGCGCACAAACTTGCTTATCGCTTGCTTATAACATAGCTAACAATTCGTAAGTTGCACCAGGCTTTGGCCTACTACTCATGTTTAAGACACCGGCTGCTCCTTTTGTGATGTGTTAGTTGAACCTAGGATTGCCGGACACGTTTGGTTTTTACAATTTAGTCCAGCAAAAAATAAACGTATCCGGCCAGTCCGGATTTTAGTCACGTTTTTTAGTCTGACAGATCTGCACTTAGTATTGTGATAAAAGTAATCGTCATTTCTTCATAACGGTGATTACAGATCTTGTCTTTCTTTTTAATTCATATGTCTTATTATGTTTGTATGTGTAGTGATAATAAACCCGACTTATGTATGAAACAAGCCGATGTTTTATTTTTTAATATGTAGTAGGCCTATATATATGCAAGCACCTAATATCGAACGAGCATAATACAAGCCACTTTTTATTGTAAATAACTGCTGTCCGGCTTTTCGGGTAAAATGTGCGGCTAAACAGCTGTGTTCGGCATTTCTAATCTTTGATCTGACAACCGTAGTTGCACCACTCCTTGTCAGTAGAATCCTTCGTCCTTCTGCAGATTAAGACTAACTTTTGGTAAAGTTACACCAAAACATTCGCGTTCACTAAGTAAATTCGCATTCGTTAAGTGAAGAGAGCCTTGCTATTTATTTCGTTCCCTTAATAACTCAAAGGATTTTTGATTTTAGTGAATTTAAGGGTACAAGTCGGAGGTTTCTGAGTAGTTCTGTAAGACACTCAAGCTATATAATGCACACTTTGATATCAAGCTTAGAATTAAATGACAACATAATACCACATGTTAACACAGCAAGTACCTAGGAATGAACCCACATGCCAAAATAGGAAGGGACACTTCAAAGAAAACGCGATGAACAACGTACTATTATATAGAAAGTTATACCGGTTATTGAACAAAAAAGCCAACTGCCAGTGGCAAACAAATTGTTAATCCATAAAGAATTACTGAAACTTGAAATTCTGGGGTACAGCCTTATGAATCGCAACTATGCGGGCATTCTAGTAAATATGTCATAACAAAGGATTTTGAGCGATTGTCGGTGCACCGTGGTACACGCGGAATATCGACACTCGCCGCAGATACTTGAAGATGATTGTAGTCGACGAAGTAATTAAAAACCTCGAACAAAAAACCGAGGACGCCATTACTGTCATAAAACTGAGGACTTTAGTTACTGGACAATCATGAAACTAAGAAATCGCTAGAGGACTAAACCATCTGAATTGATGTAGTGAGTAATAATAATGCAGAAAAATTTTTTGCGTTTGTCTCAAATATGTCTGCATCTCTCGAATTTTCTGAAAAGAATTTGTTGTTGTACTCGACGAAGCCTTTCGACGTCCCCACCATTATCAACCTGTCATATTGCAAAGTGCAAGCATACTTTTTATTAGTGAAATACGGTACTTATTTACCATTTCACATAGTTATGGAGTGCAGGTGTTACTTACGGATTTTAAAACTGGTCTCACGCTGAATAGATGAGTAGCTGAATAGAAATTAATAAGTGAAATGAATTAGCAAATGAGATCAGTGGCGTGTTTAGAACTTAATTAAGAACTCTTTCGCGGAAAAGTCACACAGAGTTGTTCTCGACTTTGACCGCTGTTTAACCTCACTCGTCCACCCACGATAGATTAATGTACTTTTCTTTAAAGCCGTACATTGTTCAAAGCATTGCTTAGTATTCTGACAGCAGCGTATCTAGGATTTGGCCATGGGGAGGGGGGGTCCGGGGTCGGGTCGAGTTGATACAAAAGAAAAAACGTGTTACGGGTAACAAGCATTACTATCTTTAAAGTGGCTGAAATCAGTCTCATAAAAATAAACTGTAATAACTCAATAAAAATACGCGTTATTGAAACATTGTTTACAAGATACTTATTGATTTAATTGATTTTCCTATATTTCATATTTCAGACGTATACGATGTTTGTATATTTAAAAAATAGTTACTACTAATATTAACACATACATATTAACTTAATATTTATACATAATATTAATTAGCGTACACAGTTGAAAAAATAATAAAACAGCTAAACATTAAGAGATTAACAAAATTCGTCAACTTTTCGACCCTCTGGGGGTGCGGTCCGGTCCCTCCGTCATTACCGTCATTACGCCCCGTATTCTGAATTTGTGTTAACTTTTCTTGAAGGAGAAGACTTTTTTCCTCTAAATCCCCTACCATGGATCTGCGACTTAACGAAATTCTTAAGCTACGTAAGTAATATTGGCGCCTTTACCTAGCTAAATAGAGTAACGATAATGTGAACTAAAGTATTTTAATACTTTAAGTACTTTAATCTCACATAAAATATTATGCGAATAATTGGATTTTGGCGTGTAAGCGGCACTATAGGAAAGCGTGATGAGTGCGTTTAAATGTGTGCCCCGTCTTACTGTACACCGTGTTGAAGACCACATAGAATCCAGACTAAGACGTGTTTCTAACTTGGACGAGTCTTAATTCCATCCCCCCGTCTCCTGCTGATCCCACGGAAATGAGAAGCTATGGTAACATTTGATTTAAAAGTAGGACGCTGCACAGTTTAATCGACTGCCTTCCTTGTATCCCCTGTCTTCCTATGCCATTTCGATGGTAAAAAATTCGATTTCCAATAATTTACAATCTGGGGAGGAGGGATATAACAGAGACCCTGCTAGTACTTGAGTATTGTGGTTGAAATACGTGTTAATGTTTGATGAGGAAACCCGTGTCCACATACAGTAACATCAGTCGTATAATTGTCAGTCGTAAAATCCCATAAAATAATTAAAACAGTGTATTCAAAGCAACAATTATGGCGTTACGAATCAGCTAAACATTATTATAGTCATTTGGTCGAATTACAAGTTTTCTTCTATCTAGTTTCCTTTGCAAAACGAGCATTTTTCCGGTATATTTACACACAAGGGATTTTCACAGGCGCTTTGTAAACCGCAGTCTCTAATGGAAAAAATAAAAACGCCCGGAGAAACATGCGCTGTAACACGCTTAGAACAGTGAACTCCCAGTCTGCTGGCCCTGAGACTGTATTACAATTTCGGTTCCACATAAGTGACCGCGATGAAGCAGATAAGCAGGTGAAGACCTTGAGATGGAACAATGGGCCAGAAAACCTAATGCGAATTGTATTGCGATTATGTAGAACATACTACAACAAAGAGGACACCCGTTCTGGGAACCGGTGAATAGGCTTTGTAAAGCATAAAGCCTCAAAGTATTTGGCAATAAAAACAGGTTTGTCACGTTAATTTTAAATTCTTACAAACAGAGATTACTCTGTTGCACAGCACTATAGAAAACAATGCCCGATTGCCGCTTTCAAGCTTCACAGCTCGTCATCATATCGGAAATATCTGATTTAATATTTCCGATCTGATGATGAGCTGTGAAGCCTGAAAGCGCTAATCGGGAATTTTTTTCTCAATGGTGGTGTGCAACAGTGTAATCTCCATTTGTGATTATAAGCAGTAACGGAACATAACTAATTAAATTTAAACTTTAAATTTAAAAGTTTTTAAATTTTACTTTTACCATTAACATGTAATTCTTTATTTAAAAGAATTTATTTAAGTAATTCTAAAATTTGTTGTCAATAAATAATGGACTACAGTGAATTATATTGGACTATACTGGATTGTTTGAAATTCATTATCATATTACTTTCCTTTAATACCCAATGAAATCCATTTTTTCGTGTTTCTTAATTATTTTGTAATTTTCAATTTACACTTTATCGTTGCAAAACCGTAGCCGCTTTGCAGTTCATCATTTGATTTCTCTATATCTGTTATAGGAATAAACTCGTGCCCATTCTTGTTGGCGTTGTCCATGTGCGCACATAGTTCTCACGCTTTTTAAATATCGTATTAACTTACAGGATGGAAATCAAAAGAGCACGGAGGAAGTGACAACTAGTGGTGAGACGTCATAAGCACATAAGCCTACCATAACTTTTCAAGCAGTTGTAAAACAAAATGCTAAGACTGTGAAAAACAAAAAATAAATGAAAGTAAATACCAGATAAACCAAAAACAAGCTAATCTGTGTATAATATAGGGAAATTAGTAAGAAATTCACAATGGAAATTACAAAATTGTTTACCAAACTTTGTGCACGCGTACTCTGTGATATATACATTTTAAACGTTTCTGAGACTTAATAAGCGGGGGTATTATAAAGAGGAAAGACGGAATTTTAGGAATAACTTTAAAAAAATTCGGCTGAGAAAAACCATCCTAATAATTGTTTTAAGACATAACATTATCTCAGTATATCTCTACTACATCATAAGCTGTTCGTATGGCAGTAAAACATTAACCGAGAAATGGCGTTTTAAAGGTCAAGCCTTCTCCACCCATAGCACAACTCGATTTTCATGCTTGATTGTTCGCATTTAACTTAAAAATATATCCACATGAACGTCAAAATCACTTTTTTATAATTTATTTGTGTATCCACGATTTATTTTGTATTTTTGTATGAGAAAGTCAGAGTTATAGCAAGATGAAAGTTTTTGATGCTACTTCAATACGAAAGAAAGGATTTTTAACGGTATCCTTAGTATTAACAAAAACAAAAATGTATTTCACGTGCATAGAGCTAATTCAGATTGGAAACTGGATAACTGAAACGCAAGTATTAAAGGATTATTATTAATAATAATTATTATTATTAATGTTATTATTAATATTATTGTTGTTGTTGTTACTTGATTATTGTTATCCTTTATTGTTATTAATGATGTATTAGTTATTAATATTAGTATAGCCATCATCATCATTATCATCATCTTCTTCTTCTTCATTTACTTCGTATTTTAGTAAGAACTAGAGAATAAGAAGTAAAGGAAGAGGGGACTCGGCTCGGGCGGACATTCACTTTCTCTCTCTCGGTCAGAACCAGTCCGTAAGCTGATGCCAGTCAGGTCTCATTGGGTTACCATGTTAATAGTATCCTACAGTAACCAGTCAGCTTTACAACGTCCTCTGCGTATATTGTTATAATTCGGATTGAACAATAATTGTTAAACTACTACTACTACAACTACTACTACTACTACTATTACTACTACGACTACTACTATAACAACAACAACAAATACTACTACTACTACTACTACTACTACTACTGCTACTACTACTACTACTAGAATTCATAGTAGCAGGCGTAGGTTCCGACAGTTGTGAAACGACTTCTTTTAGTTACCATAGCATCTCACGAGCGCCAGCAAGGCTCAATGATTCGATCTCACGGGCGGAACATTCAAGTAAATAAAAGACATCTGAACTGTACTTGGTTTACGTTCGACTCAGACGAAATCTCTATTATTTCCAACAATACATCGTCCTCAAATTGTTGTTTATACTGTTGGGTTCTGCTTCATTTTGAGGGGTACCTTTACTCTCATGATTGTGCAATATTTCTGCCAAAACGTCCGTCTTCTGTAATTTTACCAACCATAAGTAACCTGTTCTGAGGTGCAGTGTTTTAGGGTGTAACGATTCGCTGTAAGTTTCTCTGCCTCTGTAGTTAGTCCTTACCACCCATCTTCACTCTACTCCGTAACTACAATGTCGTTAGCAAAACGAAACATACGAACTTTCATTCTTTGACATTATGATATGACTTTTTGCTCTTTATCACTACTTTCATACTTTCAACTTTATCACTCACTCACCTAACCCCTTATGTAGCTAAATATTAAACAAATGAGATGAGAAACTATTTCGTACCACTATCATCGTACCATTTTCCCTTTCCTCCGATACTCTCTGTCCCATCAAAGCCTTATTTTATCGACATTACAAATTGTTCTTCTCTACTTACATCCGACATCTGACTTTGCTTGACTCCAATTTGGTCACACTAATTCTGTTTTCTTTTGAAACGTATGTGTCCTTTGATTTTTTTCATTCAATGCGAAAGCGATTTTTAAACCGAATACCGTTTCTTCTATCCATTTTGAAATCAAACCGAATATTTTCAAGCTGTGTGTTATTTATTGTATTTTCTACTGTAGTTAGAATATAATATAATATAATATAAAAGTAGTAGAATATAATATTTCATAAACTTGAGAGCGGTGTTTCTGTTCTGGTTAGTTAGCGTCAGTGAGAATTATACTACTGAGGTAAACAATTATCCAGTGACTGGTGCACATTAAACTCAATGCCGTTCAAATGATGTTTCTGAATCAGTCGAGCCGTTCTAATTACGTAACAAGACAATTACATGTAATATTTTTAATTTTTTTTTTTGTACTGTTGTGGTTTCAGTTGTTAACCTTTAAATTAAAAAAAAAGTTTATTACGGTGAATTAGAAATCGTTCGTTTTTACAGAGATTCGAATCCCTGCGAAACGATTACCCGGGTTCCGAACTTCCTTAAACCAGCTGCGAGTGGTTACCCGTATGTCCGTAATTTGCCGTTAGCCGACCGTTACGCTCACGGACGACACCGGCTTTCAAATCTGTCACGTTTGCTTCACATACCAGTTACCTAAATAATGAAAAGTTTCAAAACTACGCGGAAAATAAAACACGAAAACACGCGTACTAATAAACCTATATACGCACTACTAACTCGTGTAAGTGGTTTGGACTGTGCCCGTTGTGTCTTTTGTGGAATATGTATTGTTGAGACAGTCTAATATATGTATTAAATAAATCAATACATTGGCTGCGAATTTCTAACTTGTTAGTATTAATTTATTATTAATTTCGCGTAACATAAGTTAAATTATGATATTATTTTATTGTACTGACGGACTAATTAAAACCTACTTATAGACAAGCTCATACAACGTGAACCTCTACAGCAAACCAATAAAGAGACAGTTTGCCTAATGAAATGATGTATAAGTAATATTTTAGCGAAAAAGTACGTTACTGAATTTATATAGGGTGCTTAAACATCAAACATCGAACACAGGCTTACACTCGAAAGAACAGACGTAGTCACTAAAAGTCTCACTGATAATAATTATAATATAAGGCCTTGTTATCTTGTTAAATAAAACAAGTATCTTGTTAAATATATCAACAATAATTTTTTGTTTCTCCGGTGTTTGGGAATCCCACCCACTAAAAACTTCACCTTTTGTAATGTAGTGGGGGAGGGGTAAAGCATTATGTACCATCAGAGAAACACAATGGTTGTTTCTCCGGTGTTTGGGAATCCCACCCACTAAAAACTTCACCTTTTGTAATGTAGTGGGGGAGGGGTAAAGCATTATGTACAATCAGAGAGACACAATGGTTGTTTCTCCGGTGTTTGGGAATCTCACCCACTAAAAACTTCACCTTTTCTTCAGGCTAACCACCTCGGGAAACTTCTTTCGCATTTTTTCAAGTGCATTTTGCAGTTTGTTTAGCAGCTACTGGGCTTCTTCTTGCTTCTTTTTCTTCAGCACTCGACGAGTAAAAGATTTCTTTCTTCTTGCCTCTTTCTGCGCAGCACGCTTTCCATAGTGCGGCCACTAGGTCCCACTTGATTCTGTCAGATAACATGATCTTCCCGTCAATGTCGGGCGTTATCCGCCTCAAGTCTCTGTTCCTCTACCGCTCATCATCTATCACATTCGTATAAAGTGTGGTGGGCGTTGTCTGGATTTGAGTCAACGTAGTGGAATGCCGGGCTCCTGGCTTTACTCATTTTGAACAGGTAGTTGAGGAAATACCCGTGTCCAGTCAGAAACTGTGAGATTTGATCTAACCTAACGGGCGGCCATACTACTCCTCCAGACTCCTCATCAATCTGGCAGTCCGTCTGCCTCTATTCTCGTTGTTCAGCGGTCCTGGCACCGACGAATGGGTAGAACCTTGGCCCCTGACTTCAACTCTCAATTGAAGTTTTGATATTAGCCACTCGATTAGTGAGGTGACACTTGACATTAATACCGTTAATAATAATAATAATAATAATAATAATAACGATTATGATGATGGTGATGATGATGTTAACATCGTTGCAGCAGCAGCAATACCTACTGGTTATCGAATCGTTAGTGACTTCGCTCCTGAGCAATTCCAAACCGGTTTACTGTAACGTAGAACTTCGTCAGAGCATCCCTCCGATCTAAGCATATCCTTCGTGTCCATCTGCCGTCTTCTAGTGTAATAAATTATCCGACCACCTCCATTTAATTTTCTTAATTCCGTAAATGACATCATCAAATTTGATTGGCTGTGTACTTATTTAGTTGTTTTGCTGACTCGTTGTTATTTCCAGCACAGCCCGTTCCATGCTTTTTGTACAGTATATTGTTTGTGTATCACTCTCATGTACAATATCCACGTTTTGGCCCATACGTCATTCCAGGAAGCACATACGCATTAAGAGATTTCGTTTTTGATCACAATATCAGTTAGTTACACTTCAAAAATTGCTAATTTTTTCAAAACTAACCTGATCTTATTCGATTGGACAATTTTGGAAATAAATACGTAGGTATCGTTTATTATTACTTTATTCAAATATTGTACTTCATCCAAAGGTGTAAGAGATCCTTTTCCTCTAGAAGAGAAGCATTAGGTGATGAGGATTAACCTTCTCGGGTGGTACAGTTTTACTAACATTATGTTTGGTTTTCAGGTAATTATTTAAAGACCAACCTTCTCACATTCATGGTAGAAGTCGATCATTTTTCCAACTCCACTGCACTTTTACCATCACCATTTTACGCCAACTGCAAATCTGATACATACATTCTATCCGTCGCAGCTCCTTGGTTTTCCATTTCCATTTCCGTTTGAAGAACTCTCCATTGATGATGAAGAGAAACAATAACTTCGGTGCTGGGATATTCTCTTGTCACAATTCTTTTCCTATTTGTATTATTTGAAATAATATGTGCAGTTTGTTGATGTTTGGTTATCTCACACACACACACACACACACACACACACACACACACACACACACACACACACACACACACACACACACACACACACACACACACACACACACACACACACACACACACACACACACACACACACACACACACACACACACACACACACACACACACACACACACACACACACACACACACACACACACACACACACACACACACACACACACACACACACACACACACACACACACACACACACACACACACACACACACACACACACACACACGAGACAGAACTGCTAATATCCCTTTTCTAGTTCTTTTAAACACCTTCACTGCAGACTGAATCAAAATCTTTCCACAGTCGACCAGTTGCATACAAAATGGTTTTAAATACTCAGTATGACATTTCCTGAAGTTCCTTTATTGCTTGCAGGCGGTCTGTAGAGCTTCTGCATCCTGCTTGATCAAGGCTCTGTAGCATTTCCACATTTATACAAAGCTTTTCTGCTGTTACTTTATTTTCACTCGGGAATTTTTCTTTGTCCGTATTTCTCACTACTTCAACAACGATTTTTTTTTTAATTTTGGAATTCATATTTTTTAAAAAATTATTTCTTTATTGCGTGTACGGATTTGAATTGCAGTTGTTTTATCTTCTCTTTTATATAAGTTAATTCTTTATAGAATTCTTCACATATTTTACTATCTCCCTCCTATTATTCGTCTATCTAATTAAAAAACTGAGAGGCTGAGTAGTAGTAGTAGTAGTTGTAGTTGTAGTAGTAGTAGTAGTAATAGTGGTAGTAGTAGTAGTAAGTAGTAATAGTAGTAGTAGTAGTAGTAGTAGTAGTAGTTGTTGTTTTTGTTGTTGTTGTAGCAGTAGTAGTAGTAGTAGTAGATCATACAAATTCTGCTCTCAAAATACCAAAATATTTTAATTTAATTTGTGGGAAACTCTAATATACAATAATCAAAAGAATTAATTCTTATTAAGAAGAACATTGTTAAATGTTGGAGAGAATATTTCAAGTTTTTTTTAATAAAAGAAATGTAAGAAGAAAATTTTTAAAAACGACTGAACTGGATAATTTATTGTATGTTCTTTATTAATCAATATTACGCATACGTTGTGATAAGAATAATTATTAAAAAGTAACCTATTATTACTAATAAACGATTTGTCATTTTAAATAGAAGCTACACGATTAATTAAATAATTTCTATGAATTACTTGTATAAGTTAAAACGTTTATAATAATGTTATGTATGAAATACTTATGTAGGTTTTCTAGTTATAGTAAATTGTTTTGAAATTATGCAATGAAATAAGAAATATATATGATATGAAATAATTAATCTTCAGAACATAGACAGCACTGAATTGTACAGATTTATCAGAGTCTGACCATTAAATGTTATAATTTATGATATGAAATATTTATCTCGATGACTTTCCGTTTTAACATGTAGATTAACATAAAAATTTGTTTAATTGTTATTGTCATAAAAGAGTGCGAAAACATGTATGCCTATGTAGTTAATTATATAGTTGGAATTGTATAAGGTAATGAATATTCAGCTTAAAAAATTGAGTAATTGCTTCCTATTGAATTCTTTTGTGTGTTCCTAGTATTTTGTATGTATCAGAAACAAGTGAGTGTTAAAATATTAATTTTTATATGGAGTAGTGTTTACGAAGGTCAGTATAAAAAGTGAAATTGGTAAAAAAAGGGGAACTATCAAAGTTTATTTAATTTGTTCTTTCAAAGGTTTCATATATTTTTTATTCATTCAAACACTTTTTGCTACAGTCTATTTCTTGATGGATATATAATATATTTAATATTTATAGTAACTTTACCTCAAGATGCTTTTTTCCCTTATTTGGAACATATTTCGGGAAACCTATTGTTCATATCCTCAGCCTTCTTAATTTTGAATCTTGTGTAGTATTTGTGTTTTGGTTGGTTGTTGTTATGGTTTTTTCCTGTTGGTTTTTGGTATTTTAAACTGGTATTATTGTGTGTGATTGTGGTCTATACACAAAATATATACACCACAATCACACACAATAATACCAGTTTAAAATACCAAAAACCAACAGGAAACCATAACAACAACCATCCAAAACACAAGTACTTCACAAGATTCAAAATTAATAAGGCTGAGGATGGGAACAATAGGTTTCCCGAAACATGTTCCAAATAAGGGAAAACATCTTGAAGTAAAGTTATTATATATATTAAATTTTTTTTTATTCACACACACACACACACACACACACACACACACACACACACACACACACACACACACACACACACACACACACACACACACACACACACACACACACACACACACACACACACACACACACACACACACACACACACACACACACACACACACACACACACATTAGGCAATACTTGAATTGAATATTGAGATTTTAATGTGACAAATTAACATGATTATTATTCGTGTGTTTCTAATGTGACTATTATAATTTATTGTTATTTTTATTATAATTCATGTAATGTGATTATTATTTATGACAGCGCTGTTCAATTGTTATTAATTTATTCGAAGCATATCTGAAGCAGGCTATTTATTTATGGAAGTAACCTAACCGAAATACGCTGTAAAGTGTGAAAAGGACCAAACAAAATATAGGACGGAAGGAAATAAAGTTGAGGAAAAGCAATGCCATTAGGCTGGCGAGTGTGGTTAGCAAAAACCTGTTTAATAATGCCATTATATATACCTTAAGGGAAATATCTGTACATACAAAACTATTATGTAGTCTTCAATGAACTGAAACACGGACAGCAAATCAATACGAACACTCATTGATTCTATCAAACCTGTAAGCATTGATGTTAAATTAAAAATCAAACAGCGTGTGTGTGAGGATGTGATAATTAAGTTGTGCGACAGGTTTATAGGTCTGAGAAATAGGTCAGATCGTAGTTAGTGAGGTGTCGTCTCGCCCAGCCATCAGCCACCAGCCACTTTCTCCGTCTAGCAAACCAGTTTCTGTACACCTACCGTTTGGATGTTGTTTACTGTAATCAGGCGAGCGCGCGCACACACACAGTTGCATGTGGGCGTGCGCGGTCATAAATTATGGACAGAGGTCATGTGTACAAATCCGTTAGCAGCTTATTGTTTCAACGGCCGAACAGCCGATTACTTTAAGGTAGGTCGAAATAAAATAATTTCTTTCCTTTTAAACTGGTTTCGTGGAAATTTCCACACTAGTTTCGATAACGTTCGTACCCGGGCCTACACGCATGTGCGTGACAACGGAAACACTAAGAGAATATGTATGTTCGTGCGCTAAGAGCACGCCCATATTCGTGCTGGTCCACAACCGTCTTCACCACTACAGCCCAACGTGAGCCCTGGCTTACAACACCAATCTTCTCCAAAGTCTCCTGCCCATTGCCACCTCATTGTAACACCTCACATCCATTCTTCTGAGATCTTCCAGCACATCATCCAGCCATCATCGTCGGCCCCTCTTTCTGTTTTTGTAGACTTGCGCCCTCAAGATTTTCTTTGGCATACGTTCTTTGGCATTTTGATCGTACGTCCGCTCTAGGTGACCTAGCCATTGTATTCGTTAGCCTTTATGGATCTTACAGTGTCGTAATGATTCAACAGCTCATCTATCTCCTGGTTATTTCTTATTCTCCATTCGCCATCTTCTTTAACCGGACCATAAACACGTCTTACCATCTTTCTTTCAAACTTTCTTAGTGTTACTTGTTCCTTTTTTGTCATTGTCCATGTCTCGCCTCCATAAGTAACAACCGGTCTGATAAGTGTCTTATATATTTTTATTTTTGTGTTACGACTAATGAGTTTGCTTCTCAACAGTCTGCTGTTGGCATAATATACCCTATTTGCTATTTGTATCCTGTCATGTTTTGTCGTATTTATTATATCGTTATCTATCATGTTACCTAGGTATCTGAACTTATTAACTGCATCAAATGAATTATCCCCTATACATATATTTTCTAGGTTTCTTTTCAGCGGATTTTTGATTCAGCTCCTTGTATACCTCAACTAGGCGTTGTCCTGCTATTATCACAACATCGTCAGCGTACGCACATGCTGGTCCACAAACTGCCCAAGTAAAATAAAGGAATGATTATGGAAGAATCGAGTCTTTAAAAATTTGTAGTCGTATAATGTGTTTGTCTCTAGTAATCTGTAGATAAAATATAGTAATTTGTAGCGATTAATATTTGGTAGTTATATAACCTCACTTACGAATTTTGTACTGTGTGACCCACTATCTCACTGTTCACTCAGTCGATCTTCCTCCTATTGCTTCCTCCTCCTCTTCTTCTCTATCGTACCTCTCGTCTTGGCGATGTTAGCAGAAATGTCGAAGAAAAGATTGCACTGATTTAATGTCCCATCAAAAGGATCCGTTTCCAAAGTTAAAGTACTGTTTGGATATCGACATTTGGGATATGAACCAGTCTGATGAATATTGAACTAGATAAGTCATTTAAACCTAGTCTAGAGAGAGATAGATATTTAGATATGTAGATAGTAAGAGAGAGAGAGAGAGAGAGAGAGAGAGAGAGAGAGAGAGAGAGAGAGAGTTAGAGAGAGAATGAGAGAGAGGAGTAAGGGTGTTGCTTAATAACAACACTTTTTTTGGTTAACAACCGCGTCTTTTTTGTATGGTCATCAAACGTTTCGCGCATCCTCATTATCAGATAATAACAATAACAATGGCTCACCCACTCATGTAGCCATCAAGAAGGCAGTGTGGCCGCTCTTCCGTTTATTACTCCCGGTATGATATCACAAGCACTCATTTTCACGGGTTTTTCGACTAGATTTTAGATTTTAGATTTTACATTAGATCATTGAGCAAAGTCAATAATGAATGTTGTTCGACGCTAAACATACTGCGACAGTACAAATAAGTGATGTACTGAGCATTGAATATAAAAATTTAAATATACCTAATAAACTGTAAATAATTAATAATGTATTAGAAATAAGCATGTCAGGGATTGCAAGCTTGGCTCAGACAAAAATATGAACAGGTGTTTCGACCTGAATCGACGTGCACACACACACAAATATAACTGAAAGTGTGTACACCAGTATTTTGCTAGTGTGTGTGAACGCAGGTCTATGCAGGCGAGTTTACCACCCCAAGATGAATAATTGCATAATTACTGTTTTTCCGTAATTATTCATAAACTATAATTAAGAAGTAAAATCCAAAAACACAATAAAATGTAAGAAAATTTACTAAATACTGTGTATGAAAACCATGTGAAAGTGCCACACCGTACGAGTGTAATAGTGAAATAACTGTGTACAAATCGAAAGGGTTAAGTTGCAATGTCCAAAATTACAGTGAACATGTGTTGTAAAAATAGTTATAAGATAAGTATAAGAGTATATTTATAGGACTCTGCAATTCGCAGAAATATAAGAAATAGCGAAATTGACAAGGAGTGGGGGAACTGAAACCAGAAACAATTTCAGACATGTCGATTTCGTACCACTGCAGGTGTTGACCAAGACATGGGTATAAATAGAACACACAAGCTACAGTGGTTCTCTTTCTTAAATCATCCACGGTGCAGCGGGAGCTTCTGCCCGTCCGCACAGAATATTTAAATTTTTGTAAATAATTTCATCCTTCCAGTTACATACAGTTATGTAACTGGATTGTAAAACAAACAATATTTAAGTACATAAGAAGATCCATATCAGAAGATCAACTGACGTCCGAAACAGCACGAGGAGAAGTTCCAGAGAGAGTCGACGCTGGACAGAGAGAGAGTCGACGCTGGACAAGAGGAGAAGAGAAAGGCGACGCTGGACAGAGAGAGAGAGAGAGAGAGTCGACGCTGGACAAGAGAGGAAGTCGACGCTGGACAAGAGGAGAAGAGAGAGGCGACGCTGGACAAGAGGAGAAGAGAGAGTGATGCTGAAGTTCGAGACGAGGACGATTACAGAGGGATCCAATGATTGAGTATGATTGACGACGATAAGGTGATAAACAACTTATTTATCTCTTAATCGAACAATTAACGTAAAGACAAATAAGGACATTCTTGTTCTATTTAAAAGTAAGAGTCAATGTTTATTGTAAAATTTGAATTAAAACCATAGATATTATTGAAATAAGATTAACGTAAACAAGAGCTCAAATTAGTATTGATATGAAAAGAATACAAAGCATTTAAGTAAAAATTAGCGTTTGATATAAATCAGTACTGAGAAACAAAAGATAAATTCAGTAACTATTGATATTTTTTAGTTACATTGCAATATATAAGAAAATATTTAAATATTGATATTTTGAAACACACTAATTGACTGAGTAGTCTGGAAATGAGATTTTTCGTTAATACAATAATTAGTAGAATAGAATATTTAGTCAGTAAGGATGTATATAACATAAGCCTTACGGCATAATAACGAAATAATAACGAATGTTTTAAGTCGAAGTAAGTGCTGTAACGAGCAACAATTTAAAATTTTTTAAATTTTCACCTCGACGGAGTGCGTTCACACGAGGCGGTGTCAATGGCTTATAGTTGACGCAATAAATAAAGCGTAATGAGAAGATGTCAGAGCAGCGTCGCTAACTAGACAATAGAAAGACGTTAACTTCGACTCGGCTATAGACATTGGTTGCACAAGATGACAGGGAAAGTTTAATTCAGAATTATTGCTCACTACAGCTGTAACAATGTAGGCGAGGACATTCACACTTGTACTGAGAAATGTGGCAGATGTTCGACCAAGTTACGTCAGTATACGATAGACGACAAAAAGAGGGAAACTACATGTTACAATGGAACGGATGCACTGCACCTTAAGAAACAATACGAAGGCAGAGATCAGACAAAAACTCAAGTCATGTTACGCAGCTGGAGTTATCGTCTAAGTGCCAGACAGAATTTACGAGTGGAAAGTTGGGGTGACTTCACCAGCCAGCAGATGTCCAAAATTATTAATAGCTACAAAAAAGGGGTATGACACAGAACAATACGTCGGGAGAACCGAAAGTACAGATAATGGCAATCTAGAGAAACTCTGAGTTTACTTCAGACAATGGGTTGATTGACAAGCGTATAATAGCTAAAGTTTCTACGAAAAGGGTCAACGTTCGACAGAGCAAAATCGGGGGAGATCTAAGAACCTATCAGAAGCCCTGAGCCACGGAAAAAACTTGTAGAGAGGACTGTTTCCATAGCAACAGAAACGAAGAACCTATCGGAAGAACGATGACGGAGGGTCTTGACATAGTGGGACAAAATATTCCAAGAAAACTCAAAACTGACCAATCACGAATAAAGAAGGCGTAAACTGCGCCAGGGACAAAATTTTGAGTAGGGACGAATTAATAAAACTATATGTCCAAGACGGGGACGAGGCCAGTATATCTTAATTTTTCAAGTAATACACTTTAAGTACGAAGCCGGTATATCTCAATTTTTCAAACAGTTCATTCAATTGTTCGGAGTCAGTATACTCTAAGTTCACAAGAGTATATTAATTGTTCGGAGAGATAACTCAAGTTCGGGAGTTAGTACGTCAACTCGTAATTTAGCAGACTTAGTGAAATCATCATGTCACGATAGTCAGACTTAGTAAACTTTTAATAGTGAATTTCGAAGTGCGATGTAACGGACTTAGATAAGAATTATTCAAAGTGAACAATCAGATCGTTACACGAACAAATATCACCACATACGTACTATACAAAACAGTTGAACTTAAATCAGTGTTACTACACCTCATTAAAACCATAAAGAACATGAAACATTAAACTAATTAATCAATCACACGTATATTTGATAAAACAGTGATATAAGTGGAACTAGACATGCACAGTAACGTTAAAACGAACACACAACATACATCGTAAGATGAAGTATTTAATTGAACACTAAACATCAATTATTAACATAAACCTACGCCAACGCGAGTGACCGGAAGTGTGTGCAAGTGTTTGTGATAACAACGGCATTCAACGAGATGTGTCTTCATGCCATCTTCATCACTGAAACTGGACTTCACCAAAGACTAATGGATATTTCATAAATCAAGTAACCATTATTTTAATCATTACTATTTAGTTACTTCTACTGACCTGATTCTTTCAAAGAATTCATTCCTGAGAAATTATTAATAAACGCAATGAATATAAATCTGAATTAAAAACGTAATTAGTGAATATATTAACAAAAACTATCTGGGATTAATGAACGCATTAATAATTAGAATATGAATTGTTATCTTATTTGATTTATATATGTATATATGTTTTCTTTGTTTCAGCATATATTAAACATGAATTTGTTCTTATAAAATATGTATGTATTACAGGTACATCGACGTATCATATGTATGATTATAATTTATTGTGAATGATAAATAAACTAGTAATTTAAGTTGATCCGATATATGCGTTTATTATTACCACAGATAACCCAGATATTAACTTAATTTTGAAGAAAATATAAAGTAGAACTTTAAGATTTTCTTTTGTTCAGTAAGATAAATGAATTGACAATATTAATTTATTAAATGATATCGAGTATTTTGTTTATGAATAATCAGAATAGTTATACATTATATTAAATGACGCTTCCTACCTGGACCATAGATAACAAAAAGTAATAGAGAAAATTTAATTATGCATATTTAGTGTAAACAATAAAAGATTACCCTTTATTATCATTGTATTAATTGGCTGCATAACGCGCGGCATGAAAGTAATTAATTAATGCAAGTAACTGCATAGTATCCATTACAAATAAATATTAATATAAATTACATTATATTAAATGGCACCCAAAGAACGTAGGACGTTATAAATATCAATTACATCAATTTAATATCATTATTAATATAATATTCATTATATTAAATGGCGCCCATCCGCACGGCATGATACGTAGTAACAAAGATAGTTAAAACGTACAGCTTTGGCAAAGAACAGGCAGTAGAAGAAGTAGATAAAATAGCGTTATAGAATTAGAAATAAGATAAGTATTAGTGTTATAAGTCAGTTTGAATGATTACGCGTAGGAAGGCAAAAATGGCGAGCAATTCCGATAGCGTAGAATTCGACGTTAATAACCAGTTAGGTACGGTAAATACGGAAGATAATACTACACCTAGCGAACCAAGTAGCGCTGTAGAGAGTCCAGAAGATAGTGCGCGAAGACAGACATCAAAACCAGAAGATGTAAGTCTACAAATGTTGATGGAGTTCATCCGTCAACAGAGCGAAAAACAAGAAGAAAGTAGCAGAAAACAAGAAGAGAATATTAGATTAATTAGTGAGAAGAAAGAAGATAGTAACAAATTAATTAGTGAAAAGCTCGACCAGCATAAGGAAGAGATAAAACGTCAGACAGCGGAACAGATTACGCAGATAAGGTCCGAGATACGTGAATACCAGCAGGCCTGGGAAGGAAAGGTCAACGAACTACAGAAGAAACAAGATGATATCGTGAGAGACTTGAGAGAAGAAGCAAACAAGAAGTACGAAGAGGTACAAGAAGCACGAGAAAACGATCGTCAAGAATGGATGGTAGCGATACACAATACCCAAACGACTGTTAAAAAGATTAATAATAAATTCGATGCTCACGTCAAGGATGCCAATAAGAAGCATGAAAAATTCAAGGCCGAGATACATGACACCATACGGCAGAAACAACAGGAACAAGACGGAACAAACAATAACATTATACAGAAGTTGGAAGAAGTTGACGGTAGACAGCGTTCAACGGAACAGAAGTTGGACGAGACTACAAAAGAAAAGACGACGCGGATCGAAGAGTTAAAAGGCCATTTGACTAAAGTAAGAGAAAACCAGGAGAGACTGCAGAGACAATTAATGGAAGGTGAGTGTGGTATATTAAACCGAATTAATGGACCTAACCACAATGACCTTAAATATAATGGTACGGACAGATTCCCTATGGAATTCCTTAAGGAGTTGTCTGAAATACAAGAATTATACTACCCCAATGACAATATCAAGTGGATAGGTAGACATTTAGAATTAGACGCTGGAATTTGGTGGCGGGTTATACGTAACCAAATATCAAATTTTGAAGAATTCAAGGAAGCGTTCTCACAGAAATATTGGGGACAAGAACGACAAGACAGCATACGGGACCATTTGGAATATGGTAGGTTTGATTGGCGTGGACCGATTACTGCGATCCAATATATAGAACGCATATTGTTGGAGAGTAGGCAGTTAACACCTACTCTGACTGATAAACAACTGATACGCAAAATATCTCGTCACTTTGGGCGCGAGATTCAGCTCGCTGTGGTCACGAGAGGAATTGTGACAATCCCAAATTTCGAAACTTTAATCATAGAATATACGCAGATACAACCGAGAAATAATAGGGAGTCAAGCTATGTGACGGCGAACGAGGGGAGGAATTCTTACAAAGAAAGTGAAAGCGGTCCGAACAAAACAAGTGGAACGCAGAAGAAAGCATGGGGTGAGAGACCGGCTGTAAATACACAACAACAACGCACTGGGGAGCGGCGTGCAGTCAACACAATGGAATTCATAAATACAGCTGCCTCTACATCGAGCACTGAACCCAAAAGGGTTCGTCAACAAGAAGAAAAAAAAAATCCCTTTACTCATTAACGGAGATAGCCGATAAAACGAATGACTATCAGACTAGCATAATTTTACCAGACTTACGAAGCGATTTGTTATGTAATGATGACGAGGAGATTACCCAACGAGTAATAAAGTTCCCAGAAATAAATATAAAG
Organism: Magicicada septendecula; assembly: GCA_034769895.1. Classification (NCBI taxonomy): domain Eukaryota; kingdom Metazoa; phylum Arthropoda; class Insecta; order Hemiptera; family Cicadidae; genus Magicicada; species Magicicada septendecula. The sequence continues at coordinate 249,374,031 of CM068376.1, read as the reverse complement.
TTTAACAATAATATTACTGTACAAGCATTGCTTGACACTGGATCCGTTATTGCCGGATTGTCTGAATCGTGGTTTAATCAAAACAAACACAACATAGCACCTTACGAAATTTTACCGATGACTAACACTTTAATAGTTAGCGCGGTTGGCAATAAATCAAAGTAAATAAAGAAGCAAATATTATGCGATATTTATATCGAAGGAATTAAGTATGAATGTGTTTTCTCATTATACCGGATTTAATAAAACCTTGTATATTAGGAATTAATTTTCTTCAGGAAACAGGTTGTCTCATTGACATGGGAAAAAGGATCGTCGAGTTAAGAAGAGAGGCTGACGAAGCGGCGTGCACGGTGCCAATGATGCATATAGAAGTGGTGGACACAGAAGAAGAAGAAGAGATCATAAGGAACATCGATAAGAAAGTAGAGAGTATTGACTGCGGAGATAAAGGGACGTTGGAGAGATTAAGAGAGATTCTCGTAAGGAATAGAAGTTTATTCAGAGAGTGCCCCGGAAGGATCGAAGGGTACGTTCACGAGTTCCAAGTCACCGACCGGACACCGTACTTCCAGAGAGGATGGCCTGTCCCATTAGCATATAAAGGGAAGGTGGATGATGAGATTAGAAGAATGTTACGGTATGGGGTCATTGAGCGATGCAACAGCGCATATATCAACCCACTTGTTACTGTAATTAAGAAGGACGGTAGAGTACGATTGTGTTTGGATGCGAGGAAAGTGAACAGCGTGACGATCCCGGACTACGAGGGTGCCCCACCGATAAACGATATTTTGGCTAGATGTTGTGAAATGAAATATTTATCTACCGTAGACTTAACTAGCAGTTTCTGGCAAGTACCACTGAAGCCGGAGTGCCGTAACTTCACCGCTTTTATGTACGAAGGCAAATGTTATCGCTTCACAGTTACGCCGTTTGGACTGAGTACCAGTTCTGCTGCACTAACCAGGGGATTGGACACAGTATTGGAAGATGAAGTTAAGGAAAACACCATTATTTATGTAGACGATTGCCTATGTTATTCAGGAGATTTAGAGACGCATTTATTACATTTAGATTTATTATTATCCAACTTAAGAAGAGCGAATTTAACCATCAATTTCGATAAGTCGCAATTCTTTAGGCAAGAAATTGCTTACCTTGGGTATCGATTAACTACGCAAGGAATACAAGCAACGGATGAGAAGATTGATGCAATTATGAAGTTTCCAACACCTCGGAACCAAAAGCAATTAAAGGGTTTCTTGGGTTTAACAAATTTCTACAACCGTTTTACAGATAAATACGCCGAAACCACCAAACCATTACTTGAATTATTACGAAAAGGACATAAATTTACCTGGACACCGGAATTAAATGAATGTTTTCAACGAGTTAAAGAGTTATTCGTAGAAACAATTATCTTGAAGTTTCCTCGAATAAACCAACGATACTATATGCAGTGCGACGCCAGCAACTTTGCATACGGCGGGCAGCTATATCAACTGGACGAGGAAGGAAAAATCGGAGTTATAGCATTTACTAGCAAAACATTCAAGGGTGCAGAAAGAAATTACTACACCACGGAAAAGGAGCTCTTGAGTATCGTACGATGTCTCGAAAAATTCCGTATATACATATTAGGGCAACCTTTAACCATTATTACAGATAATAATGCATTGACCTTTATGAACAAATGTCATTTAAATAACTCGCGAATAACATGCTGGATTTTAAGTATCCAAGAATACAAATTCGACATTGTCCATTGTAAGGACAAGGACAATATTATTGCTGATCTTCTAAGCAGAAACCCAGAAGATGCCAAGTTAGAAGAAATTAGCGACAATACGTGCGAATACATAATTAATCACCTGACGATCAAGATGGATAAAAGGGTAAGCAAGATAATTATGGATATTGGAAAGTATCAATTTAAAGATACTAAGCTTAAGAACATTATAGATAAGATTAAGGAAAATTGTTTAGATAAGGAAATCGGTAAATTTTATAGATACGTCAATGAGAAATTATATAGATTACGTAGAAGGGAATGGAAACTGTACATACCGAACAGTGTATCCGGAGAAGTAATTGCCGAAATACACCGGATGTATGGACACCCAGGAGCTAAGAAATGTATAAAATTGTTACAGGAGCATTTTACCATAGACGGTATGTTGAAAAAAAGTGAAAAATTACGTACAGACTTGCGACACGTGTCAGAAGAGGAAGGACGCAGGTAACAAAAACCTATTTGGAGGAACGAAAGCCATTATCCCGTTAAGCAAGGGTGACCTAGTGAGCGCTGATTATTTTGGGCCACTACCCGTCTCGTCCGCTGGGGTGAGGTATTTGTTCGTCATGGTAGACAACTTCACAAAATACGTGCGACTATTTACACTTAGGAGGGCAACGACCGCAGCCACGTTAAGAAGAATACACCAATATTGTAAAGAGTTAGGATGTCCTAGAATAATTATTACTGACAATGGAACACAGTTTACCTCTAGGAAATGGTTAGACGGTTTAAACGAATTAAATATTCAACCAAGATTCACCGCAATAAGAAACCCATGCGCGAATCTGGCTGAAAGAATCAACAGACAACTTGGAAATTTATTCAGGATCTTTGTCTGTGACCAACACACAAAGTGGTCGCGTTATGTACCTATAATTGAAAGTTGCATTAACGAGACGTCCCACGAGACTATAGAAGTAACACCCTATGAGGCACAGCTCGGGAAAAAACCGACAACAGTTTGGGAAAAATACCTAGACAAGGACATACTTCAAGTTAAAGGAGCTGACCACAACCAAATATTTGTCAAAATGAAAGAGAAGAGGGAAAAGCAAGCGAAGTTGTGTAATGAAACCAAGACCATTACAAAATTCCAAATTGGTGAGAAGGTGTTAATAAGGACCTATTATCAATCGGACGCGATCCAGAAAAGGATTGAGAAATTTTGTGAACTGTACTGCGGACCATACAAGGTACATCGAATTCTCGGAGATGCTACATACCTGCTCGTCGATTGCAATGACGAAAGCAAAATCCGCGGGAAATTTAATGTCAAACAGATGAAAAAATATCATGAGCCAGAAAATTGAAGATGAATGAAGAGGAGAAAGTTGAAGAATATATCATGACAAGTTAGCTGATGGTGATGAGTCATCTGCGTTAGGGTAATTGACGCGCTTATCTCATTCAAGCTGGCTTAACCAAAAGAAATTATGTACTCTAAATGTCAAATGTAACATAAGATTTTACTTATTTAATTAACCACTAATAAAATGTTAGATAATAAGTGTGAATTAACGTTTTGAGTGACATTTTATGAAATATTGTAGTGAATACAAGGGACATTTTAGTTGCTATTACTTGATTCACATAGTAATAAATTATTGGGACAAAGTGAAAAAAATAGGACACTTAAAAGTAAATGAGTGATATTATACAAAAAGCTATATCGTAAATGAACTCTGTTAAAGTGAATGTATATAATTAATAGACAAGGATTGTAAATGATGTTAAAACGAAGTAAATAACTCGTTAGAAAAATGTATTACGTGCATGTATAAATTATCAAATAATATGAATATAATTAAAACTAACGTAGCGAATATGTTAATTACCAATCTAAATTTTAAATAACATTTTTAGAACAAAATTATTGGTAGGACTATTAGTACTGCATAAAATGTATATGTATAGGAGATTTCTCTGATGTCATGTAAAGCGTTACGTTAAACCAATTGATTTGTTTGATATTATATTGCGAGAATAATATTTTAGAAAGTAAAAAGATTATTCAATTAATTAAATTGATTATTACTCATTGAATTTATGATTTGTTCTGTAGTTAGAGAGATAAGGTATTTATATGTAATCGATATGTAAATACGATAATGTGAAATGCGTTCAGCCATCCCAAATAGCTAGCAATAAATTCATAGATACAATTAAAACTAAAAGGGGGTACGCCAATTGTAATATAAGTCTTTAAAAGTGGGTTATCATGTAATATCCCTCCCTGAGGAAGATGAACATGGTGAGCCGACGTACAGGGCGCAGAATTTGGATTTGAGTTGTTCCCTGAGGTCACATCATCAAATCAAAATTGAGGACACTGTAACGAGCAAAAATTTAAAATTTTTTAAATTTTCACCTCGACGGAGTGCGTTCACACGAGGCGGTGTCAATGGCTTATAGTTGACGCAATAAATAAAGCGTAATGAGAAGATGTCAGAGCAGCGTCGCTAACTAGACAATAGAATGACGTTAACTTCGACTCGGCTATAGAAATTGGTTGCACAAGATGACAGGGAAAGTTTAGTTCAGAATTATTGCTCACTACAGCTGTAACAATGTAGGCGAGGACAATCACACTTGTACTGAGAAATGTGGCAGATGTTCGACCAAGTTACGTCAGTATACGATAGACGACAAAAAGAGGGAAACTATATGTTACAATGGAACGGATGCACTGCACCTTAAGAAACAATACGAAGGCAGAGATCAGACAAAAACTCAAGTCATGTTACGCAGCTGGAGTTATCGTCTAAGTGCCAGACAGAATTTACAAGTGGAAAGTTGGGGTGACTTCACCAGCCAGCAGAAGTCCAAAATTATTAATAGCTACAAAAAAGGGGTATGACACAGAACAATACGTCGGGAGAACCGAAAGTACAGATAATGGCAATCTAGAGAAACACTGAGTTTACTTCAGACAATGGGTTGATTGACAAGCGTATAATAGCTAAAGTTTCTACGAAAAGGGTCAACGTTCGACAGAGCAAAATCGGGGGAGATCTAAGAACCTATCAGAAGCCCTGAGCCACGGAAAAAACTTGTAGAGAGGACTGTTTCCATAGCAACAGAAACGAAGAACCTATCGGAAGAACGATGACGGAGGGTCTTGACATAGTGGGACAAAATATTCCAAGAAAACTCAAAACTGACCAATCACGAATAAAGAAGGCGTAAACTGCGCCAGGGACAAAATTTTGAGTAGGGACGAATTAATAAAACTATATGTCCAAGACGGGGACGAGGCCAGTATATCTTAATTTTTCAAGTAATACACTTTAAGTACGAAGCCGGTATATCTCAATTTTTCAAACAGTTCATTCAATTGTTCGGAGTCAGTATACTCTAAGTTCACAAGAGTATATTAATTATTCGGAGAGATAACTCAAGTTCGGGAGTTAGTACGTCAACTCGTAATTTAGCAGACTTAGTGAAATCATCATGTCACGATAGTCAGACTTAGTAAACTTTTAATAGTGAATTTCGAAATGCGATGTAACGGACTTAGATAAGAATTATTCAAAGTGAACAATCAGATCGTTACACGAACAAATATCACCACATACGTACTATACAAAACAGTTGAACTTAATTCAGTGTTACTACACCTCATTAAAACCATAAAGAACATGAAACATTAAACTAATTAATCAATCACACGTATATTTGATAAAACAGTGATATAAGTGGAACTAGACATGCACAGTAACGTTAAAACGAACACACAACGTACATCGTAAGATGAAGTATTTAATTGAACACTAAACATCAATTATTAACATAAACCTACGCCAACGCGAGTGACCGGAAGTGTGTGCAAGTGTTTGTGATAACAACGGCATTCAACGAGATGTGTCTTCATGCCATCCTCATCACTGAAACTGGACTTCACCAAAGACTAATGGATATTTCATAAATCAAGTAACCATTATTTTAATCATTACTATTTAGTTACTTCTACTGACCTGATTCTTTCAAAGAATTCATTCCTGAGAAATTATTAATAAACGCAATGAATATAAATCTGAATTAAAAACGTAATTAGTGAATATATTAACAAAAACTATCTGGGATTAATGAACGCATTAATAATTAGAATATGAATTGTTATCTTATTTGATTTATATATGTATATATGTTTTCTTTGTTTCAGCATATATTAAACATGAATTTGTTCTTATAAAATATGTATGTATTACAGGTACATCGACGTATCATATGTATGATTATAATTTATTGTGAATGATAAATAAACTAGTAATTTAAGTTGATCCGATATATGCGTTTATTATTACCACAGATAACCCAGATATTAACTTAATTTTGAAGAAAATATAAAGTAGAACTTTAAGATTTTCTTTTGTTCAGTAAGATAAATGAATTGACAATATTAATTTATTAAATGATATCGAGTATTTTGTTTATGAATAATCAGAATAGTTATACATTATATTAAATGACGCTTCCTACCTGGAGCATAGATAACAAAAAGTAATAGAGAAAATTTAATTATGCATATTTAGTGTAAACAATAAAAGATTACCCTTTATTATCATTGTATTAATTGGCTGCATAACGCGCGGCATGAAAGTAATTAATTAATGCAAGTAACTGCATAGTATCCATTACAAATAAATATTAATATAAATTACATTATATTAAATGGCACCCAAAGAACGTAGGACGTTATAAATATCAATTACATCAATTTAATATCATTATTAATATAATATTCATTATAGTGCCATGTGCACAATTTTATTAATATCAAATAAATTTGAAATACCGTTACAAGTTACATAGAGTTCTTATTACAGATACACCTGAAACCCAAATTAAAAGTTATCTTGTTACATAATTTGTCGCTCTTGAACGTGAGGCCAGTCACGCCTATTTTTATGTATATCGTATCGTTGCATAAGAAATATCGCTTCCAACGTGGGGCATCACAGATGTATATTATATTTACTTATGCAGTTGTATCGTTACAATACATTACCACAGAAGCAGCGTTGATGAACGTCAATGTCCACATAAGTGACCTACTCGTTAATCTGTGACCTGATTGTAAATAGCTACTAATGTGACAGGAAAGATTCCAGTCTGAGACGACCTGGTGGAAAGACAGACAGAAGTTGCGCTTTGGCTCGTTACGTTGTCCGGATCGGAGGCCGATGGACGCCATATTCAATCAGTACAGCGCGGTCGTTTGTTCGGCACAACCACGAGTTAGGTTGCCGAGGAGTGCAGGAGAGGAGTTGGTGGATTGCTCCAGCCGGACTCCACGCCGGGAGCGCAACTCCGTGGCTTTCTTTAGGATTCAGCCGTAGGAGCTTAGAGCAGTACTGGCGTGGGCGATAGGCGCAGCTACTTTAAGGCGTCGCCGTAACGGAGAGCTGCCACATCCCAGTGAGAAACTTGGACAACTCGCGGTTTCCTCTGCCTAGGAACAGTACACAGGACAACTCGCACTTGAGGCAACTTGCAGGATGAGGAACTTGCACAACTCGCGGTTTACTTTACGAAGCGAAATTTTAAAAATGAAGTAAAGTAAATGACAGCTTTTAACGAAGGAGGTACATTCCTATTATAATCAGTTTTTACAGTCACTTGACCTTCCCTTTACTAGCTCCTCCACCCGCTCCAACATACACACCCTACACACATGTCCATATACACATCCTTAACACAAGCTCACCACCCTACACATTCTTTGTATTTAGTTGTTCTCAGCAGCTCTCTGAGAATATTAGGCTAAAAAAATTGTTAGAGGTTAAGAATAAATTGTGAAACTACTAACTGTTAGTGTGTTTTTAAAGCCCTTGTATATAAATACATCTTCTCCTTCTCTCACGTTTTAGGACCCTCTAGTAGCTGAATCCTACCACACCACACATCAGTCTGCATTCAACCACGTTGAGTGACAAAGGAGAGGTGGTGATGGTGTGTGTGTGTGTGTGTGTTGTCAGTGCGGATATCCCGTTGTTACACTCTGAGGTCCGCTTATCTCTGCCAGAATGCTGATTTGCCAAAGTAGTAGGTAGTCTGTGTTAGGTTGATTCAGCCTTAAACGCAGAGGCAAAGATTTTTTTTCGCTCAGTTAACCCGCTGTCACATACACAAATACCTATGTAACTAAAACCGTTTAATCTGGTTCACGACAACGCATATCTATTTGCGTAATTTCCCCAGTGTGTGGAATTCCATCAAACTGCTCAGGCGTATTCAAACTTGTGTCTTGGAATTTGGAATTCTACGTTAAAAGACTGGCGTTAAAAACAAAATGTCGCTGTAAAAAATGTTCCTACCACAAAACGTAATTCTGTTAATAATGTGGTTCAAAATGTCTTCGTGTCAGGATATTCGATTAAAAATGTCGGCATTTCGACAGAAGGGCTCCATTTAGATTTCTTAAAATTAATTTTTGTGTACTATATTCGTGTTTTTTCTTAGCTATTTATTGTGTTTTCTTTTTGTTTATCAATAATCTATAATTTTTATTTTTGATATTTGGGAGCTCGGGAAATAAGTCAATCCCCTTTCGTGTATTTTATTATTCAATGTTTTTTTTTTTACTTAGTTGTATCTGTTTATTTTCGTTCTATGGTCAATAGTCAAAACATGAAAAGCACTACATTCACGGTTAAGATTGTCTTTGCTAAACATGTCAACGTCGCCAGAAGCAAAATGTCTACCTTTGTTTATTTTACTACCGGCTTGTTACAAAGTTATTCTAATCTTGTACACAAAAGACCCTGAGTATAAGGCTAACTAACAGTGATAAAACGATCAGCCGCTATCAGAAGCTAAGTAGCTCTAATGAATGCTATAGCTTTACTAAGTGCAACAATGCGTACACTGTAATGGAACTCAGATCCAACTGTTTTAATTTCAGAATGCTGATATTTCAGAATGTTTGAATTTGATACTTCGCACATCTACAAATGCTGTCGTTAGTTTACTTAAACCCCTGGTAATTTTTTCTGAATTTTCCTCAGTAGAAATTTGCAGTATTCGTCTATAACCATTATCATACAAAAGTATACTTCAGTGTCAACTTTAAAAGTATTAGCATGTCAACAGTAACACTGCGTCTCCAAATTTTTGTATTTTGTAATTAATTTTTCATCGATATTTTTTGTGTTATACTCATTGTTTATTGTATCGTATTTCATTTTCTAAATATACCGTATATGTATAATATTTAGTAGCTAAAAGGTGAGATACTTTTTGAATATTTTATTTTAAAATTATTTAGAAAATATTGTAGTTCTGTGTTCCCAAGTGTAGGGGGGCATGTACAAAGATATTAGTAACCCTTTTATATTAGTGACTTCATGTGTCAAACCTGAAATTTCTCATCATTTCTTCGTTGGTTCTAGGCGTCTGAATGCAAGTTTTCTCTGTGTAATACAGACTGGGACTTCAGAAATTGATTCAATCCCAGAAGATATGTTAACATAGAGTTAGAGTACTGTAATTTGAAATCTGAAAAACGGCTAATACTGTTATCAAATAATTCAACAATGCGACACCTACTGCGTTAAGAAATGCTGTAAATGAATATTAAATGTGACTCATAGGACTAAGCCGTCAGGTGTGCGTAAGACCAGAAAGGTACGTTTGACACGATGATGCACCAAAACAGTGTAACAAACGTGCTTTCACCACCGAATACTGCATGTCCCTTTCTGGTCAGTACACTGCAATTCCTAACCTAAACAAATCCAAATGGCCAAACCTCACTTTACAATAAATTCTGTTACCAACGGAGACAAAAATGTAATTCACGTTTTGGTAAAATTTAAGACAATGTCGGATTGAGTTTCGGTAAATTTTTCCAGAACAACACTCACTAACACAAAGGTTTTGTAAAATGTGGTAGAGAACGCTGTATCCATAACAAACTCTGATGTTACAGACTAGCACGCCGTCAGGAAACAAATGTGGTAGAGAACGCCGTATCTCTTACAAACGCTGATGTTGCAGACTAGCACGCCGTCAGGAAACAAATGTGGTAGAGAACGCCGTATCCCTTACAAACTCTGATGTTGCAGACTAGCACGCCGTCAGGAAACAAATGTGGTAGAGAACGCCGTGTCACTTACAAACTCTGATGTTGCAGACTAGCACGCCGTCGGGAAACAAATGTGGTAGAGAACGCCGCATCCCTTACAAACTCTGATGTTGCAGACTAGCCCGCCGTCAGGAAACAAATGTGGTAGACAACGCCGTGTCCCTTACAAACTCTGATGTTACAGACTAGCACGCCGTCAGGAAACAAATGTGGTAGAGAACGCCGTATCCCTTACAAACTCTGATGTTGCAGACTAGCACGCCGTCAGGAAACAAATGTGGTAGAGAACGCCGTATCCCTTACAAACTCTGATGTTGCAGACTAGCACGCCGTCAGGAAACAAATGTGGTAGAGAACGCCGTGTCACTTACAAACTCTGATGTTGCAGACTAGCACGCCGTCGGGAAACAAATGTGGTAGAGAACGCCGTATCCCTTACAAACTCTGATGTTGCAGACTAGCACGCCGTCAGGAAACAAATGTGGTAGAGAACGCCGTATCCCTTACAAACTCTGATGTTGCAGACTAGCACGCCGTCAGGAAACAAATGTGGTATAGAACGCCGTGTCCCTTACAAACTCTGATGTTGCAGACTAGCACGCCGTCGGGAAACAAATGTGGTAGAGAACGCCGTATCCCTTACAAACTCTGATGTTGCAGACTAGCACGCCGTCAGGAAACAAATGTGGTAGAGAACGCCGTGTCACTTACTAACTCTGATGTTGCAGACTAGCACGCCGTCGGGAAACAAATGTGGTAGAGAACGCCGTATCCCTTACAAACTCTGATGTTGCAGACTAGCACGCCGTCGGGAAACAAATGTGGTAGAGAACGCCGTATCCCTTACAAACTCTGATGTTGCTGACTAGCACGGCGTCGGGAAACAAATGTGGTAGAGAACGCCGTATCCCTTACAAACTCTGATGTTGCAGACTAGCACGCCGTCGGGAAACAAATGTGGTAGAGAACGCCGTGTCCCTTACAAACTCTGATGTTGCAGACTAGCACGCCGTCGGGAAACAAATGTGGTAGAGAACGCCGCATCCCTTACAAACTCTGATGTTGCAGACTAGCACGCTGTCAGGAAACAAATGTGGTAGAGAACGCCGTGTCACTTACAAACTCTGATGTTGCAGACTAGCACGCCGTCGGGAAACAAATGTGGTAGAAAACGCCGTATCCCTTACAAACTCTGATGTTGCAGAATAGCACGCAGTCAGGAAACAAATGTGGTAGAGAACGCCGTATCTCTTACAAACTCTGATGTTGCAGACTAGCACGCCGTCAGGAAACAAATGTGGTAGAGAACGCTGTATCCCTTACAAACTCTGATGTTGCAGACTAGTACGTCGTCAGGAAACAAATGTGGTAGAGAACGCTGTACCCCTTACAAACTCTGATGTTGCAGACTAGCACGCCGTCAGGAAACAAATGTGGTGGAGAACGCCGTGTCCCTTACAAACTCTGATGATTGCAGACTAGCACGCCGTCAGGAAACAAATGTGGTAAAGAACGCTGTATCCCTTACAAACTCTGATGTTGCAGACTAGCACGCCGTCAGGAAATAAATGTACTTACTTACTTACTTACTTTATCCAATCCCCGCTCTCGGCAGTTCAGCCATTCGGCGGCGAGCCTCCCAGTACAGACAGGACAAAGTTCGCGGTTGCAGGTTCGCCAGTTCAGGACAGACAGGTAGGTGTTGTCCATCCATCATTCCTCCATTGCACAGCGGGCAGATTTTGGAATTCACCAGGCCGAATCGGTGCAAATGGGCTTGGAGGTAGTCGTGGCCAGTGCATAGTCTGAACTCCGCGACCGCGGTCGATCTCTTGAGGGTTCCTGAAATTTGTGTTTTAAGAAGTGACTCCCACTTTTTGCCTCTGGTGGCTTCTGTATGTATTTGTTTCACGTAGTTCTTTACGGCCATGTCAATCTGATATTTCGCCGATGATAGGCTAGTAGGGGCGTCAGGTTGCTGCATTAGCGATCCATTTTTTGCAAGCTTGTCCGCTTCTTCATTTCCGTTAACTCCAACATGGCTGGGGATCCATTGTAGGTGGACAACCCAGTTGCCATGCATGAGGGTAGCGAGAACTTCACGTGTACGGAGCGTCAAGATGCAGTCCGTGGGACTGTTTCCAGCTAGTGCGACAATGGCGGCTTGAGAATCGATAAAGAAGACGACTCGCTTTGGTTGGATACTTTGGTATTTAGCTAATTGTTCTGCGGCCATTTGGATAGCTTTGACTTCGCCGTCGTTGTTGCTGGAGTGCAGTCCCACAGCACAGCTTATTTGGAAAATTTGAGAATATGCTCCGGCACCAGTTCCACGGTTGGGTAACATTGATCCGTCAGTAAAAATATGTAACCATTCCTTTTCAGGATAGAGGGTGTGGATAGTTTCTATAGCGGATTTTTTGAGTTCATGTGGATCTGTAAGGTATTTTGGTGCTGATTGGCTAATCAGAGTTAGTCTTATCACTGGCGTTGCATCAAAAACAGTGTTGTATACTTGCAGGGGTGCAGGGTTTCCAGTATTGACCTTGTATTTGTCTCTGAGTGTCTCATCCCATTGGATAGAGGTAGTTTGTATTTTTAATCTATGGTTTGCTGGCGTAAAACCATTCCAGTGTTTGTGGTCAACTCGTCTAGATCTTTCCCAGAACTTGAGTGTAAATTTCTCCCTTCTTGAAGTGAGTGGCTCTATGTCGGTTTGAATTTCCATCGCTTGAATTGGTGTTGAGAAAGCGCCACCTGTGATGATTCTGAGCGCGTCGTTCTGGACTTTGTCGAGATTCTTCAGGTTATTGGAGCTTGCAAGGGAGGTTACTTCGCTGGCGTAGTCCATGGTGGGTCTCACGTATGATTTGTACGCGGTTGCCAGCACATCCTGGGTACATCCCCATTTTGTCGCTGCTAGCCGTTTCAATAAGCTTATGCGCTTCCCTGCCCGCTCAGCGGTTTCCTGGATGTGGCTGTTGAATGTCAGTTTTGTGTCTAGCTTGACGCCCAGGTATTTCGCAATCGAGGTTTCAGGCAGGTTAGTTCCTTTATACTGAAGTTCGATTTTTGGAGGTTTAGTAGAGAGGGTCAAAAGTTGAAAAACCGTTTTATCAGGACTTATTATCATTTTGTTGCTGTCTGCCTATGATGCGACGTTTTTTAAAACAGAGTTGACTACTGATTCAAGGTGGGAGGTGCTGCTTGTAGTAGCCCATAGGATGACATCATCTGCGTATAGAAGGCAGGATATTCCAGGTATCTTATTGATCGCTGTTGTTAAGTCATTGATCATAATGTTGAAGAGCAGACAGCTGATTACTGCGCCTTGGGGTAGTCCTTGTCGCTGTAATTTGTACTTAGAAGTGGTATTAACGAATTTAGTTCTGATGTAGCGTTCGGTTAGAAAGTTTTTTATCCATGTGAGCATGTTGTTCTTCACTCCGAGCTCTCTGAGTTTGTATAGAAGTAGTGCGCGCCAAACTTTGTCGTACGCAGCCTTGAAATCGATCAACACAGCCAGTGTCGATTGTTTTCGATGGAAGCCGTCTTTAACCGCCTGAGTGAATTTAACTATTTGGTCTATTGTAGATCGATGTTGACGGAATCCCGCCTGAGCATCGCTGATTGCACCACTTGACTCTAGGAAAGTTCTTAGTCTGCGTTCCACCATCTTTTCCGCTATTTTACAGCACACGCTGGTTAGTGAAATAGGCCTGTAGCTGCTCAGGCTGCTTCGAGGTTTTCCTTTGTTATAGATGGGGATTATCTCAGCTTTTTTCAATTGGTGAGGAATCCGCTTGTCCCATGTTAGGTTGATAAGTTTCAGGAAACATAGTTTAGCCGTGGTCCCAAGGTTCTTTAGGAAATCTGGGAAAATATTGTCAGGTCCAGCAGACTTGCCATTTTTTAAATCCCTTAAAGCTATTTCTAACTCTTGTATAGAGAAACGGGCAATCATAGAGCAGTGCTCTTCTTTAGTTGGTACGCTTGTTGTTTGGCTCATTTGCACACTTTTTCGTTCAGGACCGCTGGCTTTCAGGGAGCTAACTGAGGCATAGAATTTGCAAAGGCTGTTGGCTACTTGCACTGGACTGGTGAGGAGCTTGTCATTCACTTTCATGGGTTCCCATGCTTGCCTCTTCTTATCATTATTTAAGCTTGATAGGAAATTGTGGGCTTTGGTGCCGTCCCTTCTGAAATCTAGTTTGGCGACAAAGTTCCTGTATATACTTTCCTTGGCTTGGATGATGGCCCGAGTGAGAGCTGCTTGCTTCCTTCTTAATTCAGCACAGTCTTGTAGTAGCTTCGTTCTCTCAGCTTTCTTTCTCGCCTTGTTCCTTTCCTTCTGGAGAGCGGTGAGAGTCGCATTCCAAAATGGTTTATATTTTTTAACACTTCCTCGAGGTATGCTTTTCTTAGCAGTTTCTAGGATACCCTCAATAAATCTGTCAGTTGATTGATCAGGATTATCGGTGATGATACAAGGGGTGAGTATTTGGTTGGAGAATAGACTGAACTTCGGCCAGTTCGCCTTTTTGAAATTCCATCGTGGTAAGCGAGGCTCAATGGGGTTCTTCTGTTTGGTCCTTATGCTTAGCGCTAGGGTTCGGTGTCCACATCCTCCAATAGCTTCCTTAAGTGATATACTGGATCTGCTTACGAGATTGGCTTGAACTATCGCCAAATCGGGGGTGCTGTTGTGTCCAGCGAATGATAAGAAGGTTGGTTCAGTCAGGAGGTGGATCAGGTTAGTTGTATCAATCAGGTTTTCAATGGCGTGGCCAGGAGCATTAGTGTTCGAGTATCCCCATCGAGGGGAATGCGCATTAAAATCTCCAATGACGATGCTGTTTCGGTGGCGGGATGCGTCTGCTATGTCGTCTGTACAGATCTTGTTATTTGGCGGGTTGTATATTCCAGTGATCTTAAACAGGTGTCCATTATTCCACACTTTGATATTGACAGCTTCATGTTTATCTGTTTGTGTCATGGTGTGTAAAACGGTGAACTCACATGCCATTGTGCTCTTTACTCCCACTATGATGCCTGAGGCCACTTGTCTTGCTCGAGGTAAAACATAATGTGTGTAATTCGTCACATTAAAACAATCAATGGAGTCCGTAGAAGCTCCGGCTTCAACTAAGATGAAAACATCTGCGTCAAACGTTAAAACTTGAGTCGTGAACTCACAAAATTTTGAGGTGTTCAGGCCTCCCGCATTCCAAAATAATATTCGGAGGCCATCGTCGAAGGGCTGGTTTTCCTCTTAGCTCTTCCTGTCATGTTTTGGGAGGATCGTGTAGGCGTATGTTCGCCGTAGCAGATTTAGCGTTACCCAGGGTGCACCAACTAGGAGGTACTGCTACTTTGCACCCCAAGTGTGCAAGAAAAAATGTGGTAGAGAACGCTGTATCCCTTACAAACTCTGATGTTGCAGACTAGCACGCCGTCAGGAAACAAATGTGTTAGAGAACGATGTATCCCTTACAAACTCTGATGTTGCAGACTAGCACACCGTCAGGAAACAAATGTGGTAGAGAACGCTGTATCCCTTTCAAACTCTTGATGTTGCAGACTAGCACGCCGTCAGGAATCAAATGTGGTAGAGAACGCCGTATCCCTTACAAACTCTGATGTTGCAGACTAGCACGCCGTCAGGAAACAAATGTGGTAGAGAACGCCGTATCCCTTACAAACTCTGATGTTGCAGACTAGCACGCCGTCAGGAAACAAATGTGGTAGATAACACCGTATCTCTTACAAACTCTGAATTAATGTGGTAGAGAACGCCGTATCCCTTACAAACTCTGAACTAATGTGGTAGAGAACGCTCTATCCCTTACAAACTCTGATGTTGCAGACTAGCACGCCGTCAGGAAACAAATGTGGTAGATAACACCGTATCTCTTACAAACTCTGATATTGCAGACTAGCACGCCGGCCGGAAACAAATGTGGTAGAGAACGCTATATCCCTTAAAAAAAAAGCGTTGAACATATCCTGTCAAGTTGATTGATTTTTATAACGTTTGATGACTTTGTAGTGTCATAGGTTTGAGAAATGGCCGATAGAAACGTAAAGATAAACTTAATGCAGTGGAACTAGATTAATGGCGACGGAGGTGCGGAATGACAATAATAAATAACAAAGTAGAAGTGACGAGGAAAGAAGAAGAGCAAAAGTAGACATTGGCATAATAAAAATAATCGAAACTAAGTGTTTATAATATTGATGAAGATACAAAGGTGGGAATGGGAACCTCCGACAAGATGGAAAAGGAAGAAAGACGACGATTATTTTGGAAGGTTGAAGCAATTAAGGTGACGTAAGGGGTCACAAAGAAAGACTGAAGAAATAGACTGAAATGGAATTTTGGTCGCTAAGAACTTCTTCTTCTTCTTCTTCTTCTTCTTCTTCTTCTTCTTCTTCTTCTTCTTCTTCTTCTTCTTCTTCTTCTTCTTCTTCTTCTTCTTTTTCAACTAAGCATTAGGTTAATACCTAAGCAGGTGTTGCGACCTGTTTACTCCACTTCTTTTTTGGTTTTCCGAGGGATCTCTTTCCCTGCAGTCTATACATAATTTTTGCTAACCTCCCAGTGCTCGTTCTTTTTAAATGTTGTTCTTATTTATTCCTGTACTCTTTAATTTGGTTACTTAATTTGCCAACTTGTAATTGTTCCTTACTTCCGCATTCCTCATTCTATGTCACCTTTTGTAACCTGCGATCCTCCGTACTACATGTCTCTGATGTCTGGTTTCGTTTTTAATTTGTTCCTGTGAGTGTCCGTGTTTCACTGGTATATAATAAACTCCGGATAGCCATAGTTTACTAATGTATTTTTCCTTACTTTATTCTTCAGGTTTTCGTATATTGCACTGTTTATGTAGTTGAATCGTTCTATCTTTTTGGCTAGATCTTATTTGGAACTCCGGACATTACATCATTTTGGACGCTAGGAACTCCGGATGGAATAGTCCCACTCGCATAAAATAATAATTTTCAAATTCTAAAATAACTTATGCGCATCTTGTGACACCATATAACCGCGGATCCCTACCAGTCAATAAATATAAATAAATATGAACAAATAAATATCAATAAATAAATCCTCATATCAATAAATATGGATCCCTACGCAAATGTCACAACTGTGATGAGGTATTCTGCTGTCTCTTCAGTGCTTCGTATATTGAAGTGCAACATTAAAATTTTCACTGTCTTTTCTGGTCCATTTCGTGATGTTTCTTATCATAACTTTTCCTGTCAAATATTCGATTCTGCCCTAAATATTCCTTTTTCTTAATCTTACCTTCGAGTATTATCTACAGGAAGTTAGATTCTTTGTGCCTCATTCACTGACCTTATAAGAAGTCTTGCTACGTATTACAGTATTAATAAAATGTTTCTTTGTCTTTAACGGTCGTATGTGTATGGTATGGTTGATCGTACGATCAATTTTTAATTCTCAGCATCCTTCGGGAATGCCCACATTTAGAAGGCACGAATTTTTAAGATGTCCTTATTCGAACATGAGTGTCCATGTTTTCGAATGCATGCACTGGCTGGGATCGAACATAACGTTTTAATGTTCTTGGCCAGATTGAAGGCAATAGCTTTATATCGTGAAGTATTTGTCGTATATTTATGAATCATGTTCTTATTGATTAAATCTTCTTTCTGTTTCCTTGGAATCATCTAAATTGCTGTTCAGTTCCGTACATAGACACGCGAAAGTGTTAACTTTGATTTTGTTGTACCTCTTCTGTTGTAACAAACATAAATGTAGACTAGTTGTACATTAGTGTCCTTGATAAGTAGGCCTATAATATCACATTGCTTGAGTGGTGCATAATGTCCCTAGCTTCCACGAAGAGTTCTGTACTCCTTCATTATGTCCACATAGCGTACGTTATTGGTATTAACCTCGTATACTTCGTGATAGCCGCCCACAAACCATACCTTCTCTGTAGTTAGTTCATGATTCAGGAGCGGATCTAGCAAGCAGCTTTGGGTGGGGAAAAGTTGACTTTAGGGAAAGATGGAAATTCCCCTGTTTCCCGTTCATTATGGAAAGTTGGACCATTATTTAAAGGCTTAAATTGTAAATTATAGGAATGGGTGAAGATCACAAATATAGTTTGTTATTATCAACGCAATACGTTTATTGGCGTACAAATATAAAATCGTATCTATGTTTGTCAGTTCATTGTCCTTTCAATAATATTCACTTACAGTTTTAACTACTATTGTACACACATTACTGTTTTTCTGTAACTATTTCTATGGTATGTATCAAACACAATTAACATGCTGGTAAGGTACAGTTGATATTTAAAGTAATTATAGAGTAAAACCATAAAACTACATAGAGTAATATACATTTTTTATTATATTATGAAACGACGAAAAAAATTAGACTGAAGTGACTATTTGGGAGGGGAAATTTCCCCATTTTCCCCCACCGTGGATCCACGCCTCGTTCAAGAACATACAAACCAAAGAAAAGACCGCAAGAATGTTTTCATAAATTTATAAACGAAAACAAAGTACAAACTAAAAGTTGAAAATTGCATTAAATTCACAAAAATAAAATAAAAACTAAAACATATTAAATTATAAAAATGAGAGGAGGTATAAACTGAACGTTAGAGCGGGATAAACGAGACGTGTGAAGGATTCATTGCGGCGCACTTGCTAGCAGTAACTTACTGCAACTTTCTACACGAAAGGTTGTTTCCCGAGAATCGTGAGGGAAAGTTGGCAATAATCGCACCTAATCGATCCTTTTTACATGACACGTATTTGATTCCGAGACTTAATTTGCTTCAAAGAAAAATTATTTTTATTTCAAAAGTAGTTGCTTTTGTCCACGTTATCTGTCATTGTGGGTCACGTAATTGCTACTGTCCCTTAACTTACAGCGAGAAGTCACGAGTTCACATCCTTCAGCGTGCGTTTCCCTCATCGTATGCTCAGGCCTGAGTTGATTCACACACAAATGCGCTTACGGTTTCAGTAGTTGGGGCTATCAAGTGCAGCGGAGAACACCACAATATCAATACCGCGCGCACACAAACACATACTTCACTAACTAGTTTATTTTTTATTATAATGTAAACATTTAATGATATACCACGTTATAATATTTCTTATTTCCCTCTAATAACCTTAGGTGGATACTCCTGCCTTTTCGTTCTTGCTCATTCAAGAGTGAATTTTAATCACGTTTTGATAGTTTGTTATCAGTAGTTTTTAAGAGACTACTTTATGAGTGTTCTTCTCAATAATAATAATAATAATGATGAGAGTTTCTTCTACAATCTTTACTGTATATATATATTAGTAGTTGTTCCACTGTACATGGTATAATTCGTCTGTAGCTTGCTCCAACTTTTCGTTTTCACCTACCTCTTTTCCCTTTCAGTATAATTTTGGTCTCCTTTCATCTTCCAATTGTTGAAATGTCCCAGGCACGTTAAACTTTCACTCTTCACGTATTTGCCAGCTTCCACATTTAGTTGGTTTGTTCCATTGTTCCGTCAGCGTCCTCTCTTAGTCTGTGTATCCCTACGTCTTAAATACTCTCTGTAGAATCCTTCACCTTTTCTCCTTAGTCAAGACCCCATATTAGTATCTTATTAAGGTTCCGGTCTAACAAGAACGTTATTAGTTTTGTTGTTGTTTTATAGTACATCTGTTTCGATAGACTACGTGCAATGTATTCCCCACTATTCTTCTTTTCGTAATAAAATACTTCTTTGGGGCAAAAACATTTCTTTTCTGTCTTAAATACTCTAGGCAACCCATTTGTATGTGTGTACGTGTGTGTGTGTGTGTGTGTGTGTGTGTTTGTGTCTGTATATTGGCAACAATTTTACAATGCTAATGATTCTTAAGGGAGATAGATAGTTCCGTATATAGTGATACCGGCCGTGAAAGCCTACGTACTAAAAAAAGATAGTTCCGTTTCTTACCGACTTACTCAACACTTACTACTTACGGTATAAGTACTGTTTAGAGGTGGTGTTAAGGAAATTTAGACGGGAGCGGAGTTCAGAGGTAAATCGAAGTGGAGAAAGTGTGGTTGAATCCAACTGTGACTCTACACCACGCCGACTTGAGTACCACCTGAAGTTTTCTATGATTACGGAAGGTGCTACATATAAGGAACACGTTTCTTTAGAGGATGATCCCAGGGACGCCAAAACAAGTCGTTCAAGTAGAAACAGTCTTACGTTGAAGTAATTCGCTCTTTATCTATCATCGTCGTCATCATCAATATGATTAAATAAAAAATAGTTTGTTCCGGTCCCAAGCAGATAACCTAGAGCTGGTCACTACAACACTTATTCAGACGTCCCTCACTTCTCAATACTTTCGGCTTATAATTCAGTAGTAGTCGTTTGGGGATGCTGCATTCATCCATTCGGTTAAGATGTTCCAACCATTTTAGCCGATATTGTGAAATCCTATCGAGTATACTCATAATATTCAGTTCCTCTCGTACATCGATATTTCTTTATGCTATCTTGAAGAGTATATCGTGCCACGTGCCTGAGAAGTCTGATTTCAACCACTTGAATACAGCTTGCCTGGGAGTTCGTTAAAGTCCAATTCTCAGTGCCATAGGGAAATGTCAGAGTGTTTCAAGTCAAGTACTCGGATGCTACTTCTCCTCTATTACCAGTGGGGTCAGGTGTTCCGCAGGATAATGTCCTGGGTCCTCTGCTCTACCTTCTGTTCACCTCGGACTTACCGCCAGCAAGTGAAACCACTGTTGCTACCTACGCCGATGACACAGCAATCCTAGCGACACACTCCGACCCCTCAATAGCATCTCTTATACTACAAGAATCATTAAACAGCGTTCAGTTATTGCTTGATAATTGGCGCATAAAAATCAATTCATTCAAGTCAGTCCACGTTACCTTCACCACACGTAAGGCAAACTGCCCTCCAGTAACAATTAACGGTCAACCAGTACCGCAAGCTGAAAGTGCTAAGTACCTTGGGATGCATCTGGACAGGAGACTAACATGGAAAAAACATATAACATCTAAGAAGATTGAACTTACTCACAAGGTCAGAAACATATATTGGCTTATAGGCAGAAAATCCCGGTTAAGTCTCGTCAACAAACTCTTGATCTATAAAGCAGTTCTTAAACCGGTATGGACTTATGGTATTCAACTTTGGGGTACTGCAAGTACAAGTAATATTGAGATTATCCAGCGCTTTCAGTCCAAAACACTAAGATCAATAGTCGATGCTCCATGGTTTGTTTCCAACAACTCTATACACCGCGACCTCAAAGTTCCAACCGTGAGAGAAGAAATCATGCGCCTCTGCAGGACTCACATCTCCAAACTAGAACAGGATCCTAACCACCTGGCAATTAACTTGTTAGAGAACAGTGAAGATATTTATAGACTGAAAAGACACAAACTATTAGACTTACCATTCAGGTTTAACTAATAATGTATTATCTGTATTTTCTGTACTGTACTGTCTGTGATATCTGTTCTGTATGTACGTGTTAATGTCAACCTGTATATGTGCCTTATGGGCCCAGTGTTTAATATTTGAACGTATTGTATCATGCCAGCAGGAAGTGGAAGTGACTTTTGTTCATTTGTTTACATGTTTTATCATTTAGTTTTGTATTTTGTGTACCTCTTTAATCTATTATCAAAAACAAGAAGAGCTGTCAATGGTCAGCTCTTCATAATCCTGTGTGTGTTGTCAGCCAATTTGTTAAATGTTCGCTCAGTCGAACAGATTACAGATCTCCAATAAATTAAAAAAAAAAAATAGGGAAATGTGGAGAGACCCATCACCTTGACCCATCAGCTTCAGGAGTGTTTCTTTACTCCTCGATTTTAGAGTTTTCCTGATGGTCCCGCTCATATGTTTGAACTTATGTAGCTTCATCACCACATCATTGTTTGTAATGTAAGACACGTTATAGCCCAGATATTCAAAATTACTGACCTGCTTCAGAACTGTACCATCTACAACAATTTTTGCTCGGTATGGTATCAGCTGCATGGAAAGCCATCGCCTTGGTCTTCAATATGGGGGTCTGTAATCTGAAATCGTTGTAGATTCGACTCATTGAATGTACAGCCAGCCGCAAGCCGCTTTCCGAGTTCGACAGAATAGCCTGGTAATCAGCAAACAACAAAGGTCAACTGCAGAGTTACCTAACATAAAATTTTCCCGAACGTCCACCTGCCAATTGTGTATAACATTGTCTATATAAAAAAAATTATGAAGAGAAGGTGATAATGGACACCCTTGTCGTACTCCATAATTGTTCAGGCCCACACTAAGAGGCGTGGTCCGTCTTTCTATCTCAATCAAAATTTTATTTTCCACATGAAGACTGTGCACGGCTCTAATAAGGCGTTGCTGCCATTTCTTTGCCACTATTGTCCACACATTGCCTATATTTACTCTAAAATATCAAATATTTATTCTATATTATATCAAATGCCTCTACAAAATCGTAAAAGCTATGTAAGTGGGCAACCGGTATTCTCTGTACTTTTCGATGAGCTGGACTATTGTGAAGATGCAATCTAAACATGAAACAATGTTCGGCCTCCGAGAGAATAGTCTCCGTTATTGCAGTCAGTAGTTTTGCTAGAATAGATGCGTACAATTTGTAAGACGTGCAAACAGGCGTAACCGTTCCACTCATGTCAATTCTTGGATCCAGATACGTAATATTTCGCTCAAACAATTGCATGTTTTCGTTCTTTTTACAAAGGGTCGTCACGAAAAAAGACCAGGAATTTCATGGGATTTGCTTAACTTAGTTGTGCTTTTTGCAGAAATTGGTTCCTTTTTACGAAGATTCAACCGGTATTTCGGCTCGATTGGGTCCGATTGACACCGGGTGTGTCTGGCGCCAGGGTTTTGTTGCCCCTGGTAAAGTAGCTGCTCTAGGAAACCACTCAGTGCAGTGAACCCTAGTAGCACTGCCTCCACGCGGCATACCCTCGTTCTGGTGAGGGAGGGTCGCTCAGGGTAAGTCGTTATGTGGTTGGCTGAACCCCGCAAGGTGCGCCTGGGGCTACGGCTCTGGGAGGCCGTGAACTTGGAGCTGTACCGCTGATTACAGGTGCCTCCTTCTCTCTCCGAAACCCACACCCTGGCGCACGCTTCTTCCAGCGCGAAGGGTTTAACCGATTTTCAGCGGTATCTGGGTTGATAATATGAACAAAGAGTACGTCCAGGGTTCGGTGGCGCGACCAGAAGTTCGGCCCCGTGTAACCGGCGCTACGGGAGCCTTGGCCTCCCCCGTCCGCTTGTCGTAGTACCGAAACGCTGTCTCCGTGAGGCCCTCTCTGGGTAAAGTTATGTCTTGTATCAACAGTTTTTATGTTTCTACATGCAGTAGTGGCGAAGTGCGTTAGTCTCCTTGCGAGGAATGTAGACGTGTTCAGACCCGCTTGTTGACGTGTCCAGTAGATGGGGAGCGGGGACTTTTCCTGCTCTTCGCTGGGAAACTTATATTGTTTGCGGCGATTGTGGTAGTTATAAAGGGAGAAGAAGAAGTCTTCGACATCGAGGTACAACGGTGGCGCTATTTACTCTCCACAGTACGTGTGTTACAGTCGATGACATGATTAAAATCATCTCAAGAAGTATCTCTTAAAATTGTTGAGCAGAGATCACTTAAAACAGGAATAAGCGGTTGTGCTTCGTGGACTGGTTAACGGCCAAAACGTATCACTTACTAGCTGGATACCCGTGCTTCGCTACGGTTATTATCAGAAAAAACGGAATGTGAAATCAGAAAAAAGAAATAGGTTATTTGTGAAGCTTAGATACAGGTATTTTGAAATTAGGAGAAACTATTTAAGCTCGATCAATTTGAAGATGATCAACTTGAAATAGGTTTCAAGATGATCCTCGTGGTTATAGGTTAGATGAAAAAAATACTGTTTACTAACTCCCCAAAAGCCTAAAACAAAGTAAAAAAATAAACATTAGACTTCCAGGAACCGTACAGTTGAAAAAAAGCTGCATTATCGGTGTCGCGGTTTTTAGCGGGTTTTCGCGTTTTTTCGCGGATAGGAGTTAAAGTTTTCAAAACCCTTTCTTACCGAGCACCTAAAAGCCAAGAGGAACATACGTGCCGAATTTCAAGTTCGTAGGCTTTATAGTTATCGAGATTTCGTGATGAGTGAGTGTATGAATAAGTCAGTGGTATTACTCTTATATATATATATATAGATTAATACGTTATGGTGTCCGTCACTTTAACTGTATCAGCTGAATTTGTCTCATTTAATCTTTTCTGGGTTTTCCACATTTCTTGTATTTGGTATGTTATCAACAGTTTTGTTTGTAACGACTTTATTTTTACTATCACTGTTATAACAACGTGATAAGTAGAAACATTTTTAACTTACGTAGATACGTTCCGTGACATTCGTCACATGATTAGTATGGAACTAGTCGCTACGCCTGCTGCGCTTCTGATGCTGGTGGGGTAGCGATATTCTGTAGTGTGCTGGATTGGAAATGTATTTTTGGTCAACTGAAATCAGTAGGGTTGGTTTGCGTATTGTCTTTATATTTTAAATAGTTATATTCTGTTTAGTTTTTTGCTCATGTTCATCACACGCATTATATTCCAATTTTTTTCAATGTCTGTGCACGTATGTTGAGTGTCTTGTATATGAATGACAAAACTGGAATATGTATGTATGGTTTTAATGTCTTTGATATATTCAGTATAACGTGTGTAGAAGTCCCGGCCTGCTAGTCCGATATAGAACTTGTGTTAGTAATTGCAAGGGAGTTTGTAGACTCAAAGTGTCTACAAAGACTCAAAGAGTGAACACGATAAAATTTATTATTTGTTATCGGCCACGTTTGTGTTTTATAAACGTTTGTTGAATGTGATCGAAGTTTAAATGTAACTTTGCAATTGAGTTTACGGAAGGAGGATGCAATTTTTTGTGAAGCAGAGATTGAGTAGGTTACTAGTATGTGTTGTTTGTTTTATTCAAGTGTGTCTTTAATTGGGAAGGTGTTTTGAGTTTGTGAATATTTTGTTATCTTTCGTAAATTGTCTACTTCTCATACTATTGTAATGGTGATGGTGAAAAAATAAAATAAAGACACGGCAACAATTCCTAATTTGAATTTATTTTTTCAGTGTTACTGGTATTTTATTATTTCATTCATAGTACTTTCAACTGCCTATTAAACATGGGATAAATAAATATAATTTACTATAAATATACACTTTTATGTTTAAATTTCGAGACAAATGTAAATAAAGAAGACGGAACACACACCACTGTCGTATCCCGTGGCTTTATTCAATACTGTTAGATTAATTAATCAATTTTTATAGGAGATAAATGAATGAATGTAATAGATAAAACTGTCGATTATCTCTAGTGTTCACCACCTGAAGACTGACTAGTGTGGGCGACACTTTATTTCATTACAGGCATTTTGTTGCTCGATGTTTATGACACCTCAAAAATGTCCGCACGATGACGTGTGGGCATCCAGCAGTAAGTTACATGAATTGCCCCGTAACTCGTATGTGCAGTTTCTGTAGCAAAACGTCATCCTCCCCCGTCTCCGTTGTGATGGCATTAGGCATTAAGGCTTACTGTCCACTCGTTCTTTCCATAATTCTCATTCCTGGACTGATTGTATAGCGAATTAAGGTTTTTCACCTTCTATCGCAAGTTTTTCCATTTTGTCCGTAGTTCTGGCTACATGTCCAGAGTACCTCTACCGCAAGTTTTTCTATTTTGTCCATAGTTCTGTCTGCATGACCAGAGTATCCCTACCGCAAGTTTTTCCATTTCGTCCATAGTTCTGTCTGCATGTCCAGAGTAATTCTACCGCAAGTTTTTCCATTTCGTCCATAGTTCTGGCTGCCAGATGTCCAGATTACCTCTGGTATATCTTATTGATCTCTTTTATTAACGTATATCTTGTCTGCAGTTTTTGTAAGTTATTGTTTTTGTCCTTTTTGCGCTCTATCCATAACACTCCGAGAATACGTCTGTAGACCAACACTACGAAGCCTTCGTTATAGGGCCCAAGTTTCAGACTCACAGTGGTTAGTGCGTATTAATGGCGTGTAAAAGTACTGGCCAGCACTTCTTTTATTGTCATTGAAAAGTAGTTGCATGTTTCAATCTTCTGATAGTTCTGGAACGCTATCCTGGTTTAGCTAATCCTGGATTAGCTTATATAGCTAATCTTCTTTAGTTTTTGTTACAGCTCCTGTTGTTGGATTCCGAGTTATGCAAGAGGAGTCCGACATGAAGAGGGAAGAAAGACAGACTATGTTTGACGAAGAAATGGCAACCTAGAGCCTTGATGAACCAATACAGGAGTCGGTAAAGCAGGAGGACGGTACCATCTGTAGAAACGTTCATGTCGGTAAAGCAGTAAAGCAGGAGGACGGTACCATCTGTCAGGGAGGGGTGCACTCGTAAGTTTTCCATTACCGGAACTTTTTTTTTTTTAGCAGACGGCAAGACTATGGTCCACAGCCAATGTCGGCTACATAGTCACTCCCTAACGACGGATAACATATCATCAAAGTGATGGTTGGAATCTAACTAAACACTTGTAATATTCACAAAAAATATTTATTACTTGAACATTTGAACAACATAATTTAACTTACCTTAATCACAAATATTTAGCAAATGGATTGGATTCTTCCAGAGTGGTTGGTTTTGCTTGTTTCGTTCGGGTGTCGTCTGCAGTCCGGTGTTTTCGGAGCCATGTTTTTATATATGGCTCTGGATCCCAGTCACTCAAGTTTGGGCCGTGTAGTTTAACAAACATCAAACTTGACACATGTGGCACTGTCAGTCTCGTACGGGTGGGTGTAATGATGAAATTCATTAAACTGAATCCTCTTTCGCAATCAGCTGAACTGCAAGGGATCAGTTTTGTACAGTTAAGCAAAGGTGTTAAATGTTTTGGTATTGTTGTATGGTTTTCGACAAAATCCCTGTAGCTGTTTTTGATTTTGGGTATGTTCAACTTAAACCTTCTGCACAACTTCTCAATCTCTGGTTCGCCAAAGCCTGCAGGTTTTTCAGTAGGCCACGTATCTGGTTCCAGCACTTTTAATTCATCTAAAAGTGATTCGTAAGCTTCATGATGATGTGATGGCGCACTTGACCGATGGGGTTCGTGGCTAGAAACTGTACTAAACATTCTTCTTTTTAAGTTATTTATGACACTTGTTATTAACTGCTGATGATTGATGGTTGGAATTGTGTGATTTTCTATGAGTGGAACGCCATTAAATGTTCCTTCCCTGATGCAAATTTTTGCTTCCAAAGTCTTAGTACCGGGATTTTCCTTCATAGCCTCAAAAAACCGGACACTTCGTCGTATAAGTTTATCAGCATAGATTACTGTTGTCTCTTGGTTTTGTAAGGATTCTGACAGCATCGACAGCTCAGCCAAAATATCATACATTATAGCCAAATCTAGCAAAAACTGAGGTGATGAACATCGTTTTGATAGTCCACTGTACATGGCTCGCTCTGTCAAATTTCTGCTCTTATCGGCTTTAGCAAAGTCAAAGTGTCTGTTTAAGGCACCGTATCCATACCAAGTAGCTGACACGGCTCTAAATGAACTTGCTACCCAACGTGTCCCCAAAAATTTCCCGATTTTATTTATTTCTTGATCTAGGCCACTAGCACATTCTGCTAACTCCCTTTGATTCTTTGGAGACCTGCTATTAACGGAGTACACTTTGTCCATAAAAATTTGGAAATGGTTTACAGCTCCCACTTCGTTTATTGCATCACTCAGAGCTAACTCAAGTCTGTGGTTCATGCAGTGCCAAATAATAAGGCTTGGATATTTTTCAAGCAATCTTTCTGCGACTCCTGATTTTTTCCCTAGCATAACACTTGCACCGTCACTTGCAAATGCAACAAAGTTTTCTTTTAAGTAGTTATCTTCAAAACCGTATTTGCTTAAGCAATCAAGGAGATTTTCTGCAACGGTCTTAGACGTTTGGTCGGATAGTTCTAGGAGATCTAAGAATAAGAAATGTGGAGAGTCCTCTTTGCAAACTTCACACTTCAAATATACTATCAGAGTAGACTTGCTGCCGAGAGTGGTCGATTCTTCTATCAGGACTGAAATTTTGCCTGATACACCTAAAATTTGTTTCACGACTCTTTTCTTCATTTCGTCAGAAACGTGACAAATTATTTCCATTGCAATTCTTTTCGAGTGTAACCCCACACCTATATCCAAGCCATTCAATTTTTGCATCTGCAACAGATCAAAATGGTCAGTGCAAGGCCTATTGTTTTTCGCAATGACGTAAGCAGTTCTAAAGACAACTTTGTTGTCACTAAGTGGGCTGCATTCATTTCATCAAAAACCTTGTCTATTGACTCTTTTTGGCTTCAGCAGCAATTCTTTCAGCTGTCGTGTGACCAAAAGAGTTTTTATGTTCAAATATTTTTTTTCTCAACGATGTAAGTTGAGAGGTTTTACTTGATCCATTAAACGTAATTAGGAACAAACGCCATTCTTTTGATATGCTCATGCGCTCTTTTTTAAATGTGCCAAGTTGAGCAACTTCTTTACAAACATTACAGCCAAGTTTGCCGTTGATACAATCAAGCCGAGGAAAAGCATTCTTTTTACGTTCCCACATTTCTTCTGTCCAAATGGAAGGCCAACGAGAAATAGTTGAGTCCTCAGTTGATGAACTCGGTACAGACAGAGAATTATCAATAACACAAATACCTTCGGTTTCTGTATGCTGCACAAACGAGCTTTCGCCAGGTTTAAGGAGAGTATTTGCATCGCGAGAAGCAAAGATTGAAGACTCGCACGAAGACTGTATAGTCCCTCTACTGAAGAACGACGTTAGAGTTTTTTGTTTCTTATTGGCAGTTTCCATGACTGTTGTAGCACTGAATAAACACACGTAACGGTTCACAACAGCGATTTACAACTGAGAAGCAAGACGCGGGAACCACTAATGACTCATCAGTAAATACTGAGTTGAGTAGCGAGCCGATCGGTGGAAGGTACCCCCTCCACTGCACTGCACTGCCCGCTGGTCTACACTTCAAGGTCATCCCGCATCCAAAATAGATCTCATGTGCGTTGTGTTCGGCGCCGTTCGGTGAGCCTAGTGCATAGTTACCAAATGATTATGTTATTTTTTATTTTCTTTCGTCAGTTTTAATTTTCGATCTCGGCGATGGTCATTGAGATGAATAATGTGTATAAACAAAATTAACAGTAAAACTAAAAGGAATTATTTGTCGAATATGTTAATATTTCTTCATTGTCTTGCAATAAGAAGTATAATAACAGTGAGTACTAAATCTTAAAATAATACGTGGACCAGATTTTTGAGTAAAAACACATTTCATGTGAAAGAAAATAATTCTTTTTCTCAAAAAGCAGTACCGAAACGGCGTTCCGGTACCAGTGCACCCCTGCCATCTGTAGAAACGTTCATGTCGGTAAAGCAGGAGGACGGTACCATCTGTAGAAACGTTCATGTCGGTAAAGTAGGAGGACGGTACCATATGTAGAAAACGTTCATGTCGTTATTTACGTTCGCGTAAATAGAAACAATAATTGGAAGTCCCCAAGTTATTAGAGCAGTTGCATGTAAACTTAATGGGAAGTAAGTTAAAATTTGTGTTGTTTTATTCTTATATAATTATATTCTAGTAGATGTATGCTACCAACAAACTACCACTAAACCCAACCCTCCAAAACCTTGAAACAGGCAAAAAAAATAGAGACAGTAACAGAGTTCATATATGTTGGCTCCCAGGTACACAGCACTAATGACACCAATACTAAAATAAGAAGAAGAATATATCTCGAAAATAAAACATGGAAAATAATATGGATTTTAAAAAAAATCTGGCATCTAGCTTTATCTCTAGAAGCACTAAATGTAAAAATTTACAAAACACTTATAAGGCCAGTGCTGATAAATGATTCCGAAATCTAGGCGATGACCAAAAAAAGCGAGAGACTTCTAGATTGTTTTGAAAGACGGATTGTAAGAACGATATTAAGAGGAGTACAAGAAAATGGAATGTGGCGCAGGCGCTATAATTATGAACTATACCATCTTGACAAAGAGCCAGACATTGTCAGGATAATCAAAATATACAGGCTAAGGTGAGTTGGACACACACAGAGAGTGGAGGAAAGTCAGCCTATGAAACATATCTTCTACCAGAAACAAATGGGTAGTAGTGCAAGGGGAAGACCCCGAAGTAGATTCAAAGATCAGATAGAGGAGAACCTCAGAAAACTGAACATAAGAAACTGAAAAGCAATACTGACACGCAATAGGGAAGAATGGAGTCGAATCTTGGAGCAGGCGAAGCCCACCAAAGATTGTAGAGCCATGGCTGATGATGATGATTCTAGTAGTAGTAGTAGTAGTAGTAGTAGTAGTAGTAGTAGTAGTAGTAGTAGTAGCAGTAGTAGTAGTAGTAGTAGCAGTAATAGCAGTACTAGTAACAGGAGTAGCAGTATAACTGTAAATGTTTTGTCACAGCATAAAGGTATCAGCAAAGCTGTTTACACAGTGGATTTAGGCCTATCGGGTGAGAAATCACACTATGAAGGAAGGCCCGACACCTTTCTAGGCGCCTGTCTTGACAAGCAGTGAAATTTTTTGCACATACAAGCATAATATTCCATATAAAAAAATTAGTCGTTTGAATCAATTAGGCTCGTGTTGACAAACCACTCGTGTTTTTAATCATTAAATACTTTATTTGTAAAATGGGAAATGTATTCTATGCGAATAAAACTTAGAAGTTCAATGGCGAATATTTCAATGAAGGCGACGGTTTTTAAAGATGTTATCACCGAGAAATTTAGTTACAAAATCAAATCATGCGGGCCGGTATTTGCGATGAGACAGCCAGAGAACCCGAAGCGGTTTATCCGCTACCGTACGTATCCGAATGAGAGTCACGTGACATGGGCACAGCAAACGCATGTAGCGACAAGTACACTGTCACGGTACACTTGATCAAGTATAACTGTGATAAGTCAACATGGCCCGTTGAAAACTAACCGTATTGAAGTTAACGTTTCCTGTACACCAGCGATTACTTTCTACCGTGGCTGAAGTAGAATCAATTTGCTTTATCAAATCGGAAAATGATTTGTATTACAACAGAAAGTGGTTTAATGAAATATCTTTTCCAACTGACGTAGCGGATCGGTGCAATTTACAAAACATCCGTGACTAATGCCACAAATGGGTAAATGGTGCACGTTAACTGTGCTGCATTTTGTAATTGGCCAAATACCCGGACCCGCACCCACACACACACACACACACAACACAGTAATCTATGACTCAGTGTTTCGCTTTCTCCCATTCTAACTCCCGCCATCCTCCGTTTCTGACTTGGGGCCTTCCCACTTGCAACCAGTAACAGTTATGAACACCGTAAAATTCGTAACACTTGCGATTACTTTTATCAGCAGAGTTACTCGTACCTTACATTTGCGACCACCCTAGAAGCATAACAGTAGTCTGATGCAATAAGCCAGAACCGCACAGATTTGTTTTAAAAAATGATTAAAAAACAATGTATTCAAGTTGTGACTATAGTGTCAGTCTCACTCATGCTAAATTTAATGATATTAGGTACCACTTAGATAAAAACTGTTAAACCTAGATTTATGAATTCGTTAGGTCACCGTCAGGACATAGCACGTGATGTAGGTGCCCACATTACTCTTAAGATTTTCTCTTATATGTAAATAAAGTGTTAGTTTTTTCTTAATTAGTCTACTGTCTATTCTTCACAACAGTTGGAGAGTATAAACAACGTATAACCAGTGCCGGATTTACCACTAGGCCGACTAGGCCGCGGGCTCAGAAGGGGCCGCAAGCTACAGATGTAATTTTTTTAACTGAAGTTTTTTATTAAAGAAGGAGGAACTTTGATTTATTTAAGTATGACTTTTTGGAATTAAATGATCAATTTTTGTTAATAATATAAATGGAAGACAGCCATTCAAATATTCCAATCTCTTATTCAAATATTATGCGCTTGTTTTTAAGACGTTGGCATCCTTGAAAACTACTCTGCGCATGCGAATTTTGTTAAATTTTTATGTTAAATTTCTGAATAAGCTTAGTTAAGTTATTCTACTTAAAAAAATAAATTAATTTGCTCAATTCTTTTGCATGGTTCTTAATATTTTGAAAAAGTTTGCTAAATGAAAGCATGCTTTTTTGTAGTAGCTTACTGGTTTAAAATTTGATAGTATTAATCTGACATCAAATTACTTCTGCAGTACATATATTACTTCAAAGACACAGCCGAGGGGGGAGCTCAGAAAACTTGGCCTAGGACCTCAAAAATCTTAAATCCGGCACTGCTTATAACTGGCACAAACTGGACATCACTTCACTTGGTTTAACAGTTTTTAATTCAGAGAGAGTGAGAGTGAGAGAGATATCCTATACATGTGTGTGTGTGTGTGCGCGTGTATGCGTGTGATAAAAAAGCACACGTACAACACAGCATGCAGGCACACACACGCGCGCGCGCACACACACACACACACACACACACACACACACGCTCGCGCATAGTCACCTCTCTCTCTCTCTTCTCTCTGTTAATTAAGAAGTAAGGTTATATTTTATTTACTTTTGTTATTTTTAATAATTATTATATTTTTATTTACGAGTTGTCGACAACGTATATTACAAGTATACCCACTGCACTCTTAGCTGAAAACCGCGAAACGCAGGCTCTGATAAGGCGGCTCTACATACAGCCGCTAGCTGCGGATTGCTATTCTCTTCTAACTGCTGTTGTCATTGATTTATTCTTCGTTTTTCTCTGTTTTCACTTTCAGTATGTAGTTTACTGAAACGGCGAAAGGTAAGCCTTGTGTTTTATACAGTGGCTATTCGTATATAGAATTACGAGAGAGACAAGGAGGTTCAGTAACATGGGTGTATTTAAAACAGAAGAAAAATCGGAATAAAGGAAGATTAGTTTCCCAGAACAACAGTAGTGATGGTAGTGACTGACAACTAGTGTATTCCGGACGAAGCGACCCTGGATGTACAGAAGACAGCGTTCCGAGCAAAGAAACTAGCCCGCAAGGACCACACCGCGACTATACCTCAGGTACTTAACGAAGAACTGCGACCTTTACTAAACAGATGCTATGAATTCGTCACACGAACTCCCCGATTCTGTAATTTGAAGTCATCGTTATACCAAGAAAGAAATCGACCACAGGGAGTGCAAGAAGAAACGATGTGTTCCGAGGATGTTATTCTTCCAGAGGAACGTCCCAAAGATGAAGTCTGGCTGAAGATGATGTGCAAGGTGAGCTGATGAGTTTTGGTTGAGCCAATGAAAAAGAGAGTTTGAAAGATTACAAGTCATTTTTCATGAATGGAATATTCAAAAGCTTCAGTTGTCAGTTCGGAGAAATATACACCCTTCTCGATGACTTAGGAAGCACAAACATTGCGCCAGTTGTACTTCCTGATAATAAGAAAACAACTTACATATGCTTCGACTGCTCTAACGAGAAGTACCTGAGTGGAACCCTGAGACTGTACATGTAGATTCTGAGTCATCCGCTATGTCAACTTTAAAGGAGGTCCGTGGGTATTATTTTCATTTCACACGATGTCCCTGGAGGAAAGTAGAGAATATCTGTATGACAACATTATACAAAGAAGTTGAAGAAGTTAGTCTGAACATCCGAATGTGTGCTACACTTGCTTTCCTCCAGCAAGAAGATGTAGAAGACGGCTGGTAGTATATCCATGGTCAAGCTCCAGGAGAAGAGAAACTCGATGAATTCTTTCGTGGAATAGCGACTAGACAATCCGTTAGTGCCACAGGAGTTATGGAACTGCTACCGCAGACGTCATAGAATGAATAATACAGTTGAAGCATGGCATCTTAAATTAAACAGCCTCGTTGGAAGACCACATCCAAGAATAAAAAACCTTATCAAATGTTTAAAATCTGAGGTTAAGAAATCTATTCAGCACACTGTAACGATGGTGTGAAATTTGGAAGATATGAAAAGGATGAAATAAGCCTAATATAGTGAATTCCATGAATTAAGAGGTACGAAGAAGATCTGATGTTGGAAAGTTTCTCTAGACCATATCTTACGTTCTAAAACTTGACTAATAAAAATAAATAAATAAATAATCTTACCTTTAATTAAAAGAGATAGAGAGAGAGACAGACAGAGAGAGACAAAGACAGACTGACAATGAGGGGTATTCGCATGCGCGTGTCTGTGGTAAAAATTATAACTTTTTAAACGTATTTAGTATTTTACTAAAAGAAATGAATTGACCGAAATACAAATATAAAAATAATAAAAACAAAACAATTGCGAAGTGACAACGCAGTATAGCTGCTTTACTTCAGCTGTTATGACAGGCAACGTCAGTTTTTAAATTGTTTTGTGTACTTGTACAGACGAAAATATAAATTTTACTATTTTCATTTCATCTTTAGTTTAACTTTGGCAACTTTAAGTATAAACAGATCCCCTCATTTGTGTGCAACGATGTATATACATCGTTGTCTGTGTGTTCGCAAGTGGGACGTACTCTCGCATATCAAAAATCAATTACGTGACTCTTTTAAGTGAATACAACTATTTCAACTAACGACTCGGAACACAAAGTTTTTTATGAGTAAAAACATAAAGTTTTATGAGTTACAACCTGAACTGGTTTTCACTTTTAAAAAGCTTCTTAAAGCTCTGAAGAAGCTTTTTAAAAGTGAAAACCAGTTTAGGTTGTAAGGTAAAACTTTATGTATTTACTCATAAAAAACTTTGTGTTACGAGTCGTTAGTGAAATAGTTGTATTTAGTTAAGTAACGGACACGTCATGGACAACGAAATCCAAGTGTCTTTTGTCTGAAGATAAAAAATTAATTAAATTATCTACCTGAGTCTTATCTACACCTCCGACGTATGGAGAGATATCCACTTTGTTTTAATCGTGCAATTTGTTTACCTATCTTGAATTAAGATAAATATGAATTTCAAAATTCAGACGCAACTAACATTCGTATTTAACAATTGGAGTGCTCATGACAGCGACATTCTTTCTCTGTTGGCGTTTGTTGCAAACGTTCCACTTACTCATGACATGTGATATTCCGCCAGTGGTTTTCGGAGTTCCAACTGTGATTTAAGGCATTGAAGCGTTCTCTTAGTTCGTCCACTTACTTCCCAGGCAGTGAGGATAGTCACTCTGAATTTCAGTCTCGTTAAATATTGAAATAACTGAATAAAGATCAGAGTTTTGCGATACGATTCACAGAAATCTTAGAAATAAAACGAGACACTGCACAAGGATTAAATTTTATAAGACAATTGCAATACCCACATTGACTTATGCGAATGAGGCGTGGGTCAAGACAAAAAAGGAATGCGAGAAGGTTCAGAGTACTGAAATGATTGCAAGATAGAAAAAAGAATGAGGATATCAGAGCAAAACTCGAAGTAGAGTATATAAATGAAATTATTTCAGTTTACAGAAGACAATGGTGGGGTCATCTGCAAAGGATGACAGATGATCGATTGCCGAAAGCGGCACTGAACTATAAAGTGAGCGGTAGAAGAGACATTGGTCGTCCGAGAAAGAGATGGGTGCCGAAACAGATTTCTGTGACCTAATCCTTGAAGAGAAGAAGAAGAAGAGATCTGAGTTAGTTGAATAACATATGATGTAGTTGTCATACATATCCTTTACATTATAAAAATCTTAAGATTAAGTATCCTTTTTGTACTTGTAGGGTAGTAAGTTAGTTTCTGAGATAAGTAGAATTCTTATTTCGTTTCTAGGCCTGCCTCATATAACTTTGGTATAGTGAATCTTGAATACCAATAAGGAATTTTGCATTAATATCAATTATAAAACTCATTCCTAGCAATATAAAGGAATCAAGGCTGTTGTTCCTTAAGTTGGAAAGTGTAAAGAATTATTTATTCTTAAATTTGGAAAATATTTTGCTGCTGTAATAAAATTTTATTATTTTTATTAATTACTCCAAGCTCATGCATGCTTTGTATTGTCTTTAGTTATGACAATAACTATTCCCGTGTTAGTAGCAAGGTAGTTTTCCTAATAAATTCGCATAACATATTTTGTAAGATATGTTTTTCTTACCAAAACAACACATAATTTTTCCATTCCTCAGCAATAATTCCAAAATTTGGATATGATGTAGAAAAAGTAACTGGCATTATGTTATTACTGTTTTTAGGATATCCGCCTTAAAAAAAAAAACGATTTCCTAATATTTTAGTTTTTACACTTCAGTATTCCGACTACGACTAAGAGGATTTTTTCGTGTCATCCAGCATGGCTTATTATAGAAATGGGCGGTCCACGCCCCGATGTCCATCCTTTAATTACTTTATCTGTGGAGTTCTGACGGTGAGTGTCTACGGTGGCAACCTGAGAAGCCTACCTTATCCTTGACGTAACACTGGAGAAGCTATAAATATTATTTGCCTAGAAACTCGGAAAAACACTGCTTTAAAGAGATACGAGAGGGGGCGGTATTTCTGTTCAGGAAGAGAAGACGATTTCGAACACTTGTAAACTAGGACTTATACTTTCTGCATATAACAATTTGATTTAGCTAGTGTGGTACTTGAGTATTTAGTAAGTAAATGCACAATTAGTATAAGAACATTTAAATATAGTAACCCCTTCATATATCTTTTTATTCATGTAGAAATCTCTGTACGTAGTGACTTATAAGCGCTCATGTTTCTTTTTATTTTTGTGTAGTACGCGGTCAACGTACACAACACAGACTGCATTATTTAATTTAACTCCATTTTTGCTTACTTTATACATCTTTTGAATCTAAAGTAATGAAACCACAGAGTACTAAACAATTCAAATTGACATTACGTACGAAATAACGACTTATTTCATATTAAGCTGGGAATAGAAATATTATAAATATATAATGGGAATATTATATGTTAATCTGAGAGCTTTCTCGTATCGACTAAATGAATCACTAAAATTTTAGTGGTAAATTAGCTTCGCAACCTAGTAGTGGATAATAATGATATATGGAACATCCTTGGAATATACAACCTAAACGAAAGGATAAAGCAATACAGATAGGATTGGACAAACCATGTTGAAAAGATGCATAAGAACAGGATACCAAAACAAATATTGGTTTATAATCCGAAAGGACGGCGGAATTTTGATAGACCAAAGAAAAATGGTCGGACCAAGGAGTGCGCAACGGTTCGTAAGTTCCACAGCCTGAAGAAGAAGAGTAAGGAGAAGAAGAAGAAAAAGAACCTCGTAGTGGACACTGACTTCAATATGCTATTCAGTCGTGGCAGTCATTCGGGATCGCCAGGAACTCTTAATTTTTAAGTTTGTAGCCTCTGGACAAGCAATTGTTATTTGTAGTGGTTTAGTTGTCTAGCTGGATATAAGTCTCCAGTAAATAATCAAGTGTCGAAACAATGATGGGGTTAACAAGTTATTAATTAGCACTTGGCACAAATGTGATCATAACAAAATCACAGTAATTATATAAGGTTACCACAAGGGATAAACATAAAGATACACATAGAACGTTAGGTAGCATTTTCAGTGTAAATACTGCGTACAGTGGTGAAGTACGCAAATAATTTTGTCTGACAAGACCTTGCGAACCACTACGTTATAGGTGACAAATAATATGACGGTGTAGCTTGACACTAAGAGGCCACTTGCAGCTGTGTTACTTGACGGTCCCCTATAGGCATCTCACAAACCCCATCTGCACCGCCCACCACCATCCTGATCATCCCTGCATCCTGCCTGGCGCAAGATTCAACAATCTGATAAAAATAAATTTTATTCAACTTAATACGGATTAAGCGTAACAGGTAAAAGTTCCGCTCGAAAGTAAGTAATCGGAATCTACGTCTGCACTTGAAGTACTCAGACCCGAAATACCTTCTCCGACTCAAATGCAGACTTGTATTAATTTCCAAACGTAAAAAGTAGGTATCTTCAGAAAGTACCACAGGAGGTCAACGAACGGAAACGGTGTTTAAGAGCTAAATTGTACGCGACGAACTGAGAGGAAATAGTCTCCACGTAGAAATGATAGCTCGATTGTGCTGACGTAGCAAGGTTTATCAAAGAGCAAAAGAATTAATGTGATTTGAAGTGTAAAGAATTGTGTAACGGAGACCACAAGGGCACTGAACACGAGGAAGGTCAAAGAAAAGGTGGACTGATGTTATAAAAGACTTTACAAGAATAAGATGCAATTAAAGATGTAAGACTTTTGATAGGGCAAAATGCAATTGTGTTATAAGCTAAGCCAGATTACAATACTAGGGGAGGAAAAAGATATGATGGTAAGTCTTTTGATACGGACAAAATAAAACTAGCAGAGTAGAAACGGTTGTGTTTTCAATACGGAGTTACAGTTTATACCGAATCTACTAACCGTAAGTTTCACTTCAAGACGGACTTCATAGATTATACCGAATCTACTAACCGGAAGTTTCACTTCAAGACGGACTTCATAGTTTATACCGAATCTACTAACCGGAAGTTTCACTTCATCCTTGAGCGATTTTCTGTTCTTTTTGCTCTTTCCTTGATAATGTACTGTTAGACTGTAGACGTAATCTAATTGTAATAAATAGGTTTTATCACAAAAACACTCTATTAACAAGTATTAAAAACAATAGTTAATAGGGAAAAACATGTTGGCCTGATTATTTTAAACTATGGTTAAATGTTATAAAAATGAAATGAAATTATCAAAACCAGAAGTTAAATTTAAGTTATTCGCCGTGACGCGAACTAATTGACTACTATGAAAAACCCATCGTAATGAAGGCTGTCTGTTGTTTAGCACTGCGTTTAGAGTTTCCATGCTTACGTGTCTCTAGTGTGTCATCTCACTAAAGCACACGTTTGCTAAAGTATCCATTACAATGTTTAGTGGGACTAGGTTCATAGACGATTCGTGCAATTAACACTCGATTCTTATTGGTTGATGTATACCATAATGTATTTCGTTTACAGAAAATATAAGTATTGTTCTCCAGTAAGACCTTGCGCGACCACCGCGTCTCCCCAAACTCTCCTGAGACCTTCTCGCGGCTGCGGTCTGTTGCACGTCTCCACTGCTTTGCTTTCCGTCTTAAAACCGAAGGGCCACGCTACCCTGACGGATGCAATCGGGAACGACAGTTAAGTTCACGACATCTTTCTGAACGTTCCCTAGCTTGTCGCATGGGAATGTAGTTCTGTGCTTCTCCTCCTCAGGCCATGGAGACGTAGTCCTCGCTTACGGCACGTATCGGTCAACCTACCTCATTCCCCTATACTCGCCAGTTCGTGTAGCGGTAGTGTATCTCGATACCCTGATAAATAGCTAAGCACATGACCATATATAAACACGACCTTTCATTCATCATAATGAGAACGGACAACGGGCAGAGCTCAGACAACCAGAGATACTTCGTTTATTCCGTAAATCCTCAAACTGGACGTTCATCCCGGCCTCTTCAGGGATCTTGAACTACGCGGCTGTTGCACAGACTCTTTGGTTAGGTTGAGAACATTTTTTCACAATTTTACGGAACATTTCCATGAAAATTTACTTTGCATTTTTTTTAAACGTTGCCAAAATTTGGCTCCAAAGAACCTTAATTATCATTCCGTCATCATACATAAACAACTGTATTTGATCGAGTTAAACTGGCTTCTGCACCTGTATAACATTCCTATTAAAAATGTTTAACAATAGTTCAGGCCGATAGGTTGGCAACCTTAATAAAAGTAAAGTGTCATTTACGAAGCAAGTCTTGTCGCAGCAACCTATTGAAACTTGTGGCAGTCATTCACGAAGTGTCGGTCACAGCCACTTTAGTGAGTCCTGAACAATTAACACAAATTAATTCATATAAAATTTAAAACTGAATTTTAAATAATTTATAGGAGTTTATAGACCAATGTTTAGACTTTACTTTAAAATATTTATGAAACAGGTGCCTGCATAAAAAATGAAATATTTTTTATATTATGAGTTTCATCAGGTTTATAAGAACGATTCTCTTTCTCTCACCATCTGACAGCTTCAAAACTGTTTTATAGTAACGTGTACATCTAGACGCTGAGTTAAACAATGTTATGACAACCTATCCATTTTTTGATAAACTAAAACTTAAACCTGAACTAACAACGCTTTACAGTCGTGAAGAATTTCATTTAGCAGTAGGTTCTATGCCTCTTTTGAGGTTTTTAGAGGAAACATATTCAGAAACTTTTAGTCTGCTAAGAGTTTTGGTAACAACAACCCATGACAACATCAGATTCTGAAAGGTGCTTTTCTGCACTGAAAAGAATAAAGACATTCTTTAGGTCAGCAATGAGTGAAGTACTCATTGATAAATGCCTTAGCAATGATAGCCATTGAAAAGAAAATAAGGATTACAATAATGCTTTTAATACAACAGTTTCTGACAAATTTTCTCAAATAAAGGAAAGAAGGATGGAATTTCTTTACAAATAAATTATGTATAGGATTTAACTTATTAGTGTTCTGCTTGTGTTAGTGTTTTTATTATTATTTTTTTTTCACACACTTGTGTTATAACCAACTGTTGTTTTGACAATACTGTTTGTGGTTGAGCTCCTGTGATTGTCTAAACATTTATTGTGGTTTATGGTTAGTTTTATTTATATTCAAAATTTTAACATTCTAATGCTCCTACTGAGATATTACTACATTCTAGTACTCTGTTATTACTGAGATAGGAGAATGTCTACGCAAGAATTAACTACAAAATTAACTACTCAGGAATTTATAATATCGACATAAATAATATTTGAAGTAAAAAAAGAATATAAAATTTACAAAAGAATCAATGTTATAAGTGACTGTCTGTTCTCCCAATAAATTATTCGGATGTGAAGTATAGATGACGTAACTGTATCGGTTGGATTAATTGGGTCTGATCTAGAACAGGTTACCTTGAATAAGATAAATATGGCGCGAATACTTTGTATCCCACTTTCACTGTGTGCAGAAGTTTTTGTTGTATCAAACCAATATAGCTGGGATGGACGCGTTATATAACGTAAAAGCATATGGTACACATTTATGTTAATCGGTGAGTCATCGCGGGCTTTCACAATTCATCTAATAATTTCGCCGCACGATTTCTAACTCGCGAACGAATTAAACAGAATGCGCGATAATTTTTTTTTTTTTTACAACTTAGAAAGGAAAAATAACCATTGGCGAAATACTGAAAGGCGGCGAAAGGCGTTGGAAAGTTGGGGGATTTGGCGGAGATGGTTTCTCTCTGCGGAGAGAGTTTAGCATGCGCGCGCCCGTGCGTGTGGCGTGCATCAACACGACAATGATGTTGCAACTCGCCATTGTCTACGCTCCCACTTCTTTAAATACAGTCATTGAGTATTTTTCGTTCCACTGAATAACTCGTTTCACGCAAATATTTAAAAATTGATGCAGTAAATTGATATTTTACTGGTTTTAAATATTTAAAATGTTGTAGTTGAATAAACGACAGCGATAATATAATAACAGTAATGATATATATTAAAAATGATAATATTATAATACTATAATTATACGATGATAATAATAATAATAATATTAATAATATTTTTATTGATAGAGAGTTCTTGAGATAAGGTATTTCGCACCTCTTCCGGAGCCTTCTTTCAAAACGCCTGCCTCGTCTGTTTTCTGTCCATCCTTATCACTTACGACACGATTCGTCGTATTTCTCATTTGCCACCTGAACTCCTCGAGTTGTGCACGGTTCCTCTAATTTCCACCTCTCATATGTCCGCTACTCTTAAAGGTAATTTCTCGGGAAACATTTTAAAACAATTATTTTTGATTATCAATTTATTAACATTCATAGTATCTGTAATCACTTCTATCTTTCATGACAACTTCAGCCGACCTCCATAAATCTCAGCTCCATCATTTGGGTCTCCTGATGACCACAGAAATCCGTTTAGAAATCTATATCGGATGTCAATCTGCTACGTTTCGGAGTCACGTGTTTTCATTAATGGCTCCCCCAGTCTGTCTAATACAAAATTACGCTTCAAAGTACGTAATCTAACTTTACGCCATAACTTTATCGCCTTTCTTCTGTTAAGTTTTCTATCCAGAATAACTTTGACGCGAAATATTGATATTCCATGCATTGTCAGTTTTTTCTTTTTCCACTTCCAAACCTGGTTTCATCCATCACCAAGTATATGTTTCTTCATATTAATGTCAAAAGACAATTTTTTGTATTTTTGAATATAACTCTCTCTTCATACGCTTTTCATTCCCATAATGTTGATCTGTAAACAACTTGCTATCAGCAAATTGTATGGTTGCTATTTTATATGCCCGTCTTGACTCCGTCCATCCTAAGCCTGTTTTTATTGCGCATTAAATTGCGTAGGTAATACTCAAAAATTGTTTGCCCCCCCCGCCTTATAAACCCATTTGACACAAATTGTTTGCCTCCCCCATAAAACCATTTGGCACAAATTGTTTGCCCCCCCAAACCCATTTGACACAAATTGTTTGCCCCCACCCATTTGACAAAAATTGGTTGCCCCCTTATAAACCCATTTGACAAAAATGTTTTGTCGCCCCCCATAAACCCATTTGACACAAAATTTTGCCCCCCATAAACCCATTTGACACAAATTGTTTGCCCCCCTTATAAACCCATTTGACACAAATTTTATATTTTTAAGTTGATTACAGACTTGCAGGTATATTCTTAAACCTGTTTCAATTATGTTTTAACTGATTAACATTTTCTAGTTAAGACATAATTATAAACTCGTAAAGACGTCAAACAGATGCCTTCCTGCGATGTACAGTACTTAATTAATTAAAACGCTTTTCCGTGGTTATTCGCTCAGCTCACCCTTTATCATCTACAAATACTTCCACTACTACTATCACCTTTCTGTACCTCCAATACCTTTACATGTTTTATACGTTAATTATACGATCATATGATTAATTATGTGTACAAAGTGCGATCTGTTAACAAAACGTTAAATTTTGAAATGTAGCCTCAAAACCATTGGTATAACAAAGCTCCGAAGGTTAAAAAAATTAATTTTTGTTTCATGTACATTAATTTAGATAAGACTGTTTAGTGAAAAAAAGGATTATACAGTATTATAAGAAAAATTAGTCACCGAATGATTGT
Organism: Magicicada septendecula; assembly: GCA_034769895.1. NCBI lineage: Eukaryota > Metazoa > Arthropoda > Insecta > Hemiptera > Cicadidae > Magicicada > Magicicada septendecula. The sequence goes on along the minus strand of CM068376.1, from coordinate 249,330,832 downwards.
ATGTCTACAACTTAATAAGTCGATGAGAACTGAGGAATATAATAAATAATTACGAATAGAATAGTAAACTTATACATTTGAACGCGTACACGACTTTGTATACTCAAGGTCATACATTAGGGAAACCAATGACAATGCAGGTGAAATTACGTACCGTGTTTGAAGCTCAAACCGTCGAGATATTGATGACCTGAAACATTTTACGCAGGCAAGAAAAAACTAAAGGTAAATAGAGGTGTGATTAGGTCGGTGTTAACGTACTGCAGGGAGTCATGGGTAGTGGCCAGAAAGGACTAGCAGTTACTCAAGGTTTCTGGGAGAAAAATGATGAGAATATTTACAGCGCACTCGGGTGCTTGACTTTGCACAACGCTTTATCATCACAAGCGTGGTCATTGCGACTTAAAGCACATATAATATATTGCAACGATACACATTTGCATATTTGCCCTGGGTAGTCTATTTGTATATATAAAACAAAGATAAATAGTTGTAAATAGTTTAAATGGTGCATACGGAACAGACGCTAAGAATATACTCACGGGGACACTACGCCAGTTTACTCAGGGACATAGAACAGACGCCAATCATTCTCGACGGGGGACACTCTGTCCAACGGACAAACGACAACAGACTCCAGTCATTACCGACGGAGGAGACTCTGCCCGACAGATGATTGAAGTGGAAACTCCGGCATAATAATCGTCACCAGCATCATCAACATCGCCCAGGACATAACACACGCACGCCACGGTAACTCAACGTGAAAAACAGGTGAAAGATGAACAATTATTTCTTTTTTGTAAACAAAGACGGTACATAAACCGAAATATAAACATGTACATAATTGTACAAAAATTTAAATAATCACTATGGTTAAAGTATACAATTAGTATTTCTTGAATTAAAGCAAATGTTATTTTTGATTAAAACACCGTAGGTAAGATTTTATTTTATGTAATAAATATTTAAATGGTATTTTTATATATGACTTGCCATATTTAAAATTAATTATTTGAATTCAATATTTACGTCAGACACCAAAGTAACTCAAACATTGGCTTATATCTATGTTCATACATGTGTTTTATTTTTGTTGTTTGTATATTATTTATGCCTGATTTATATTGTGTATAATACGACTAATGCTTGTAAAACAGCTTCTTTTAAAGAGTGACATTTAATACATATTTTTTTTCACTCTTTGAAGAATTTGTTTATTTTTATAAATCAATGTTCTATTAGTATTTATTCCACGCCACAAAATCTTCCTCCTCTCTTCTTACATAAAAATTTATTGTGCAACAAAAGGGACTTCACTTGACGAACACAGAAATCCCACGACCTACTACTTGTGTATTTTATGGTGGCCGGCAACCTTGGTGAAAGTGATATGCACAGAACCCTGTTTTTGTCAGTGTAACGGCACATCTCATTGGGTGCGTAAGTGCTGATGCGTTTTCAAAAACATTTACCATGAAGCGTTTACCGTATAGGCCTGTATTTCATTTAATTATTATTTTCTACACAACAAACATATCCTACGCTACGAAATCTTTATCAACTTCTTAAGTCTAGTGTAAACTTTCAAGGTAGCTTATCATGTTTAAGAAAAGTTATTATAAAGTTAGGGTTTAAATGGAAGAAGATTAGAAATAAAGAAGTTTATTAAATGAACGTCAAGAGATAAGGGCAAAAAGAATTTAATATCTCAGGAAAATAAAACAATTCAGGACAGAAAAGCGACCAATACTAGTAATTATTTATTATTTACATTATGTAAGAAATAACAATGTTCTGGTATTACAAATACATATTTGATAAAATTTCAAGTAATACTGAGTAAAATTACAAATAGTAGTTAGTTGAATGAAATCCGGAAATGTCAACAATGTGTAAAACCCGAGCTGAAAAATTAAATAGTTAACGGCACCCATAAAGCCTGACGTTTTGAAATGAAGTGTTTCAACCAGTGAGCACACTTAATCTCCCCACCACCCTCACTTTTCGCGCATCTATGAAGCGGCCACCGTAAAGTAACGTGATTGTAGCTGGTAGTTCATTCGACAGTTACGGTGAGTACTCTTCAGATACGCAATACTGTATATAAATTGTAATGTTGCAATGTGTCTATACGTATACTGTCGGTCCACGTGTATTTTTTTACCGTTACGTTGATGTAGGATTTCTTATTCTTTTAGAATTAGGAATTTTTTTCCACTAAGATTAAATAAGGTTTCCGTATTATTATTACCTTTTCGGCATATATATGCATTTATATGTTAGTAGAAAGAGACAACAATGAGTACAAAGTATGTGGTTTTACTCCGGCACACGACGCATTTATATGCCGACTGTTGTGGTAGAAACCGGTCAACCACGCAGGTATTCCCGATAGTTGGCGCCTGAGTTTCAACCAGTAGGCCTAAGTATTAAAGGAAATATCATGAACGTAATAATTAATTACATGAGTCCAGCCATTTACCGAGCCGTTGAGGTGCCAGCTAGACAGATAAGATGCGACCCAGTCTCCTTCCGACAGGCATTTGGGATTTTCCCATTCAGTCGCAACATTTGAAATGAACACCGACACAGACGTTGAGGTTCCCAGAACATGTTTTTTTTTTTAATATGCTGCAGACATTTTTTATTTTACTGTTGAGAATTCTTATAAATAAAAAAGATCCATGTTTTTAAAATTCATTGCCGGGCTGTTTGGCCGTGGTCCATTGTTTCTTACTAAAACAGACGTTTCGACAGTACAATCGACTGCCATCATCAGTGTAAATATTCGAGCTGTATTAACGTAGACGTTTGGTAGACGTGAGAGACCACAGGACCAAACAGCCCGGCAATGAATTTTAATAACACTGACTCCGGCCGTGTTAGCCTACGAAAGATCCAAGTAAATGAGTAAATGAGTAAATGAGTAAGATCCAAGTATACCAAGTAAATGAGTTTACAAAACGGTTCCTGCTAGTCAATGATGGTGACGTGTGTGAAACGGCAGGTGGGAGGCAAGGTGAAGGTGAAGGGTAATTAAGTGTTTCTGCTCAGAGAAGTAACAAAGTTTATCATCAAGTAGTGTCAGAATTCAATAGAGGAGTTTGAATTGACTTTATAGATTTGAATAATGTCTCGCAAGAAATAAGAATGCCAATCGAAAATACGCCAAGTCGTGCCATCATAGCAAACACTTTACACAGGTAATAAACAGAACCAATAAAAGCAAGCATGTGATTACGTCCGCGGCTGCATTCTTTGTTCTCTGTAAATTATAAAAACTTGGAAAGCTTCAGAGTTCTGTCGTCTATATGAACTCGCTCCAATACTTTAATATCAAATTAATAAACTCGTTTTCCTGGAAATAGTCTACTATATAAAATACTACATGATTTTAACCACGGATAATAGAGCTTTCTGACTTGTAACTGATCTTCAGCTCGGTTAATAAGTAGGCCTATATCCTCCTCGTCCTCCTATAGCCCTACACCCCGAAGTCGGGCCTTGGCCTCCTCTATTCTGACCCTCCACCTCTCTATATCAGTAGCAAAGAACTTACAACCTCGCACTGCCAACATCTCTCTTGCATCCACAGTGACAGCATCTTCCCATCTTTTCCTTGGACGGCCTTTTGGCCTTTTGCCATCCATATATCCCATAAGGACTCTTTTAGGTGTTCGTTTGTCATCCATTCTTACAACATGGCCAGCCCATTGCATCCTCCTCAATTATCCTCCTCCTCAACTACCGTTGATTCGTTGAAATGACAGTATATCTCAACATTATGCCGTATCCTCCATTCCCCAGTTCTATATATGGGGCCCAGGATCCGTCTCAGGAGCTTCCTTTCAAATATCTTCGTTTGAGTGAGGGAACTCGAAGAACCTAAAGCAGGGAACCCCTGTTGCTGCAATGCCGTAGCAGGGGTGTATTAACGGAGGGCGAACGGGATCGGACCCCCCCCCCAGGGTCGAAAAAATTGACGAATTTTATTAATCTCTTAATTTTAAGGCCGTTTTATTTTTATTTATTTTTTTCAGATATGTACGCTAATATGGCACTAGGTCTTTTTTAAATACACAAACAGGTTTATTACACAGCATTAGGGTATACGTGTGATATATATGAAATATAGAAAAATCAATTCCGTCAATAAGTAGGCCTATTTTTAACAATTTTTCAATAACGCGTATTTTTATTGTGCTATTACAGTATACTTTAATGGAACTGAATTCAGGATGTTATCATGCGTTTTTCAGCCACTTAAAGATAGTAATGTTGAATAGTCTTATCTAGTTCTTTCTCTTGTGTGAAACTGACTCCCCCGGACCCCTCCCAAAACCAAATTCTAGATACGCAACTGCGTCCTAGTACTATGCAACAGGGAAATTCCATAACCTAAGGGGAACCTATCACAAAAGTTGATACGGGATGTAGGACTCTGCTCTACTGAATAGCATTAATGCAGTTCCAAGGAACAGATGTTCCCTCCTTGTTACACGTTTTTGTAAATGCTTTCGTTCGAGGCACGCATATGTCAAAGGTAGTTACTAGGAAAGTACGGATTGTAAACAGCCTGAAAATGAAAAACAGAAGTTTGAAAGCACTTAATGATACTGAAGATAGACTATATATACACTGTAATAATCTAAAAATATAATCATCATACCGTGTAAAAATGGTGAATAACAGGAAATATCGGACAAATGTTAGATAAGAGTTACCAACCATAGGTTTTGGAACGATACTGAAAATGACACAGATAGCCTTGTGGCTCACGAGTCAACATAAAATCTTGTACAAGTACTCTCAAAACTGATCGCTTGTCATCAGTTCCGTTTTAGAGAGTAACGCGACACTAACTCCAACAGGCACACTGAATTATTCAGATAGTCGGCAACACTCTGAATAAAAGACTATTGCTCGGATGCCTGCATTTGACATCTATCAGGCCTTCGACATAGTACGCCATCATAAATTATTATATAAAATAGAAAAACCCTGCAGTATTATTTCTGTGTATTAGTCAAATAGATAGTTTTCTTCCTTAAACGTCAGATTAGTTTCCCATCAAATCCGGGGTATCTCTAAGGAGTGTATTAGGACATGTATTATACCTTGAATGTGCAACTATCCTGCCAGAAACCAGTGGCGTATCTAGAATTTTGTGGGGGTGGGGGGAGTTGGTCGAGTCGGCCTCATACAAAAGAAAAAACAAGTTAAGACTAATGCAAATGCTGTTCAATAAAGTTTGTTTGTAGACCTGTATTTAAAAAAGGGTTGTTATCGTATTAGAGTACACAACTGAGAAATTAATAAAACAGCTAAAACACGAAGAGATTAAGAAACTTTCACGTCAACTTTCGACCCTCTGAGGGGGGTCCGGTCCCGTTCGTTCCCCCCACGTAAATACCCCTGCCAGAAACTGCCAGAAATACGCAAGTGTTTAGTCAAAACGTTTACTTTCGGAGATATTTCACCTAACAATGTGTTCTTAGAACGGTAGGGCTGCATGCACGCGCCAATCCGATTGTCCCGTTCATGAACGGGAATCGGCGTTGCTACAGTTAGCATTCAACAACTGTTGCTTATCATTTTCAATGAAACCTACCATGATGTCATCGTCATTCTGTTGTTAGTGTAGGGCTTTGTTTAAGTGATACAGGAGCGTGCCAACAATGTAATTTATTGGGTGGAGCTAGAAACTTAATTACGACTAATAGGAGTTGTCTTCACAAGCGGCGTTAACGGTTTCAGCGATACTGCTATAGAAAGTGTGCTGACGATATAACAGTACTAGCTGCCTATGCGTACCTTAGGACTGCATCGATAAATCTGCAGCGACATCTGCATTCAAAAGATCACTTACTAAAAGATAAATCGAAAATTTAAACCAACGCTGCCAACGTAGCTCATACAAAGAAACGACAGCCCTGTTCCTACACTGCCTCAGATAAACGAGCTGTAGTAGGCCTACGAGGTTTGATCAAAACGTTCGTGCAGTTTTGCAGTTTCCACCGCGACAAGTGTCCGATAAAAAACTGTTTTTATGTGATGCTGGTACACATATTAGTGACAATCTTCTAACATTTTAGCCATATTTGATGCATAGTTTAGATTTCACAGCTAATTGAGTAAGTCGTCCTTAGGTGCATTAGGCCATTTTTTTTCATTCTAAAATGCCATATTGAAGAACATGGATTAATAAATTTTGTGTGAACTGTGATATAAACTGCTCTGTCCTGGTAAACGAGTTCAGAAGGCTTCGGGCGAGACTGTTGTGCATGAACAAGGGGTTTACAAGTTTCAAAGACTGCCGTAAATGAGTGGAAGATCGTAGTTGTCAGATGAAGATTATGTTTTTGTGTTCCACGAAATTTCATCGCTAGACGCAGGGGTACTATTCGGACGTTTGACCCTATTTGTATGAAGCTATTCGTAGAAAACGGCTACATTTACGGAAGAATAATTTATAAAAATTGCAGCCCGATAATGCGCCTGGACGCATGTCATTGCTTGTTAAGAATTTTGCCAATTTAGGCAAAAGAAAACGCCATAATGATGATACGGCAACTGCCGTATTCACCAGATGTATCTCAACGCTATCTGTCCTCTCCCAACAGTGATAATTTCTACAAAAGGACAACGTTTCGCGACCGTTGAAGATGTAAATCAAAAATCGCTAAGCGAGCTCGAGGCTGTACCAAAAAATGCATGCTAGAAATATTTTGAAAACTGCAAAACGGGTGGCTTAATCGTGCTGCATTCGACTGAGACTAGTTTGAAGGGGGGAGTATAAAGGTCGATGAAGGAAGGCATAATTTTAAAAATAAACAAGAACTGCAGTAACTTTTTGATCAAACCTCGTACATGGACCTTACTTAGCGGAAGCGTATCTCAATAAAAAGGAAAGAGCTCAGCTTACAGTTACAAAAAACTGTACTGGTTGATCGCCAGGATACCCGAGGTGACCCTAGAAAACAAGCTGTTAGTATACAAAACAATTATAAACCTGTCTAGGCTTATAACATAGGTACAGGCGTTCGAAACTGCCTGCTACTCTAACTTACGAGTACTGACACACACAATAAAGTATTGAGAGCCGTTATGAACGTCTCACTGTGTGTGGCAACATAGTAACAGAAAGTGATCAACAAACCTCTTCAGTAAAAGAAGAAATAAAGCGCCAATTCTAGGTGGTAAAAACCCACCCACAGTGTTCTTGCCAAGAAGCTGTAATCTAGCAATAGAGTAGTGTACACAACTAGTGACGTGTGAACTGTCCGGACCTAATGAACTAGTGAATAGATTTAATCAGGACGTTTTGCACTGTTACATAACAATTTCTCATTCATACTTGTACTTGTTACTTGTACTTTGTTATTCGTACTTGTTTATAGTGAAACTACTTCACTGAAAGCATGTTATTGTTTTCACTCGGTAATACTATAAGCTTACCACACTGGGTAGACTGCAATAATCATATTAAATTCAATGAAATAGTCTTAGACGCGTGACACCAAGCGGAAGCGGTCACGGCAACGATCTCAGCTTCCGCAAGTTGTCTGTGCTGTTTGACTGTTAAACATTACGTATTCGCAACACATAATGTTGTTGGTAATTATTATTAATCTATACTTAGTTATACAGTTATTATATTATTATAATAATACATCACCTATATTATAAATAACTAGTACTCTTCTTCTTCGGGCAAACTTTTGGGTAATCCGTCTAAGAACTTGCTGTTTCCCGACACGTTAAACTTTATGGAATAATTACTACGCTCATGGTATCAAGGTACGCTCATGGTACGCTACGCTTTATGGTAACATGACTACGCTTAGCTGCAAAAACATAAGGTAGGATTTATTCTAGGTCTTCAAATCCTGAATAAGACAGCGAGCATGACTTATCGCTGAAAGAAACTACAGTATTTATAAAGTACAAAGACAATATTGTTGGCATCGTGGTTCTAAGCTGTTGTTCGCTGGTAAGCACATCTATGTAATCTCGTTCTCCTGCTTTGATGACATTTTCTGTATTTGCAATATACCTTATACCAAATATGTTTTGACTAAATTAGAATATTGCGTTGTGATCTGGGGTTACAAGAGAGACACCACCATCAGGGGCGTATTTACGAGGGACGACGAACGGAACCGGACTCCCCTCCCCAGAGGGTCAAAAAAATTGACGAATTTTGTTCCCTTAATTTTTAGGCCGATTCATTATTATTTTTTTTTCAGCTGTGTACGCTATTATAGTAGTAACGTTTCCTTAAAATATACAAACAGGTTTATTAGACAGCATTATCGTATACGTTTAAAATATGAAATATAGGAAAATCAATTCAGTCAATAAGTATCTTGTAAACTACCAGTATTTAATTAAAAAAGTTGTGTTAGTGGTTATAATAACAAACAGAATTATCATGGTTTGAAACTACCGGTATAACGGGCATTTTTAATGTATTATTTCCGTTTACTTTAGTGGGACTGATTTCAGGTTGTTATCACATGTTTTTCAGCCACTTTCAAGATTGTAATGTTGATTAGTCTTAACTTGTTTTTTCTTTTGTATGAAGCCGACTCGATCCCGGACACCCCACCCCAAGGCCAAATTCTAGATACGCCACTGACCACCACCACAGATCCGAGGCAGTAAAAAAAATGACTTTACACAGTTTTGGACTTACATCAATCAACCTAATTCACGTTACAAGACTGATTGCAAACGTTATGACCCTAAAAAATAGAAGAAAGTTGAAGGATGCCTTGTTATCTAAATTCTACCTACTGAAGAAGCAGAAGGTATGCTTTATTTAAATATCTGTAGAAGTCTGTGCTGGTTCCATGTAGCAAGAGAATATCTGTCAGCTTCACATATGGATTGCGCTAAGCAACCGGAATTTAATCATTTAAATCGGGGCACTCGTAGCCGGCTATGCTTACCATGTTAAATTCATCAATTCTGAGACCCATTATCTCATAACCTGTAATAGACAGAAGTCTGAAATTGGAGCACGCATTTTTAAGCACATTATACACTACAAACACTACTACAATTATAAAGATCTCAAATTCCTGACTTTCAATAATTTTTTATGTTTTTCTGTAAAAATTTGCATACAAAAACATACTGAATATTTTCCTACGTTTTTATTTTTTAGTGAAACTGTATAGTTTTAGTAGTGTAGTTATATCTCCATTAACCCAATAGCCACAAAATAATTCAGCTTGATAATTCACTTGGTTTTTGAAATGATGGTCATTTATCTAAAAAAATAGATTTTCAGAAAAACGCATTTAAAGTTTAAAAAACAGATTTTTAATGTTTTATCTGATTTACACTAGTCCAGCTATATATACTCGGAGCCTTCAGGTATGTCCATTTGGCCTTCTAGTTTTCTTAGGTCTCAGGTCAGGTCCTTTAGTTTGGATTCGTTACAGGTCAATTTTTTCCATTACCTTAGCAATATTTGATCCCTAATTTTTTTAAGGTTTGACGCTTACTTATATTACCTTCATTGAAGGTCAACACAGAATCATCTACACCCAAAACCAAAGTATTCAACAAATATTTTGTTTGGCTATCTATTCCAAATCAAATGGTTTAGCGAATCGTTTGCATTCAGTGTACTTCAATGAAGACATATTTTAAAATAAATTAGGATGACTCAGATTGGAAAATACTGGCTTTATGACACACATTAAAGACATTGGTAGTGTATGTTCATTGAAAGTCTCATTCCGCTTGTTCCTACGATTTGTTATAAGGAAGTTACAGATTTGTAAAGAATGGTAACATTATCAGCACTGTTCACAGAACTTTTCCTACGATCTCAATTATTTTTAAATCACAATTTGTTATTAGCTGTATTCACATAAATTTGGTATCAAATTTCTCAGAAAATATTGAAGATTTTTTAAGACAAAAACCAAAAATCGATTTTTTGGTCGATTTGCCGGTTACGAGTGCCCTTAAATCGATTATTTTTTCATAAACCATCTATGACGGTGGGATGAAGAGATTTTACTATCCATCTCTTGAACAAAATCGTAAAAATGAAATTCAAGTGATATTAATCATTTGTTCAGAGAAAAAATTAAATTTAAGAAAGTCGTAGCGGCAAAGAGACAAGGAAATTCCGATTCACCTCAAACGCCACAGGTGATAAGGAATACCTTTATTTTTAATTTTGCAGAAAACGCATGAGACACACAAACACGGTAGCAGCGCGCGCGCGCGCGAGCGTGCGCTCACGCATGATTCGGGAAACTGCTTCCATTCTTCAGTTTAAATATTGTAATTACAAATCTGGTTACGATCTATTGACGTCATCAAATCACATCACATCCATTTACTACTAAACATGGATGTAAAAATCTAGTAATTCGTCATCAGCGGGTCATGAGGGCTTATTTTCAGTCAAGGAACAATAGAAAACCCAATAAGGAAACAGCAGAATGAAACACACACACACACACACACACACACACACACACACACACACACACACACACACACACACACACACACACACACACACACACACACACACACACACACACACACACACACACACACACACACACACACACACACACACACACACACACACACACACACACACACACACCATACGATTCAGCAGTATAAACAGGAAAACCCTGAGTAGAGTCAAATTATATGAAACAAGGTTGCTAAGAGGTCAGAAATAAAAGGACAGAAAGTCGACTTCAAGGTCGAAGTATTGAAAAGTCACTAATGAAAAGGCGTTAGAGAAAATAAGAAGCATTATCGTCGACTGGCGTCGTGCAACGTGTCGATGAAAACATAACAATAAAGATAATTATTTTCCCAGGGTTAATACCTCCAGAAGCAGCAAGCAGTAACACTAAAGTAAAATCCCATAATTATCGTATCCTGTTTTGCGTTCTTAGTTGTACGATATTAATTGAACCAATAAGTAAGATGCAGGAAATGACAAGGAAAGGAAAACAGTTGAGGATGATAATGGCGACAAACATGAGCACGAAGAAATACATACACTTTTCTTTTGTAATCAAGACCGATTTTCAGTTATTGGTATACAAACTTCGTAAGACGCTGCTTTCACGAGTGTTTGAGATCTCTGGGGTTGTATGAGACGAAAATAAAGTTATTCTTAGAAATATTCATAACAAAATCAATAGTAAAACTTTAAACATGTGCCTAAATAACAGTATTATTCCTGCATTTTGCTTATATGGCCAAATTAAATAAAGATATCCCTGCTGAACACCCTCAAAAGTATTTTGCTTTATTTTCATCCCTTCTCGGATGACTCCGTCCTTATCCGATACAATCTGACGACCTTATTCTTCTAATCAAATCTTTGTCAACGCCGGAAATGAAAACACCGAACGATGTGGGGAAATCGATGACGATAATAATAATAATCATCATCATCATTTTTTTAATTGTTAAGTGCCTCCGCTCACTTCTATACCGTGCCGATCCACCTGCCGGGGGACGGACGAGACACCCAGTATAGAAAGAGGGAACAAGTGTAATACAAAGGCTGATCTCCAACCCTAGTACATCACGTTTATTATTAATATTAACTCTGAGGGATTTTAGAGTCAACTAGTCAAGAGACTGTGACAAGAAAATTGGATCATGAAGTTTATTTATGTAATTAATGTACTCAGCGAAATAAATGCGGCAAGTCAAAGAAGACGAGTTAAAGAATTGCAGTTCTAACTACAGTGGGCAAATGTCTTAAGTGAGTAAAGCAGTGCAGGCTGTCAACATAGAGGTTGGGGTATATAACCCGCGTGACCACAGCCTTTGCACATGCTGTGTAGTTGGGCACTGTTAAACCAATATTCATGAGTAATCCACTAAGCCCGTGAAAGACACTAAGGGAAAAAAAGAGTAAGTCAGTGTGAGTTCTTCTGGTTTAAAGTGGAGAAAGACCAAAAGCTTTCATAACCTCTACTTCACGATACTCTAACCCAAATGTGTTGCCGACTCACGACAAGAAACACCTCTCAACTCCTTTAGCTGATTTAGTAGAGTAATTTACGGTCCTGTTCCAGATATCAGAGGCATATTCTAAGTGACTCCTTACAGGCGAGTGACATAGGATACCATAATTGTGTACAGGACTCTTCCAATCCATTTAATAAAACCCAGGTTCATTCTGGCCTTGGAGACAACACTGTAAATTTTCTGGGGGAAGAGGGGCTTAGAGTCCATAAGAATTTCCTCGAATAAGATCCATAAGCTCTAACAACGAATCTTTCCTCTTATTTTCACGTCGTCAACCGTATAAGCAAAATGCGATAGCTTAATATTCCGAGTGCACGTAGCAATTGACGCTTTCTTATGTTAAGAGGCACACAATTCCTCCGTGCCCACTTAGCTGCCTCATCTAAGTGGAGAACTGTTCACTGGTGAAGAAGAAGGTGATCCTCCCTGCCATTAATGGGGAGGATGATCTTTAAATCATCCACAAACATTTGTACGTCACAATTTAAGACTGAGGTTGTCATTTATTGAGATTACAAAAAAAAAAACACAAATGCTAAATTGGGTGCTTTGATAACTTCTGACTTCGCTACAAAACTCTCGGCGATTGTTCCATAAAAGTCTTACTCGAAAGATAGGTCGCGATCCACCAGATAAGCGGGAGGGGGACAGAGACCAAACCTTGATACCGTTCTCACAAAGATATGATGCTGCAGTATATCAAAACTATTCATAAAGTCTAAGTCTATGACATCTACCTGGTCACCTGGCTGCGACTCTCAACTGCTGGACGAGCGACAGACGGAAAAGACGCTTTGTTGGTAACCGTAGAACGCCCGCTCCTAAAGCCGTGTGCACTTGGTCTTTACGTAGGTAATAATAATAACAACATTAGCAATAACAATAATGCTATAATAATAATAATTATAATAATACTTATTATTATTATTATTATTATTATTAGTAATAGTACAGTTTTTTTTTATAGAGGGGAAAAATGGTTTGTGCACCGTCAGAGGAGGCCGTGCTTCCTCTGGTGTGTAGAACTCTTACCCACTAAAAAAACACATCTAATTTAGGCATTCGTAACCAACCTGGAACCACTTAACGTATTACTTCAGGATAGAGCCTACTGCGCCCTTATCGGGCTCTTGTAATTGTTCCTCATCTTCTACTGCCCATTGGGTGCATGTTGGGCCTGTCTTTTATTTTCTAGTAGGACCCACTGAATAAATGCATTGATCCGGTCCCATTCCGCCATACCACGAATCATAAGAGCCAGGTACGCTGTCGGGCGTGAACTCCCCGAGCTTCATTTCCATTACCATCCTCTGTCTTGCGAATCTGCAGCACTTGAAAAACGTGTGCGAGGCATCTTCATGAGGAGAGTCTCCGTATTGGCATGCTGAGCTTTGCACCTTTCCCATTCTATGGAGGTAGGAACTAAAACTGCCGTGGTCACTGAGCAACTGGTCAAATGGTAGTTGACCTCACTATGTTGGGGGTCGATCCATTCCTTCAAGTTTGGTATGAGACTTGCGGTCCATCTTCCTCTATCCTCTCTATCCCAACGATCTTGCCAGTGGCGGAGAGTGAGTTCCCTGGCTTCATGCTTTGCGGCATCCTTTCCAATATCCTCTCTTCTTTCGAATAAATGATTCCGCTCTAGAGCCAACAGGTCTATGGGAATCACTCCCACTATCACAAGGACAACTGGCTCTGGCACTGTCCGGTAAGAGGATGGTACTCTGAGGGCTCCTTTTCTCTGCACCGATGCCATACGATTTCTGTACTTCTCCGTCTTTAGTGCATCAGCCCAGATTTCGCAACCGCACAGAAGGATGGATTCTGTGACCGCCTGTTGCTTGCAGTGGGACCTCCTACGTTGGCCATAAGTCTGCTGAGCTTGGTTGTAACGTGAACGTTAGCCGCCTTATCAGCTCCATACTTTATTTGATCCCAATAGGAGAGCTTTGAGTCTAGCCTCACCCTAGGTATTTCACGGCGATCTTTGTAAATACTGTCTCAGCTCCCACTTGCAGCGGTATGATAGTGGGAACCCGTCGCCGGGTGAGCAGTACTATTTCGGTCTTATTGGTGGCTAGATCCAGGCCGTGTTCTTCAAGCCAGGAGCCCACTCGCCTCATTACCTGATTCAGGCTTCTTTGTGCACCCTCGGCGTTTCGTGCTACAATCGCTGCCGCGATATCGTCTGCGTAACCTATCAGGAAAGTGTCTGGCGGCATCTCCAACCGTAGATTTCCGTCGTGGGGTACGTTCCAAATTTAGTCCTGGGCAGCCCCGGCGGTGATCTTTTTCCTACGAGGTCCTTCAGTCGTATCATGAATAAGTGTTCTCCGGCACTCATATAGCATTCTATTATCTGCAGGAGATACTGTGGGATACGGAAGAAGTGTTCCAGAGCCTTAAGCATGTCGCTCCAGCTGGCAGAATTGAAAGCATTCTTAATATCCAGTAGTAACAGTAGTAGTAGTTGTTGTTGTAGTTGTAGTCGTAGTAGTAGAAATACTAGTAGAAGTAATATTAGTACTAGTAGTAAAAGTAAATGTTTTTTGTTTTTTTTTTTACGAGGGTATGAGGAAAAATTTGACGAACAAATGTCCGGATGGTGCACACTTATGGGGTCTATGGGTTTGGGTATTATACCCAACCCACTAAAAAACACCTCCCTTTCCTCTTATAACCAGGTTTACATTAATCTGGAACTGTTTGGCGCATTGCTTAGGGCTGGGCCTACTGTTCTTCAGCCCTAGGGCTAACGTCCGACTTGTTATTATTCTTCTATATTATGTTGTCGAAGCCTATCTTCTTCGTCCTATGAACCTCTTCTGCGAAGCATTCCACACAGTTCCAGGTCTCCTCCTTTTGAAGGATCGTTTCGACGATGTTATCCGTGGAGATCCTCTGCTTAATATACTCTTGCAACGATCTCCTTCTGCTGCTCCCATCTGTCGCAGACAAAGCAGGAATGGCTGACATAGTTCACAACTCCCGGGCAGTACAGGCACTCTGGTGACTCATCCTTTCCAACATTCTTCAGATAAGATTGAAAATACCCGCGTCCACTCAGAAACTGGGTAAGGTCTCCTCATGCTTCCTCTCCACCCACTGCTGCACCAGTAGTGGTGGTGGCAGCAGCAGCAGCAGCAGCAGCAGCAGTAGTAGTAGTAGTAGTAGTAGTAGTAGTAGTAGTAGTAGTAGTAGTAGTAGTAATAGTAGCAGCAGTAGTAATATGAATGAAGATGATGAAATTGAAGTTAAACGAAGAATAATAAAGACATGATAGTAATGATAAAGCGTCACAATCTAATTGCGCATTGCGAATAATGCCACTCAGTTCCTAAATTAGGATCCGTCACTTTCAACAGTATTTAAACTTTAATTTTATGTTAAAAGATGCTTTTTATTTTATTTTATTTTATTTTATTTTTTTCTTGTTACGTTAAAATCCCCATTTGACATTTAAAACTAAACTTCTGAGACACAAGGAGTTGTACATTTACGCTTTTGTAAGAACTAAAAGTAACGGGGGAGAGTTTAGTGAAACCAGAGTGTTTAGAATACGTTCTCTGTCTGGCTCTTTTCACTAGTCAATAACACAACGTATCGAAGACCAACGCCTTTAATTTTCCCGCTTCACTATGTTCCGTACTTCACAAAGGCATATTGTCATTGTGCCAAAACACTGTCGCTACTTATAAACACGGTCTTACTTCATTAATCTTAATCAGATTCCATTTACTTTGGAAAGATAAATAATATTATGATTAACGACAAACTGCAAGCAACCATTGCGTTTAGGAAGGAAAGGTTTCCAACGAGCGCGTACTTCCTTCAGTGACTTCTTGGTTAGAAATATGGAGAATTATTGCTCAATATCACTATCATATTTGCACGTAGGAGCAATGAAAGGACTGTACTAGGAAAACGTATCGGTAGAAATATATTAATAAAGGTAAAACAACCATATTAGAAAAGTTGGTATCATTCATAGAGTTAAGAGAAAAAAAATGTAAGTGGGCAGGACCTTTGGATAGGCGAGAAGATGGCAGATGGAGCCAAAAGGCTTAAAGAGGCCACATAAAGAAGCCTTTGCAAAATGGAAGGATAATCTGGTTCAAAAATGGATGAAATTTTGTCAGTAGAGAAATCGTTGTGGGTCGACAGTTACTAATGGTGATGACGATGACTTCATTAAATTTGCTCACAAAAAGTGTACTACAATTCAAATAGCGAATTCATGCATTCCAGTGAACATTGAACTTCCAGTGTCCGTCAGTTCTTCGGTTTTACTGAAAGCCCGACTCCTACATTACTCACGATATTAATTGAAGACTCGTTGGGCACTTGGTGAAACATATTAATACAAAGGTTTTTAAAAATATATATACACTTGGTGCGTTCCACGGTGTTTATTTAACTCTTACAGCTGTTTTAGCTTACGAAGCTATTGTCAAAGAGGTCAGTGAACAACTAAACAAAGGATGTTAGGGTGGTGAACATATGTTTAGGGCGTGTATCCGGACATGTGTGGGGAGTGATGATGGAGGGGGGTTGGAGAAGTTAAGTGTCTGTAAAAACTAAATATAATCTGAATGCAAAATATAAAAATTAACTAAACTAAATAACAGCTTTTAATAAAGGGGATACACAGAAATCAGTTTGTTCATTTGATAAATTTTTGTTACTTTTTATTGCTTTTCTAATTTCTAGAATTTCTAATAAATCCATTGTTTTACCTTTTTGTATGTTATGCAGAAGTATAACATCTCTTTATGCAGATGTTTTTACATCTCTTTGTATGTTCACTGATCTCTTTGAAAATAGCTTGATAAGCTGAAACAGCTGTCAGAGTTAAATAAAAACGTACCAAGTGTTTATATATATATATATATATATATATATATATATATATACACCTTTGTCCTACATTACTGTTTAACGCGATATCATACAGCACCACTTCCGCAACTGCAGCTTGCCATAAGGCAGATAATGTTATCGCCCCCATATTAGTATGAAGTTTACGTAGTTCCCGTCACAGCGAATAAGCCTGGTTAAATGGTTGCCAAGAGGAGGACTTCTCTCCTGCACGCCTAATCTTGCAAAGGGGATCCGCAACCTAAACTCCTTGCGCCGTTTGAACTTGGCGTCCATCGGGCTCCGACCAAACGTCTCTCTCTCTCTCTCTCTGCGATGAGGATTACATTAAGAAATAAGATTTATTTTAACGTAAACATAATGTTTACAAAGAGGACTGTATTATCTCTCTTTCGTCCCTATTGTAATGTTACTAAAACAGTGTATACCCTGCCATCACTATGCGGAGAGATCGAATTCAGCACATGGAGTGAAGGTGACGATTCATAAAATAAAGGGCAAGTTGACATTATATTGTTAAAAAAAACGTATTATAAATTTAAAAAATAATCACGATTAGCCTAAAACCGGATATCGGAGGCGCCTAACGAAGTGCGTCTTTCAACGAGTAGCCAAGTTCCCCCGTCTCCCTGAGAAAACGTGGGCTTGAAAAAAGAAGAAAGTAGTTAGCATCATCAAGCTGCTTACGTTTCTCATTAACCAATATGCCTAAAATTACCCCAAAATGATAATATTAAAAAAATGATGATGATCATGTCAATATCTTTGGCATTATATCGTGATTGTATTTCAGAATTTTAAAACTGAAATTGAATTATCTCTGAACTATTGCAAAGTAATTTATGGAAATTAATCGTACAGTTTTAAATATCTGGTGAAAGTGCGGTCGCGAATGTCGTTTGTCTAATGACTGAAACAGCGTTCTAGCTTGATGGCTTCGACATGAAAGTACGCCTCAGCAACGACGATAGTTCCACTACTGAACGATTGACATTTTCCATACGATTCCGTCTGAAATTCGATACTCTTCAAGACGAGTTCTAACTTAATGCTGTAACTTTTTCTTTAAATCTCCACGAGTTGATGAATAGAAAGTTACAGCGAATCGAACAAGGAAACGGCCATTTAAACGACCACATAATTAATGAAATCATGCATTTACTCTGTGTGTGTGTGTGTGTGTGTTTTTTTAATGCTGCAAATAAACAAAATACAAATACTTCGACCTGTTAATAATTCTTACCGTCTCATTAGTCATTTTGTACAATTATATAGGGAAACCTTGGTAGAAAACTCTTCATTAATTAGCCAAAAATAAATGATTATCCTTGTAGTAGTTAAACTTTCAACAGTTCAAAATTAAACTAAAAAATTAAGACAGTTCGTGTTCGAAAAAAACAGTTAATCTTATTTTACAGAAAATACTGTGTAATGATAAGAAGATTACTATTGAAAAACACACTGTTACCGTAATTAAGACATATCATGAGTGAAATCTATGATTTCATCAATAATGTTGGTAAATTTTGCATTAAAAAAAAATCACTGTGAAAACTGAAAAACTAAATTCGGAGGTCTGCAATGAGATTATTAAAAATTATTTTTTTATCTTATAAGTTACCACTCTGGAATTCCTTCGATTTTCTTGTTTCGTTTAGGTGTTGCAAGTTTTATTTCACGTTCATTTTTTTTTTTTTTTTGTAGAAGTTAATAAACGTTTCCGTAGGTTGTCTTTTTTTTTCTAGAACGCCCGAGAAAAGACCTGATTGGCGTAATGTCTTCGATGCACTTATTAAAATTGCTCTTAAACCTCCAGGCTGTGCTCTTAATTCTTTTCAAATAATCCCAGTACATCATAGTTTTGTTATATTTAAGGGCGAGGACGAAGTCCTCGTCAATGGTGTCACTTTGTCACCTGTAAGTATAATAATTTAATCTTAATCCTTGTTTCCTTATTGATTAATTTTGCAATTAAGACCAAAAGTTATCACTTTTTGTCAGAGAACATCGTCTACGGGTATGTACTGACGCTGCCTGTCGTCCGCTGACAATACAAGATCCGAACTAGCAGGTATTATATTCTTGATTAAAAATTAGCTGGAGTGAGTCGGAAATTCCTTTTAGATCTGAGAGAGTAGCTGTTTATCATCCTTTTAAAAAGGAAAGCCTCTCTAAATGCAAGCTCGATATGTTTAAATTTTGCTTAATAATTTACGTATAGGAACGGTATCGCTCTGAAGGATACCGCTTTCTGCGATACAATTCCCTGGTTCTGGAATTTAAAGACCTTTGTATGAGATGTCGATAACGATCAGAATTTCTGTCCTTCACATAGTTACAAGTGATTTCTACTATACTTCTTTTCTCTTGCACCTCATGATGTAAAGTATAGCGGTTTTTACACACTTTTCTTTAACTCACCGTCACGTCTGTCTGTCTGTCTGTCTGTAATCAAATCTTACAAGCTCTATTTCAGACACTTATTTTCGATAAAAAATTCTGAAACTTTGCACAGACGTTGGTCTTGGATGACAATACAATAATCTATGGTCACACACACACGCGCGCGCGCGCGCGTACATACACATACCCACACGTATGCTCGAGCACATACACACGCACACGCTTATACACACGCACGCCTGCGCGTACACACTACACAAGTACACCCACACACACCACACCCACACCCACACCCACACGCGCATGCGCACGCGCGCGCACATGGATTTTAACTGACAAAACAATTTAATTTAAATAGATTTTAATTTAATTTAAATTGTTGTGTCGATCTTGTATTATCGATTTGAGTTTGTCTATATTGTCTTGTGTGTGTTGTATTACATTTTCGAGTTCTATGTGGTGTAATATTTGTGTAAGTTTTGCGTGTAAATTGTATGCCTGTCTGTTAAGTGTGCCTTTTTTATGGTATAAATAATTGATTATTATTGTTTGCTACTCTGACTTGGGTCGTTACCTTAATTTGTCCCAACATCTTCCACTTCTCCTGGCTGCCACTGCGTGTTAGCCTGCACTGAATTTTGTAATTTTGCCGGAACCATATTTCTTTTTTTCTTCTTTTTTTAGGCGATTTAATTACGGCTGGCTCCGCCGCTCGCATCCTAACTTACACTGGCGCCGGTCTAAATAGTCCTGTTCTGTAAATCCTCTTGCATTCATTGCATCTTCGACGTCCGTTTTCCATGAATGTTTAGGTCTTCCTTTTTTTCTTCTAGAGGGTGGAGTCCATTCACATACCTTCCTTGGCCATCTCTCATCCTACATTCTTTTTAGGTGTCCGAACCAATTCAGTCTTCTTGCTTCTATTGTCTCTATAATGTCAAGGTCGATTCCCATCGCTTGTCTTATATCTACATTTCTCACTCTATCTAGTCTTGTTAATCTACAGCACCTCCGCCAGAAATCCATCTCCATAGCTCTTATTTTGGATTTATTTCTTTTATTAATTTCCCACAGTTCTGCTTCATATAGGCCTATACTTTCCACTATAGTTTTATATATTCTGATTTTTTTTCGTGGACTTCAAAGCAGACTGTTTAACTGTTTTGTTGCTGTCTTAGCTTGTCCTATTCTTACTTTTATTTTTTGGTTGCTGTCATCATCCGATGTCACTGTTACACTCAAATACTTGAAGTTTTTAATATTTTTTATCACTTTTGTTCCTAGTTTTAGGTCTTGACTTTCACCGCCTACTATAAGGTACTCAGTTTTTGAGGTATTTATATCGATACCCCATTTCACTTATTCTTCTAGTTTCCTAAGCATATACTTATATCAATTTTGTCCTCTGCAATTACAGCCTGATCGTCTGCAAAGTGTATTGTAAACATCTTGTCACTTCCAACTGGTACAGCCATATTACGGCATTTTTTCCTCCATGATGTTAGGGCTTCATTTAGATAGATCTTAAACAAAGTCGGAGCTATGCAACAACCCTGTTTCAAGCCCTTACTAATACTTATCTTGCTGGATATCCTTTTCCCTATTTTAACTTAAACTGTCATATCTTTATGTAGTTGTTTAGTTGCTTTTATATACTTACTTATTTCTACTCATTTAATTCTAAATATCTTATTAAAGTAAGCTGTTTCAATCAGGGTAGTCATCACTCTTTTGGTGCTGTTGGGTTGTATTCAAATAGTAGTAGATATCCCCTAGTCCTACTGTTTCAAACTTTATTACTTCATGTTACCAGTGAATCAATTTCTGAATCATTTCGTGTCATAAGCAACTAAGTTTGATCTACGTTTAGCTGGTATTATCCAATACACGGCTCTAATAAGTATGGTATTATTGTTATGTACATATATTTAGGTAGATGTACTTTTGGAAAGTTTCTTTCTGTTGCAAACCCCAGGTCAGCCTGTTCCTTATCTTAAAATACGCTCTGACTCTCTCATTTATCGTTTCTTCGTTTATTCTCCCAATTTGATAAATTTCACTCCTAGAATTAATGTTTTTCAACGCTATAAATTCATTTTTTATGTTAATAATTACAGAAATAAGAAAACGTTTGCTAGTTTCAATTAACGAACATTAACAAGCTGGTTTCAATTAAAGGTGTCATATGTTCCCAGCTCATTACTCTCAGGAATACTGGTTAACAAAAATGGCTTTTGACAAGCCCCGTAGTTTTGTAGACTTTGAAGAGCTAAAATGTGGGCTACAGGAAGGACAAATATGAAGAGATTTTAATCAGTAAATATGTTTTTCTGGCAACAGACTCTCATAATTTTTTGTAAAATAGTGAGTTAGACTATGGTATCAAGATCCATCGTATGGGAACAAGAATACGACTATGGCTTCATAGGGAGATTGAAAGATTAGGTGTGATCAAAAAGTATCAGGCTTGATTTTATTTACATAAATATACAGGAGTTACAGATTTGCAAACTTGTCTCCTACAAAATAGTCCCTTTCCACAGCCACACACTTCTTTCAGCGCTTTCCCAAGAAGAAAAGACATGTTCGAAGCATGTCTTAAAGTCATCTTCTGTAAGAGCCTTAAGCTCTCTCGTCGCATTTTATTTTATCTCTTCCATGTTTTGAAATGATCTTCCTTTCAATTGATTTTGTTACTTTGCAAAGAGAAAAAAGTCACAGGGAGCCATATCTGGCGAATATTGAGGATGTTGAAGCTGTGGAATATTGTGTTTATTAAGAAAATGCTGAACAGCATGTGACGTGTGGGCAGCTCCATTGTCGTGTTGAAGACATTCACCACTCTGATGCAGCTGTGACCTTTTTCGTCAAATTGGATCCCTCAATCGCCTCAAAACAGAAATGTAGTAATCCTGGTTTACTGTTTGGCCTGGTGTAGCAAATTCACGATGAACAATCCCCTTCTGATCAAAGGAAACTGTGAGCATGGTCTTAACTTTGCTTCGGCTCTGTTTTGCCTTTTTTGGTCTTTGGAGAGTTTGGCGTCTTCCACACTGAAGACTGGGCCTTAGTTTCTGGATCGTATCCATAAACTCATGATTCATCACCCGTTACGATCAATTTAATGAAGTTTTCAACGTTTTAGCACATTCAAGCAGGTCTTGAGCGACTGATACCCGGGCATCTTTTTGGTCAGCTGTGAGCACTTTGGTACAAACTTTGCAGAAACACGTCTCATTCCCAACTCATCAGTAAGAATGGACAGAACTGATTCGAAACTAAAATTTAAATAATTTCCTAGCTAACAAAAATGGTAATTCGAATGTTTACTCGCACAGCAGCAGCACAATCTCAACGTTGTGGTCAGTCTGCCTGGTTAAAAGCCTTCCTGAACGCTCGTCAGTCTCAGCACTTTCACGCCCACCTTAAAAACGCTTAAACCACTCATAATCCTGTGTACGACTCATACAATCTTCCTCATAAACTTTTCGTAACTTTTCAAATGTATCTTTACATGTTTCACCAACTTTTTAACAAAATCTGATACAAATTCTCTGATCAATTTTTTCTGACATGGTAAATGCGCCAAATGAGATGAACACACAACACAACAATGGGTGTTTTTAAACAAACCAGATCAGCTGTTATTATAATTATAAAACTTATACCGAGTAATTAGTATACAGTAAAGTAAACGTATGTGTCGCTTTTTTGGAGCCAAGTCAGCTGACTTGCCATTGCCAGTATCAATCCTGACACTTTTTGATCACCCCTCGTATGTAGACTAGGCTATATCTGCTTAATGTGACTACCATGAGTTGAGTACCACGAAGACTAAGCTCGTAAACTAAGATTCAGTCTTTCACCACGAGTAACACCGATAGTAAACAATTAAAGAGAAAAATAGCTATTGCGACTCCAAAACCGAAAACCTTCATGTTCAGTCTTACTGACGTCAATGGACGGCGAGTTTCAGTACATGTGAGAACGACTGATTACGAGTTCCCTTCAACTATTTAATGCTCGAACTCTGATAATAAAGTAAGTGACTTAAAGGAAAGTATGAGTAAAAGAAAGTATTTGTGCTGAAAATTGTAATTTTATTAAATCCGGCACTGTTGGCAACAATAGGCACTCACTGGTGAAATGCGCATCCAAAGCATTTAAAATTCAACTTGCATTATAAAAATATTTACATTCCACCCACTAACTGTAATATACATAAGTATATACTCATTATCTATGTCTTTATTTTAAGTTTCACTATGCTAATAACTACTTGTTTTATATGTTAAGTGTACACTGCGCACACTTAAATATGCATCGTCAGTATCTGTCGACGCATTCTGGGCGTGGGTGTGCAAAATGCGCATTTAACATCAAATATTTATGGTGAAATCGTTTGATTGGTTCTCCACTTATTTACTACGGGAGAAAATAGCAAAATAGCGTTTTACTTATTATTAATTAAAACTAACGACCACTGTTCATATTTTGTTCTTTTCTTTGGTACCCTGCGTTCAATGAAACCTCTGGCACTAACCAACCGATTTATAATTCTGAATGTAATTATTAATTATATAATGGTAGTCATAATTAGCTCAGAAGTTACATACTGATGTGATTGAAGTGTGGATGTATAATCCGAGTGTTCGTTTTCAAACGAAATCCGAATGTGAAGTTTTTTGGTTAGAATTTTTCAATAATTTAGATTTAAAGATTGAACTGGCTCCACTAACTGATTTTCCAACAGATGATAAGATTGTTGATTATTTTTTTTTAATTGGTTACTCTACTTAGTGACAGTTAATTTTTCATAAATGTGGTTTTGAAGACAAAAGACAGTGTGTCTTTTATTAAACATAATTTCAAAACAAGATCGATTATTTCTTACTAGGAAATTTTTTGTAGGCAGTCCTCACATATGAATGTACAAAAAAATCAGTTAGGTTTTTAATAAAACAGTTCGAAGCGAAACGGTACCGTGAGTGGTCTTAAAGATGTTCGACAATGCACAGTCTTAAATAAAGGGGTCTTAAAAAGATACTGAGGTAAGTCTGCTGCGGTTTCCGAAAAGATCTTTGGGCGATCATTGATCGAGCCACCTAATCCCTTACTCAAATGTTTTCCACTTCGCTGCTAATAACGGCGCTCTCGAGGTAACTTCTGTGGTCAGTTTCACGCACAACGTATACCACGGCCTCTCTGTCTTGTCTTTCATAAATTCCGCTTTCAACTAAAGTGACTGCAGCAACATTGAGAGAGTGTTGACTGTACGAGGCATTATTTGTTGAGACATTACGAGGCCCGCGAGTAAAAACTGAAGCGGGGCTGTATACGGCTATAACCGCGATGAAAGTTTCTAACTGGCCACAGACACAGTCGATATCATTAGAAGGGTACAGGTTTGTCACCAGCGCAGTCAACGAACCTCCCCACATCAGGTTGCGTTAACTGTCACAACAAAAGAAAATGATCCTTGGAAATACTTTTTAATCGGTGCGGTTACTTACCATACAAAATGCATGCGTCACAGCAGTTATTCCCACTGCAAGACTAGGCTAATCCTGTGCTTTATTCGAGTACATTGAAGTTTTGAACAAGATTTTTTTATTCAGATGAAGAATGGTTCTATTTACGTGGCAATGTCAACAGCAAGTATTAGAGATACTGCAATTCTGAAAACCATCATTCGATCCACCAACAGCGTCTTAGTTCTCAAAAACATTTGTGTATAGAGTGTTG
This sequence comes from Magicicada septendecula, assembly GCA_034769895.1. Taxonomy (NCBI): domain Eukaryota; kingdom Metazoa; phylum Arthropoda; class Insecta; order Hemiptera; family Cicadidae; genus Magicicada; species Magicicada septendecula. The sequence continues at coordinate 249,305,761 of CM068376.1, read as the reverse complement.
TTTCATTGGTCCTACGTTTATCGAAGACATACTCAGCGCAGAGCTCTGTCAAAAAATTATTACAGTATTTTCTTACAGTGTTATATGAAGATAAACGTTATTCACGGATTGAACCAAAACAGGACCATGTCATAGACCCAACTCAAATACGGACCTTCAGAAAGCGAGAGAGTGAGAGAGAGAGAGATAGAGAGAGAGAGAGAGAGAGAGAGAGAGAGAGAGAGAGAGAGAGAGAGAGAGAGAGAGAGAGAGAGAGGGAGAGAGACTTTTTTGGTGAAAGTCTCATTTGAACGGGATTATAGCCAGATAAATGTCCCGATTTTTATTCGGTAGATTATTTTCTCAGAGGCTACTTAAAGTGGTGTGCAATCCGCAGCAATCTTGAAACTATTCATGGACTTAAAGCAAATATAACTCTTGATAGCAAGAATTATTGGAGAAGCTACATTTAGAAAAGTTGGTAGAAATATAAAAAGATGAGTACAAACTTGTTTTGGTAAAAGTTACGGCTATTTTCCGCATTTACTCTGAAAAATTGTCTACTATGGTTTAAATGTTTTTGCTCGTTTAAGTATAGGCTACATTGTGAAATAATAGTAAAAATTTATAGTAAACAAATATCTTTTCTCGTTTAACTAGTCTCGCTTACGTTTTAGAGTGGACATTCTGTATTAATTCATCAGCGGTATATAGACCCTGTTTTGAAGCTTACAAGTGTCTTGGTGGAGTAGAAGTGGTCGTACTCTGTGATCTGATGAAACATATAAAGGTTACTAAGAAAACGGCTATCAGATAGTTGATAACATAACATTATAACTCCTAAGTACAAAGAGAAAAGTGACATCGAGGACAGTTCTAATTATAGAAAGGGAAGGCATATATCGCATGCCAATTAAATTTGGGAAAGTTTTTTAAAAGACAGCATGGAGAGAAAACTTCAAGAGTAGGTGTTTTTGGATTATGCCTACGCATAACAGCAATGTACATAGGCTTATTAGAATAAGCATTAGAAAGTCATTAGGAGGAAAAGAACAGGTCGCACATGGCTTTTATAAACCAGGGAAGGTCTAGTAAATGTAGTAGACCTGTGACTGATTTTCCTCTGTTCCTCAGATACACAGTCTAGAGGTATCTGAGAGACCGTGGCTCAAGAACGTTCTGGCAGTGGAAGTAGAGATGTATAAGAAGCAGTGAAGGTCCTAGACGAATTGGAGGTCCTATGTGATCTGTAAGCCTATTTACTTGATTTTGTTGTGGATATCAAGGCTATTCTGGCTGTCCCCCACCGTGTATGCTGTTTGAAGACGGTTATATTTTACATAACACTAATGGACAAGGCATGAGACGAAAGGTCGTATATTGGAAAAAGTCTAAAAAGGACTAAAAATAGTGGTAAGAAAAGAATGCCTGTCTCGGAGAGGAAGGTAATAGAAAGATCCATTTGTATAGAAAGAATTTAGGGTTACTGAACGTTTATAAATAGTTTGCATAGAGGCACGTATACGAAATGAGTCTGCTTGGCTGTCAGATAGTATCGGTGTCAATAATCCAACAGAGTAAGGTTAAATATTGTAAGTATATAGGTGTAAAGGACAGTGTCTACAAGAACGTGGTGAGGTCCCACAACATTGTGTGCAGCTAAAACTTTGACAACATGGACGCGACAGCGAATTATACTGAAGTATGTAATTAGATTTTCTCTCGCCACAAAAGTCGATTCACAAATAGAGATATCAAGAGAGTTCATAGTGTAATTTTTATTTTTTTATTTATTCCGGCTGTACAATGTTTACACATTTTCCGGAACCAAAGATCACAGAAGTGATTGAATTCTCAGCTTCCACTGCTGCTTGTCCATCCAAAGATCTTCAATTTTTCATTCCCTCAATATAGTCTGAATTTCTTCTAGCCAGGGGATGGGTGGTCTTCCTCTTTTCCTTCTTCCTGGTGGGGTCCATTCCATAACTCTCCTTGACAATCTTTCCTGTGTCATTCTGTTTGTGTGTCCATACCATTCTAATTTTTTTGTTTGGATAAAATCAAAAATTGAATTTTTCACATTCATTCTATCCTTAATGACTTCACTTTTAATTTTCTCACGTCTGGATACTCTTGCAGAACGTCTCCAAAAGTCCATCTCTGCTTTCATTCATTTTGTTCTTGTGTGTTTAGTAGTAGTTCAAACTTCTGAGCCGTAATCATGATACTTCTAACAATGGTTTTAAATATTTGGGTTTTAGTTTCTGCTGTAATTTGCTTATCCCACAGGATTCCATTTAATGGATATACATCCTTCTTTCCCAAATTAATTTTGGATTGTATTTCATTGTCTTGCTTCCAACTGGCCGTAATTATTCCCCCTAAATACTTGTATTCCTCTGCATATGAATCTTCCCCATGTCTTCCTCCAATATCAAGTCCTAATAAAGGTTACCTATTGCCATGTATTTTGTTTTATTCGTATTTACCTTTATTCCCCATTTCTGATATTCCTGTATCAATTTCTAGTCATGTACTCTATGATTCAAAATCTTGAGCCAAAAGTAATTGGTCATCAGCAAACTGGCAAACTGGGCCAACTCTCCATTCATTGGAAAAACTAATTGTTAAAAAACTAAATAAATTGCAGCCGGATGGATTCAATAAAGATGTAATTTTTACGGAAGGTCAAAATTCTATTTTTTTTTCCTTTGTCGATCGAAAAACCAATAGTCGCGGAGCTAATAAAGACAACGCATAATTTAGAGTTACTACAAAAATATTATGACAATTACATAAAACTCTAGGTCGACTGGACGGGGTAGAGAATTAACCAGAAAATACAACAGACTGATTTAATTACTCGGTTAAGCATAAATATTCCGATTATCGGATTAATTCGTGCGTGCGTAATGGTGTGTGTGCGGAGATTCCCACAGTTTACCGAGATGAAAGTCGTCTCGGCACACCGCCTTCCTTCCGACCCCGAGGGTTAAGGACGTGCTAATGCCAAGTACAGATTATTATAGTGACTTTCAAATAAAGTTAATTTAATCGGATGTCCGCGAAGCCGTGGTCTAGTTTACGATGTGTTCAAAATATCGTTAACTGTATGATTTTCGCCACATAGTTAACGATACAAATTCTTTCAGTTAACGATACAAAAACGATACAACACTTTCAACTTATTCGCAAACACAATACACCGGTGATTGCCTTTAGGCTATTAGAAAGCAACACGTCTTGATGTAAGAAACAATTAAACGAGTCATACACAGTACACGCACAAACACGTATGATAACTTTTAAAATATTTATTTTCTTATGCAAGGCTTAAAATTAATATCGTGTAACATAACTTTCACAGAAGCTCACTGCACACAATTAAAACCTCATTGTTTAACCACTGCTGAACTAGATTCTGATGTATGTACATTAGACGACAGACGATAATATTTAAGAAAATAACCAACAAACTCCAAGAAACTTAAAGCAATACAATTTGATTACATGCAAACCTTCAGTTGTACCACGATAGTAAAATCACCCGCTTCCCGCAATTCCGACACTTGCTTTGCAGCAATTCTATGTCCCGCCGCCCAGGCAGACTCATCGTTACCACGTATGTGGAACTGATGGTTACCTACGCGATCCCAATGGGGGGATACTTGGCACAGACCGATAAGCAAAAGCTGCAGTCTCTCATGGAACTAGGTTTGCGCTGGGCCTTTCAAAGCTCGCAGACGCCGATAGCTCGGCTTGACTATCCGCTAGGAAGTTGTGCCGCCGCTATACCCGTTTCCAGGGCAACCTCCTAAATCAGCGCCCTCGGTCGACACCCATCTGAGCCACGTGAATCTTTGACCCATCCTCGGCGAACGCTAACCCTAAATTAGACAACGTCTAATTGAAATCCCACGGCCTGTAGAAGGCCACACCTAGCAAGCCCTAGATATCGTTGTTTCCACGGCGGGAGCTCGTCTGAAGCACGAAACGCGGCGGAATGGCGGACAACGGGTTTGCACAGCCCCTTGACTGCTGCTTCTGCTCCTCGCAATTGCCAGTTTGTCCTAACCTGAAACCCCACAAGATTCACAGACGATCATCTAGATTGGTAAGGGAACGGTACCATCACCACACGTAGATATGTGAGTGCGCGCGCGCGCGTATGAGTGTTTTCCTAGTTTCGTCAATGTTTCGAGACGCTTTTACAGTGTCTTCTTGTGGACGTTCTCTGTCATGTAGCCAATCTACTCACAACTTTTCCATCTGTAAACATATAGTAGAGAATATCCGCAAGAAGTATCACCAGAAATATCAAAACATCAATTATAGATGCTGTCATTCAACAAAAAACCAGAAATACCAAACCATTGCCCAAACCGAAGCAGTGTATACGCAGTGTATATTATATAATATACACTGTTGTACATTATAGAGTATTCTGTTGTATGGTACTGAGAGTTGGAGAACGACAGAAGCGAACAAAAGGAAAATACTAGCTGTAGAGACGGATACACTAAGGAGATCATGCAGAGTATCCAGGCGAGAGAAAATAAGAAATGAACAGATTAGGGAAATGATAAATGTAAAACGTGCAGTAGTAGACGAAATAGAAAGAAGACAGTTAATTTGGTTTCGACATGTTAAGCGGATGGGAGGAGAAAGGTTGCCAAAAAGGATAATGCAATGGTAACACCCGGAGAAGAGGAAGAGGGTAAGACCCAGACGATCATGGAGAGAGAGTATCCAAAAAGCTCTAAGTGGGAGGAATCTGATGGAAGAACATTGTCAGGACAAAAAATATTGGGAGAAAGTCTGGAAATCGGACAGCGACGACAGATGCTGTTGGCCACATTCACATACATAAATAATAAAATGACAAAGCTAACAAAACTGTTTAAGAACACAGACTTAAAATAGCATACAAAACTAACAAAAATAATCTACAAAAACTAAATAACCCACACAACAAAGGTAATACAACAACCAATGGTATATACAAAATTGAATGCCAAGATTGCAATAAATGTTACATAGGACAAACAAAAAAACAACTGAAAAAACGTTATTTTGAACACCTAAACGCATACAAAAACCAGAAATATACAAATCTAATTTGGCCACACATGCAATAAACACTGGACATGAATTCCCAAACATAACCAACATGACACTAATAAAACACATACCACACAAAGGCACCATAATGAGCATTTGGGAAAATATACAAACAGAAAACACAAAACAAACTAATACCTGAACAAATAGAAATCAATACAAAACATGACACAATTTTCAAAGCACTCAACATCGAAAATACACAAAATACTAATACATACACCAAAATCACACGCAATAATACCAATTTAAATTACCAGAAGCCAACAGGAAGCCACAATAACAACCAACCAACACACGTGTACTTCACCAGGCACAAAATCCGGAAGGCTGAGGATGGGTACACAATGGTACCCGAAACATGTTCCTAATATGGAAAAAAATATCTTCAGGTAAATTCATTATAAAAATTAAATATAATATATATAATGTGTGTGAGCGTGCGCGCGTGCGTGTGCGTTAGAAGCTCAGCGAGAAGAAAACTCACGACGGCAGTGACTGGAATTGGCCGTTACCTGGCAATGAGCAGAGTTAATGAGTCTGCATATTCTATATTGCGGATTAAATTTCGTTACCGTTCGAAGAGACGTTGCCCGTTTTAAAGTTATAGCATCAAGTCATAAGACTCGACAAATTGTATTACATGTGTTTTACCGAGATAATTATTACTTTTTTGACTTCGGAAAATACCTGGATTATACCTACGCGTAACAACATTGTATATACACTAGAATAAGCAACAGGAAATCGCTTAAGGAGGAACAAGGAGGAAAAGAGAAAATCGCATATGGCTTTTATAAATTAGGGAAGGTCTAGTAAACAAAATAGACCTGCGATAGAATATCCTCAGTTCCTTTTTAGGAAGTCTAGAGGTATATGAGAGGCCGTGGCTGAAGAATGGTCTGACAGTGGAAGAAGAGATGTATAAGAAGCAGTGTGGGTCCTAGACGCATTGGAGATCCTAGGTGTAGGACCTTGTAGGTGGGACTACGTTGAATTTTATAAACGATCGCGCAAAGATGAAGCTGAATTTAACACGAGAACATTTCTTGCTTTGTGTACTGCCGTAAGTTTCTTAGTATAGTACCTGGAATTTTGAGTCACTCGTTCTGTGTTATTGAGTTACTCCTTCTTACCCTCACATATAAACTTTAAGTAAGTTAATTACAGCTTCCTCGTCACGTATCAAGCAGTGACGCTGGAGAGGTACGGGGGATGACTAGGTGACTTTCACAAAGTGTAACTTTCTACTCAGGTAAACTTGAACGCGCCAGCATCAATACAATAAGAATTTTTTACTACAGTCTGTACGGACGAAAGCGCGCTTCATCACTTTCTTATAAAACGATCGGCCTGCACATTAAAGCCGTGGAGATATGCGCTTTCGTCCTTATCCCGTGCCAACGAATTAATATTTTTGTAATAAACATTCTAACCACGTGAAGCGTTCTCGCGCGGGCGCGCACACACACACATTCGTGAGCGCGTACATTCACACAACGCGTGAATACATCGTGCTAATTACCTTTTCAGATCCCATCGTCAAACATTCTCATGACAGGTAGTAAATGTTTGTATGAAATATTTGAAATAAACGGTAGGAGTCGTTTTATATCTGTGAAAACAACGTGGACGGAAACATTTGTATGGCCTAATCCATACGTAACGCCAGATCTCGTAATTTCCCAGCCCCTTGAGTACATTCGAGCATCAAACATTTAGCAAATAAATGTATTTTACCTGAAATACATTACATTTAGCAAATGTAAAGACCACTGAATGACAGTGTTGTAAAACACGTGATGCCTGTGTACATACAATTTTCTACAGATAATTTACTTCAAAGGTGCTCTTTTGGGAAAACACAAAATGCCAACGAGGCCTTACATGGGCTTATTTGGAGTAAATGTTCTAAAACCACTTTTACAGCAAAAAGAAGAATTGAAGCTGTAGTTGGTGAAGGCATCTGTGTGTATAATGAAGGGTATTTATTCACAATTACACAGTAGCAGGCAAAAGCTGGAGTATCTCCAAGGAACAACCCTGCACATCGTGCTGAAATAAAGGATTCTCATCCCTTAGGCTACGCCTGAAAAAACAAAGACCTACAGAAAAATACAAGAAGTGTAGAAAGCTACTAAAATCAAGTCAACTCAGGGAAGAAGAGTTAAAAAGCCCATGGAAGGCACCTTGCATGGTGCAGGAGAGTTTTAATGTAATATTACCCGTTATAAAAGAAACATTAACTTCTCGGAGGATTTACCGAAAATGAACTTTTTCATGTTTTGTCATTACAAAATGTTTAATAAAATTTTAAACTATTTGAGATAGACTATTGAAATTTTCACCACTTCTTCCTGATGATATTTACAAGATTTCTGTATATGCAGAATCGTGTGTGTAAAAAATTGTCTAATTTAAAAAAGTTTTTTTTTGTTTTTTAATTCGTAAGAATTTTGAAATTTTAAATTAAATGCCTTAGTTTAGTTTGTATTAGGGTTACCACGGTTTGCATACACAGAAAGGTTTGTTACAATATAAGGAATAAAATGGCACAAGAACTTTAAGTTGGTTGATAAACAAAAAAGTTATTCAAAGTTTTTGAAAATACAAAAAAATATAAAAAACTCAAAAATTATTGTAAATGGGGGAAAATTTTCTTCTGACAACATGTTTACTGTACTTAGTCATACTGAAAGGAATGTCCATAGTGATAAGGAAGTTTTGATCAAAAATAAAAATTATAGTTTTAGAGGTGGCGGATCCCCTTAAGTTATTAAGCTAAGTTATTGGGCTACATCGGAAGTCAGTACGAAACTAACTCCACTACATAAAGAATGAAAATAAAAAAAACAATACTTCGACACTGAAGTGAAGAGGGTCATGTACACAAATGATACACAACATGCCAATTACAAATCATAACAGTACCTTGCCTTTTCTCACTTACTGGGAAACAGACGATCTCTGCAATCTGCAATTAACTTGACAGTCTGGAATTTGTCTGTCTCACGATAACTTTTGATGCACCACCGATTCTCCTAAAACTTGGTAGACGTGTCAAGACTTTTACTCTATAGCCCCCTATTAAATTTTAAGATTGATTAAAAAAAAAAAAAAAAAAACATGTGGGCAGGAGGAAAAAATGTGAGGGGACCAAAATTGTGAAAAATCGCAAAAATCCATTTAGGATATAAAATTAAAGATAATTTTTAACAAAGCTTGAATATAATGTTCATTTTTAATAATTTAACAATTCTGGGACCCCAAGGCATAATTGGATCAAAATTTTGAAAAAAAATTGTAAAAATAGAACTGAATGTCAGACTAAAGTGAATTTGAACCCGAATCCGAATGTAGTGTTTACTACGAACTTTTTTAACTTGAGAATATCACGAGTCAAAAATGGAACTCAATTTTAAGAAAATTGTAAAAATCTATGTGGGGCCTCAAGTTATGAGGAATGTTATTCAAAATACAAACTCCGGTGTCTTTAATAATTTGTCAGAATTATTATCTCTCAACACTCCTTTCAAGTTTTTGATTGTCTTCAAAAAGTCTGTAAGCTTCAAAGAGATTACGAAACTACAGTATATATATTGTTATCAGTTATGTATATTAGTGGAAAGTATTAGAAATAGGCCTATAGATATCTACGGAGACGATAGAAAGGCTAGAAATAATTATTTGTCATCTAGGCATTGTGGTTAAAAATTTAACTAAAAATATCAATGCAGTAGTTTGAAATTTTTAATGTTTACTGTGTGACTGTCTACTTCACAATTGTTATTTTACTAAAAAAAAAAGAAAATAGTAGAAAACTTGGGTTTTTAGTAATTTTTCTGATAACTGAAGAATTATGTAATACTGAAATTTAGTTAATAGTAAATGTTACATTTTATTGAAAATAGTGAGCTGATTCTGCAGCGCAGGCAGTTTAGTAGCAAATTATTTTTTGTATCCTTTTGTACCTTATTATTATCTATCACTTGAGTGACATACTAGTTTTGTTATTTTATTCTTTATGTTTTAGAATTAGTTTACTCTGAAGACGATTATCGACTTCTGGCCTCTAGAGGCTAAAGGACGCTTTGTAAATGAATTCAGTTACGGAATTTGTTTAAATGTTTTTACGGATATTAAAAAACTGTCTCCGTCACAGATAACTTTTAAGATACAAATAAAAATGTAGTTTATTACTGGGAATATAAGTATTTGGCACGGGAGGACGACAGTACAAATATAATAATTAAATTATTAATAATTAATAATTAATCGGTTATTTCAGAAACGACACATGTGACATATGTGGAAATATTTTTAAAACAATTTTCTTGTGTTTAAAAAAATATTAAATATTCCCAATTACAGCACACATTTTTTTCAGAATGTTAAAACAGCAATTTACATAATGAGAATGTTTTTTAGTTTTTCTCAAAATGTCGTGTGTTGTTTCTGAAATAACCGATTGAATTACAGTGGACCCTCGAAAATTCGTATCAATTGGGACCGGACCCCTTCCGGATTTTCAGTTCTGTCCGGACTTTGAAAATATACTTTAAAGTGCTAGAATTTTATGGCGGATAAAATAATTTTATATTCTTTTTTGTCGGATCCGGATTTTCGAGGTTCCGGATTTTTGAGGTCCTAACTTTCGAGGTTCCACTGTACATTGTAGCAAAGGTCGCTTATTTCAGAAGAACTGCAATGTGTTAGTATGAGGTATTTATAGGATCTAAAGGAAATACTAGGCCCTTCGCGAAGCACTAGAAGAGAGAACGGAAGACTTCGAAAGAACGGAGAAAGCGATGGACACGATTCCCCATTTTATGGAGGAATTTGCGAATTTGTAGTAAAGCCAAACTAAATACGTTTGTAACTAATTACTTTCTCCTATGAAGCGGGACAGTGGAACATAGGCCTAGGCGGAACATATGGGGAAAGTAGTACTGATAATTACACTTTTAACCCGATGGAACCCTTATCGATTCTCAGCCGTTCATCAATATTTTGACGTTTCCATCAAGTCCAGGTTTTCCATTCTTCTGGAATTCACTTCAACTTCAACTTTTACATAATGTGCTATCACTCTGGTGTGTGTATGTTTTAATTTACGTAAAATCTTTACGATTTTTTTTAATTTACGTAAACTCCTTTATTTTACCTTCTTAAAAATTACTATAGTTCGTACCTTTACTTCATTAGTATACTTCAGTAGTATCGCCTCAAACAAGCTGTCTCACAATACGCGTTGGTTCACAGTTATGACCAATGTTGTAGATTTCCATCACACATCACTATTTACGTCACTTTCTTCTCTTTTTTCCTCCAGGATTATCGGCCTACCCAGTTACCTCCTGTTAAGCACCTCTCTTTCCAATTTCCTACGAAAACTGATCGTCACGGTAATCGGTAGGGGAGTCTCACAAGTTCTTCTTGGGGCCCACTCTAACATGTTATTGGTTGCATACTTTGGGGCAGTCGTTCAATACTGTAAACGTATGTAATAATGGTTCCCATGTATGCCACCGAAGTAGCTTAGGAGGCGGCTCAGTAGACCAGTGGATATGGCATCTGGCTACTAATCTAGAGGTACTGGGTTCGATCCTCGGGCCCGCACCATAAAATCAAGGTGCGTTTTTCAGCCCCCAGGTCGACTCAGCCTGTTGAAAATGAGTACCTGGGATAACATCATATGCATAATAATGGACGGTTGAAGCGTAGTGCTGGCCACACTGCCTTCCTTGTATGCCGTGCGGCTCACATAAGGCAGCCTACCCTGCCTGACTTCTAAGCTACTGTAAACTTAATCTGTTAATTATCAGCGGTATCCTGTCCATGTCTCTACATATTTGTCCTCATATATTTCTAACTTCTCTATTTTGTCCCCACGAGTAATCCGTAGATATAATCTCATGCAGTATACGGTCGTTTCACATCATCCATAGCAGGTCACATTCTAAACCCGTGCATCATTACGTTTTCAATTACACCACGGAATAGCCTATCCTTCGTCTGTTTCTATAATTCCAGTTCAACCTGTTTAACCATCTGACTCTCCATTATACTCTGTTCTCGGTCTCTCAGTTTACACACTTATTCTCTTAGTCGTAAATCACAGACATTTTATTATTTTAAATTACAGTTTTTTGATACTTCAAAATTTAAAAAAATGTTTTATTGAGAATTCTTAGTCTAAATGATTCCCACACGTCTGTCTGAAGATATTTTCCAAATTACTTAAGTTACTAGCACTGTAGTTCCTTGCACTCATAGCCTATACTCTCGATCTGTCGACGAGAAATTGCGTGATTATTTTATGCATGTTGTGAAAACTATACTGTATGTTTCGTTTTATGGATGTGATGTTGATGGTGATGGTGGCGTTGTTGATGATACTGATGATGATGATGATGATGGTGACGGCGATGACGAGGAAGGTAAAAATGAAAACAATAAGACCTCCAGGTGCCAATAGAGTAGTTTTACGAGTGGAAGGATCCAAGGGGGGGGATTTTATCTGTACTAACAGCCTAAGGTTATCTGTATTATTACCTAAGGTTGTTATCTAAGTGGTCAATTTTTACAGATTGATTCGACCAAGAGACTGTTAAATGCACCTTGAACATCACATTATGTAGATTTTACAGCTTTTAAAGTCACATTTAAAATCTAATAGAGGCTTGTGAGAGGAATAGAAAGTCCGTAATAAATACAACACAATAACCGAGTGCAATTCCCACATGCAATTGTCATGGAAATTTAACAAAGCCTTAATGACAAAGAGATTAAACTGCGAAGTCTGGCGTCCGATCGTCTCGCTCGTGACCTCAATTTTTTGACGGGAAGGAGCGCGCGCGCGCGCCGTGCTCGAATCCTTCATTCAGTAATTTTTACAAGTAATATATCCAATAACCGCGGTGCAAAAGGTTAATGCAGAAAACATGAAGTTACTACTGTAATGCTGAAGGTTGTGATACTGATGTAAAACGTAAGTTACGCCCCCTGTTTATCATATAGGCCTAATCGTATCTATTTGCACAGTCGTCAAATAATAAACACAGTCACGACGTTTCGATTTCTTAGAATCACTAGTTGTCATCAGGTGTACAACAAATAGTATAACGAAAATCAAATCTGTAAATACAAACATATCGTTTATACCAAATTGGTGGTTACACAGAAAAGTATGGAAAGAACATTACTAAGAATAACAAGCCGAGACTGGAAAAGCAATTGATTTGATACGAAACCGAAATCGTGTAACTGGTTGTGTTTTACAGAATCAAGACAATTAGATGGAAATGGGCAAGGTATACAAATGACAGATGGTAGTTCAAGAGACATGAAGAGATCGCCAAGTAATAGAGTGTAAAATGTAAGGACGGTGATGCAGTGTAGTCGATAAGTTCTGGGGACTGACTCTTCTTCTTCTTCTTAATTGGCGCTACAGCTCTTGGAGAGCCTTGCCCTCCTGGACAATCCGCCTCCAGTCGTCTCGATTCTCTGCTCTCATCTCCATCTTCTTACACCGAGCATGCGTAGGTCTTCCTCAAGATCATCCACCCATCTTTTTCTGGGCCGACCCCTCCTTCATCTTCCACCAGGTCTAACTGTAAAAATGTTCTTAAACGTGGATGTCTCTGACATTCTCTGGACATTCCCTGCCCACCAGATTATACTTTTCTTTATGTCAGTGACGATATCTGGTTCTTCATAGATTTTCTGGATTTCTGCATTCGTCCTTATTCTCCATGCTCCTTGGACGTTCACTGCACCAAATATCCACCTGAGTCTTTTATTTTCCACCTGCGCAACAACTCTTCCTCTGTCACTGTCATTGTCCAAGTTTCGGACCCATACATGAGCACCGGCTTAAGAACTGTTTTATATAAACGAATCTTGGTTGCTCTGCTTATGTTTTTTGGCTTAAATCTTCCTTGTAGGGAGAAGTAACATCTGCCTCCAGCAAATATCTTTTCTTTTACTTCTTCGGCCATAACGTTGTCCTCAGTAACTAGTGAGCCCAGGTACTTAAATTTTTCAACCTTTTGAAATTTGTGTCCTCCAATTACCAGGGGTGCTCTTCTCTGTGAACATATATTTGGTCTTTTCAGTGTTTACTTTTAGACCTAAATTCGTTGCGGCCTCTTCTAGACTCAAGAAACCCTTTTTTAGGTCTTGTTGGCTTCTTGAGGTAATTACTATGTCATCATCTGGAGATGACTCGCTGAACAATAATGATGATATTGATACTGCTGCTGCTGCTGCTGCTGATGACGATGATGGTGAATGAAGGAAGGAAGGCAGGATAAAATGATCTTTGCGGATTTGGAAGTAGCCTACATGATGATGATGTCCTATACACTCGTACGATTTTACAGTAAGTATATATTTATTTTCTTAATACATGAAATATATACAAAAACATTAAAATGTCATTAATTACAGAATTTGTATGGCTTACGATAATAGTTGTAAGCAGAATTTTGGTAATTCGAAATGGCTCCATTCTAAATTAAAATGTAAAATCAAAAATACCCATTTTCCACTTTGTATTTTAAATACCGCTTACTAAACACAATTTTGGATTTCCATGAAAATAGCGTTTACATTCATTTTCTATTTTAAAATACTAAATTGTCAAGTATCAATGTATAGTCTCAACGAATACACAATATACAAACTGTATGCAATATTTCAAAAAAATTTTAGAAATCTTTAAAAATGGAAAATCCCAACTATTGCAGCACTTTGTTAGATGTTATTGAGAGATATTTAAATAGGCTTTTCAGAAAGTTTTTCCAAAGGGATGCCCCCCAAAAAATGAAAGATCAAGTGAAAGAACTGATCTTAATAGAAGCCCGAAAGACAAAACTTAAAGAAAAACAAAAACAAAGTGCAAAGGTAAGTAACAATATTATAAAAGAGAAGGGAAAACGTGAATCATGCTACATGTTCCAAGACGATCAGACTGACAATGACAGTTCATGTAGTGACAATGGTAGTTCATGTGATCTTCAATGCCTTCAAGATACTTATACATCCATAGAAGAGTTACAATCATTCTCTACAATTATAATTTAAGTCACAGAAATTCTGATTTCAAAATTTTCTAACAAGGTGAATTTGATATAAGATTCTCTAATTCTCTTAACAGTTAATACAAATGTAAAAAATTCGGGATTTTTGTTAACATATTTACTCTATCTGGCCACTTATAAAGTAGTATTATTATGAGTTATTATTAGTTACTTTTACTCTTACAGTATTAAATTTTAGTGTTATTAGTATTATCATTATTATTATGAAATAGTGTTGTAGATAATTGTCTGCATGTGTTATAAAGAAATAAATTTTAGTTCCAGAGAGAAATATTTTATTTTAAATTCTGGTTTAAATATGCCTTTTTTATATTTTACGTATATTTTAAATGCCTTTTTGAAAAATATTTTGCATTTTATGTTTGAAACAGAAAAAAATTCTCTATTTTGCGTTTTCCATATAAAATGGATTGAAATACCCATTTGTAGGTTCCGGTTATACGCCACAGAAATACTATATGAGCACTATAAAAAAAATGAAAATATCCTTGCTCTTTACGCATTTCATATGTATGTCAAATGAGAGGAAGTGAGCGCGCGTATAGGTGTCGCCGAGCAGTGTTATGTAGATTACCTCTCTTGCGGTTTGTGGTTATGACAGATCACCTTTAAACTAGTTTTTGCTTGGGTTCCTTTTTTTCTTATACCAGAACGTAATTATGTTAGTTCTAAGTATCGTGTTTATTCTATCCGTTGGACGGAGCTGGTTATTTTCTCTCACTGACGGAAATAGGATTCCAGAATTGAAAGTCACTTTGCGACCGCACGCACACGCACGCGCGCACACGCACACAAACACACAATGAGATAACATTGTTTTAGACAGCAGCTGATGGAATCTAATTAAATTTTTCTTTTGAAACAGTGCCTGTTGGACCACTGTTTCAATCGTTCGAAGTCGATAAAAAAATTCTTACCTATTAAAAACCGAAATGCTCCTGAATTAGGTATGATAAACTCAGAATTATTGAAGTAGGGAGACTTTGCTGGAAAACAGAATGTCAAATTTATTTAACAAATGCTGGTCACAGTGTGCAATCCTAAGAGAGTGGAAATAGGGAACGTAATTTCTATATTCCAAAAAAGTAAAGCGGAATGATCTTTGGGGTACGGAAAGGGGGGCATGAGCTTACTGAATGCAGCATACAATATATATATAAAATAATTAAAAACTCTGTAATATCTTAGACATTATTTTATTAGAAGAACAAACGGATTTTCGGAAAAGCTGACACTGTATTGACAACATTATCACATTTAAGCTGGTTGATCAAAAGTGAAAACAATTCAACTTGGACACTCGCCTAACAATAATTCATTTTGTACGAATAGAGTCACTATGGGCAGTAATGGCAAGGAAACCGATCCAACAACATCTAATCAAAGCAATACAGAGTCTTTATGTGAAGAATAAAATCTTAATAGAAACAGGGAAACCGAGAACAGTTCCTAGAGTTGGCCTGATCAAGTGTGGAGTACGACAAGGGTGTCCATTATCACCTTCTCTTTTTAATTTATATATTGACGATGTCATACAAAACTGGCAGATGTGTCTTCAAGAACATTTTATGATTGGTCACTCTACAATTGACACTTTGTTGTTTGCGGACGATCAAGCTATTCTGTCGGACTCCGAAAACAGATTGCAGACGGGGATACATTTGTTAAATCGAATCTGCAAAGACTCTGGATTGCAGACATCCACACGTAAGACCAAGGTGATTGCTTTTCGTGGAACTGATCGCGTACGGGCAAAAATTGTTATAGATGGTAGTGTCCTGGAACAAGTTAGCAATTTTGAATACCTGGGCTACAGAGTGTGTTATAATGCATGTAGCTACGTTGTGAATAGTTGCATAAGTTCAACATTATATGCGGGACCATTAGGCGAACCCTTAAGTCAGCAAGTAAAGGAAAACGCCTAAAATTCTACAAGGTGATGGCTCTTCCCATACTTCTTTACGGGTCTGAGGACTGAACTTTAACGAAAGCCCAGGCCAGTCGAATCCAAGCGCCTGAAATGAGATTTCTTAGGCACGTGGTATATTCTCCATGATTATAGAAGAAACACAAATATACAGCAGGAACTGAATATTATGAGTATACTCGACAGGATCACCAAGTATCGGCTGAATTCGTGGGAACATCTTTGCCGAATAGATGACTGCCGCATCCCCAAACAACTCTGGAATTATAAGCTGAGGGGACGAAGAGGTGTGGGACGTCCGAGGAAGCGCTGGGGTGACCAGCTCTAATCTTTGCCTATTTGAGACCGGAACAAACCATCTTTGGCTTAATCCGTGAAGATGATGATGATGATGATGATGAGTCTAAAGAGAGTTTAAGGGACAACAGCAGCTAGACGAGGGTTTTCGGGACACCTGATCAAAGTTCTGAAAAGTCTACTCGAAGTTAGTAATACAGTATTCGATACTGGTACAGAATTAACGGGGTGTAACAGAAGGTTGCATTATGTCACCGACATTGCATGTAGATGACTGTATCAATGTATGGTATAAAGTAAGATTAAATTCAGACATAGAGGTTCATCTCACGTATATTACGAAGAAGACAAAAACATGGATAACAAGATAAATACATTTCAGTGGTTATGAGTTATAGCTGTGATGCAATTATAAAAATATCTAATAATAAGGTATAAATAAAAAGACGGGATACAGTTTTATAAGGTTATGGAAGTATAGCCGGAAATGTTGGGTAGAGAAGATGTAGAGAGATGTAGTGCCATTAGAATCGCCTGAAATAAAGAGTCTTAATTTGGTGAAAGCTGTATATGAGGAAAGAGAAATGAGATCAGTGTAAGAAATGATATCATTAGAGAGAAATTGAATGTTCGATAACGTAACTCCAGAAGTGTACATAGAAAGATTGAAAGACCATGAGAGGAGAATGCAAGTTGTAAAAATTCCAAAACAAGACTCGAAATATCAACTGACAGACAGGAGAAGTGTCGGAAGGCCGAAAATTAGACGCTGAGGCCGAAACAGTAAAATATTTCTAAATCTGGAATGGTAGACGACTACGACAGGTTATAGGTTGTTGTTGAGGTCATATACGATAATTGTTCGATTACAAACCAATAGTCTTGTTTTAGTTTCCGACTTTCGCCAGTCCTTCTTTGGTGGTTATTTTGTCCTCACCTTCGAATGGAGGTGTTTTTGGTTGTGGAGACTTGGCGAAATAGTGTTTGCCGGAGCCGTTTCTCCATGGCGTATTCATACAATTATTTTTTACGGCCGAACATATTCGCTTTTGTTGTGGTTTGTTGTTTTTTCAGACAGACGTTTGCAATAGTAATTCTTCAGTGGTTTTCTTAACTTCGCCAGCGGTGACGATAAATAAAGGACAATAAACAACTGTATTATTCTGACTCCATATCGGCTTAGCTTGCAACACCAGTATTTAGGGTGATGCCGTCTGAATATTTCCGAGTGGATCCTGACAAACGTTGTCCGTGAGCCGTACTTCCTTCATCCTTCTCTACACACGTTGCAGTGTAGAATATTTCGTCAAGACTCTGATGTTTGCTGACGATCAGGTCATAATAGCAGACAATGAAAATAGCCTGCAGAGAGTCCTCTATGAATTGCAGCAGATAATCAGGCTATATGGTCTGCGAAACTTCTCTGTTATCAAGACTAAGTGTATGGCTTTCAAATGTTGCTTTCCTGTAAGGTGTAAACTAGTACTGTATGATCAACTAATTGAGCAAGTACATCATTCAGGTTCCTTGGATGTGACTTGTTGTATGTTGGTGAGATAGATGTGGACAAAAAATAGATAAGTTTAATCACATGTGTGGAACGATAAGAAGAACACTGAATGGAAAGGTCAGAAGAGATACTCTTTTGAAATTTTATAAAGGGATGGCAGTACCATGCGGCCTTTATTGCAGTGAGACTTGGACACTGAACGCAAAGACCCAAAGCCGGATACGGGCCAGTGAAACGAGACTTTTACGATCAGTACTAGGAGTATCACGGAGGGACCGGCTAAGAAATGATCTCATAAGGAACATCCTTGGGATATACAACGTAAATGAAAGGATAAAACAATACAGACAGGACTAGACAGACCATGTTGAAAGGATGCATAAAAACAGTATACCAAAACAAATTTTGGTTTATAATCCGAACGGACGGCGGAATATTGGAAGCCAAAGAAGAGATGGTCGGACCAAGGAGAGCGCAACGGATCGTAAAGTCCACCGCCTGAAGAAGAAGAAGAAGAAGAAGAAGAAGAAGAAGAAGAAGAAGAAGAAGAAGAAGAAGAAGAAGAAGATTTCTGTAATAACATTCCTATTCCTTACGTTCTTCTAAGCCTTTCTCTATACCATCTTCGTAAGCAGGTGCAACAAATGTCATGCAGAGTGATTTTCCATTCTCATTGCAATGCTCTTGAATTTTATTTAGTGTCGGCGATGATCTAGCATTATGTAATTCTTTAGAAATTCAGTTTGACCAGACTTGCCAGATCGTGATTTCGCTTCAAAATTGCTTTATTATCAGCCCTAACAAGAGGTCGATTCTTCACCGACAGTGAGAAGCAACATTTCGTTCACTGTCGTGACTATTCTTGTTGGCATCAGTCTCCACTCTGTATACAGAGACAACAGTAGGCCAATGCGATGATGGCATGTGGCCTTAAACATTTCGCAGATAAAGCGTTTCCTTCAGTCGGATTTCCGATGGAGAGAACGTATTAGGAGTGTGAGAAATGTTTAAACTATATACGTGAAATGTTAAGACCATACTAAAGTGGGAGAAATTAAAAGACATAAAAATGAAAATGAAACGAATAGACCTAAATGCTGAATAAGACTGAATGAAATGTGGTGGCTTCAACAAAGAGGTTTTAGAAGCGACGACGAATATATAGACATTAATTCGTGTGGAAAAGAAAGCTACTAGGTTTGTTTCGGGTAAAGGGTGAGGAAGTCCCTTATGAAACATTCATCATTCAAGTAACAGAATGTGCACAGAATAGTAAAAACAAATTCAAAAAGCAATGTAATAATATAGGTGTGTGTTCTAACTTGTCATGTGATCATACAGAAGTGGAGAGCTTTGTGAACAGCCAGATGAACTTATTCAAGAAACGAATACAAATGAAAACTAATAATAATAGATAATGGGAATCAGTAAAAGAAGAAGAAATACAAAGGATTGGGCACGTTGCTTAGCAAAGAAGTTGAATTGAAAAAGGAGAGAAAACTTCATTGTTTTCTGAAAAAGGGAAAGGCATGATTATATTGCCAATACGCAGTTTAACTTTCGCACATATACCTAGAAGATGCTAGGTACATAGGAAGTTATCAAATCCACTATATAATTGTCAGGATAAAAAATATTATTCAAACTATTCAATGATAAAGTTACTCAGAATGGAATATTAACAGTGACCCTACTAGTAGCTTAGTTGAAACGATCTTTGATTTAAGGGGAAACTTTTCTTACAACTAAAGGCATTATTATAATAACGCTAACCACTTACCATAAAAAGAAAAACTGACAAGCTCAATTATTACAAGAACGCCAAGAAGATATAGAACTCTTTGTTCCGGTCTCTTCACTATAAGGAATTATATTGAATATTTTACTTCTTATTGTGACGTCAATTTCGAATTCTCTGAAACACAAATCAATACAAGTATTTAAATAATTTTTATTTAATTACAAACATTTGAATATATTTATTTTTGAAATTTTGTTAGATTGTTGTTTTGAAGGCTTCTCAGAAATTGTATAGCATCAATTAAATTCATGTATTCTCACTGCGCTCATCATATCCTGACATTCCTTAATAATTTTTGCGATTTTTTTGTAAAGTATAAAAACTATAATTTTTTAGTACTGATATTCCAAAAAGTACGACCGTTCCCCCTCGCAAGGCAATGGCAAACCAGCGAGAGGTATCCTGCTTAGTATAAACCTTCCCCAACTATGCCGTTCGGATCCGGCGTTAAACTGTAGGTCCCATATACCTGTGAGAGTCTCAGTACCACAGGCACCACGGGTATATGCGGGGAGGGTACAAACCAGTCGAAGACTGAAGAACTGCGTGATTCCAAAAAAAATCCTTAAAAGAAAATATTTTCTTATCTTAACTGGAAAAGTAGTATGCCAATTATAATATAGCTTCTATCATAAATTCATTTCATTACATACAGTTACCAAAATTATCACAATCGAAGGTGATAAGCTGTGGTTTATGAATATTAATTGTGACAACACAGGGGCAACGTGGACTCAAAACGGTAATCGCATTTTATTAACGGTACAATTTGATTGGTGCACGGATACATTGTCGGTAAATGCCGCGCCATACTCCAATTTCCAATTCGGTACACACTCTTACATCAAAGGCTTTCGATTAAGGCCGAGACATTATTATTATAAAATGTCATGGTGAGGAAATGGTGTGACCCACTTCTTTCTACTCTTTGTAGAAGTGACTAAAAAGATTGTTTTAGTCTGTCTACAAGAGGAATTTAACACGGTTTGCATAGGAAGTAGCAGGACTCAAAGTTCAATTTTTTGTTTATTTGAACATCATAAAATGATTCTAAACTGAGTTTGAGACACGAAAAAAGACCAGAAAAAAGTAAAAAAAAAGTTCAATGTATGGAACAAGGGAATTTCAGTAAATATTTGATTACTTTAGCATGCGTGTGTAGCAAACAGATTTGACTTTAAATATTTTTTGTTTGTTTTGAAAACATACAAAACAAAACATGATTACGTACTAGGATGGCACGATAACTAGAGAGATTCTAAAATTCAAAAATTCTTCAGTTGCACTGGTTTTCAGTTTTTTTTTGGGGGGGGGGGAGTAATGTTGTTGTGTAGTTTCTAAAACACTGTTTTTTTTTATGTTTCATAAGTTAAAAATTTGTAAACTTAATTGGAACAAAAACTTTTTTCATCCACAGTTTATTGGAGGTAGTTCCTTGTGTGGTTCCTTGTTGTCGTTCCAGTCATGGACGAAGAAGAACCCGCATCAGAAGGGTCCCCGGACCCGACTAATGAACTAAAGCGGTCTCGCTACGCTGAATAAAATAAAATAAATATTAAACTATACTCAATTCCTCCGCCACGTCTACAGACATCATCTAATCCAACCAAGAAATAATAAAATAAAATAACAATTCCCCAAATAACATAAACACCCCATTTAAAAGACTACAATCCTGTCCCAAGCCGCTCTCTTGACGCAATTACGACGCTTCCCACCACCTTTAGCGTCACACGCTGCTCGTCCCTGGCCGCCTATGTCTATAAGTTTGGCACTAAAACATCCCCCTCACCCTCTCCTAGAGGCTGCTCACTTTATTTAACACAGACACTCTCTCTACTTTCTGGTACCACCACCTTCTCATCGGCCGGTCTGTGCTGGCATGCGAACCCAACCAACCAATCCTACCCACACGGCTGAAGGGAGCTTGCCCCTAATCAGGACCAGTCTCGAAATGGCAGAAAATGGAGTAAGCGAGGTGTCTATCCAAACGCTGTACACGGATATGATTAGACGTATAAAGGTAGGGTCAGATATTTCCGACGAAACCCAAATAAGCAAAGGCTTCCATCAAGGTAGCACAATTGCTCCAGCATTATTCAAACTATACATTACGTGCGCACGGGAAGTAATTGCCAAAATATGATAATTCCAATTGAACATAGTCGACCCATTTTTCGTATGATCAGGTTGTGATCGCAGAAGACGACGGTGATATGAATTACGTACATGCTGAGAGAATTGAACGAAGGTTATCAGAAATGGGGGTTAACCACCAACGCAGAAAATCTGAGTACTTGACTGTTGGTGATAGCACAACAGGCCTGCTTGTCGAATAAGGAAGCAGGCTGTAAACTCGCCAACCTACCTGGGTATGATTTTTGAAAAGGAAGGAACAAGTGATGCAGAGATAATAGGGCAAGGAAAGCAAACCATTAGGTAATTACACCCTGTGCTATGGAAATAAGGGGTCAGGAATTATATTAAAATAAGTATTTACAAGACAATAGTGGAAAATATAGTAACGTATGGTGCGAAAATCTGAGAAATTACGAAACAAGTAAAATAAAAACTCAAAGCTATAGAAATGGGATTCTATTGTGGACTTACGTTACGTGACGACATACGAAATGAGGCGATCAGAGAACACATGGGTGTAGGAAAATCAATAATTTATACTGTTTCGACGGTCTTCTTGATTGTCGTACGGTACAATGGAAAACAAAATATAAGACACCAATTAAGTCACTAATCACCAGCTTTAATTATCACAATTAAACAGTTTGTATTCAACAAGATAGTCTCTTACAACAAATCAAATAAAAATTGTTCACTCGCAATAAAAATGTCAACTAATATAAAACACAATTGTATTACAATTGTCCTGTACAATTATAAAACACATAACACTTCGCCAAAATCCTTCGAACCTCGCTGAAATAAATCGCCACTAAAACTGACTGAGCGTCGTTGAGTTGCTGTATTTATACCCCGCCGAAAATCCGGAAACTTTCATACTACGCATTAGCGCTACACTAGAACGTAATTGACTGCGGCCTTGACGCAGTGCGCGAGGCTGGCGACCTCTAGAAAAGTCTCGCTTACGCATGTTGAGATCACGTACGCACACAACATTACAGCCGGATTACACTGGAACATCTGAGAAACACGTAGAATGTTTTGTAATGGTGTAAACTTTTTCCGCATTACGTAACAATACAATAAAAGCAAGAAGCCTACGATGGAACGGTCATGTGCAAACGATGAAGAAGAAAAAAATGGACAAAAACTGTTAAAGTGGAGATTTTTAGAACGAAGAAGAAAAAGAATGCCAAGACAAAATTGGTAAGATTGCATATAGCCTAACAGCTGTGAAAGAAAGGAACCTCAGAGAAGGATATTGGGAAAATAAGAACTTTCCATGCAAAAACAACTTTAATATTGCCGAATTCGCAAACACACACACACACACACACACACACACACACACACACACACACACACACACACACACACACACACACACACACACACACACACACACACACACACACACACACACACACACACACACACACACACACAATTTATTAGCAATACTTTTTTTCAGTTAGATAAAACAAAAGTAATCTTTGCGTGGGACAAAGATTTCGTTTTTAAAAAGTTTTGGTAAAGATAGAAGAAATTAGATGTGTAAAATAAAGATTTCTTTTGGGTAGGATGCTCCTTTTCTGCGATGGGTATACAACCTAACGTAAAAAGAGGAAACACTTCTTTAAAGTGTAGTGTCCGGCCTCACGAAACGAACGCAGTCATCAAACTTTGAAGCGTTTCATTTGTCATCTTGAAAAAAAATGTATGAACGCATTTCTCCCGGATAGAATGGCTCGTATTCACAGCGCATCTGTCAGTTTCCTTGGCACAAATTCGAACAGAGCAAGGTTCCAGCCGAAGCGTTGCTCACCGTCTTTAGAAATTATTATTAATTGCAGGGAGCTTCCTGCATTGTTGGATGGCGCCAGCTTCACTGGCCTCCGTCTACACTACGCGGAAAGCTGTAACACGCACTCCAGCTTACCTACGTGTTTGCCGTGTACGTGCATTACGCTGATGCTTCCTCACTTTTGCATACGTATACGTACTGCATATAAAGAAAATTTTGAGTTCAGTCCAGAAGCTTAGAATCAACAGAACTACATGTTTGAGCCCCTTTGATTCCTTAGAAAGTTATCCGTGTGCATATGTGCATTGTGTACATGCGTACGCTTGACTGTATGAATAAATGTTCTACAAATCTATAACTAGTGGAACGTTCAGATCGGGATTATAACTAGTGGAACGTTCAGATCGGGATTATAACTAGTGGAACGTTCAGATCGGGATTATAACTAGTGGAACGTTCAGATCGGGATTATAACTAGTGGAACGTTCAGATCGGGATTATAACTAGTGGAACGTTCAGATCGGGATTATAACTAGTGGAACGTTCAGATCGGGATTATAACTAGTGGAACGTTCAGATCGGGATTATAACTAGTGGAACGTTCAGATCGGGATTATAACTAGTGGAACGTTCAGATCGGGATTATAACTAGTGGAACGTTCAGATCGGGATTATAACTAGTGGAACGTTCAGATCGGGATTATAACTAGTGGAACGTTCAGATCGGGATTATAACTAGTGGAACGTTCAGATCGGGATTATAACTAGTGGAACGTTCAGATCGGGATTATAACTAGTGGAACGTTCAGATCGGGATTATAACTAGTGGAACGTTCAGATCGGGATTATAACTAGTGGAACGTTCAGATCGGGATTATAACTAGTGGAACGTTCAGATCGGGATTATAACTAGTGGAACGTTCAGATCGGGATTGTTCATATCCTCAACTACAGCCTCTTGCGTTTTCCTCTCGTCCATCGATTTTGCCTTCCTTCAGGGGAAGCCTCGCTACTTTATACAGCGTACGCACTGTAACCGAGATAATTATATCTCTGAGATTAAATATTTCGGAAGTAAATTCATAAGCTAGGGATCTGGAATATTAAGACCATCATAAGGGGTTGGAAATTATAAAATTTAAAAATGAAGAGAGAATGCCTGAAGGACTGTCATCAGACCGGTGCTATGCTACGGGTGTGAGGCATGGACAATCACACAGAAAACAGTCGACATAGTAGACACCTTTGAAAGGAAAATCCTCAGACGCATTATAGGACCAATACAAGAAAATGGCTCATGGAGACTGAGATACAACAACGAACTATATCAAATATATAAAGAGATACCAGTCTCAAAATTTATAAGAATACAAAGATTGCGTTGGGCCGGACATGTTATGAGAATGGAGGATGGCAGGAACCCCAAGAGGGCTTTGCTGGGTACATGGGAAGGAACGAGACCTAGAGGTAGACCGAGGAAGAGGTGGGAAGATGGCGTTGCAGAGGACACGAGAGACATGGGGATAAGAAACTGGGGGAGGGTTGCAGTGGATAGAGTGGATTGGAGGCGGAGATTGGTGGAGGCCAGGGCCCGACTTCGGCTGTAGCGCCGTAGGAGGAGGAGGAATGCCTGAACATTTTAGAAACGGAAGTTCAGGAATTTAACAATTTTCGGTAAATTATTTGGCAACATAATATCGTGTTGTGTTTTTACAGCCGCCACGTAGACCAAGTCTGTAGACAATACCGGGGATAATAAGGACTGGCGTACCCCTAAGCTACATGGGGCCATTGTGGTGTTAGTAAGTTATGGCTATGTGCCTTGTCATCTTAATACTGTACCGGTATTTTTTCTGTCTGTCCAGTTTGCATTATGGCCACGTTTCGAAGCTCTGAAGCTTTGTCATTTCCTCTTTCACATCTCAGTTACAGCAACAGTGATACCGTAGTGATCGACCTCCCTATCTAGATTACAAACGTGTTAACATTTGCTATGGTAGTATAGGCCTACCTAAATCTCTAATACTTATATATTAGCGGTTCATCACAAAGGTTTTCAGTATGGGTTGAGAGACAGTGATACTACAATTCCGTCAATTTCTTAGGCTTCTCCAATTACACCTGTATCATCTCCGTGCTAATAACCACGACAATAGTACGTTGGAGATCTTCTGTTTTTTGTTTCGTGTTAAGCGTTTTGAATTGAACGGCAATACGCAAAACTAGGGCACTTGCGTTATATGAGAATCTACTCTATCACGATCTAGTAGTCTCTCTCTCTCTCTCTCTCTCTCTCTCTCTCTCTCTCTCTCTCTCTCTCTCTCTCTCTATCTCTCTTCCACCCCCCCCCACACACACACAGAGTACTATCAACGTTTAGTGGCCTCCGTAACACAATTATAATATTGTCGTTGATTTACAAAAGTAGACAAAAGTGGAAAAATTTTACAAATACATTTATTCTAAAACGCATGAATTAGTATATATTTTGACTTACTTCAGTAGATTCTTAATAATACATGTCTAATTTTTTTAATAAAATTATTTATGCAATCTTTTAATATATAACAATAAGCATAATTGTTGTCAGAATACATGGAATGGATAGAACTAGTCCAATGACTAGTTTTTTGTATGAGTATTTAAAATGACATTATGTAAAACGTATGTACAGTGTTAAAGTCTAAGTAAGTTCAGCTGAAATGTTAATTTTAATCGTCTAGCCTCCAGGCTGTTGTCTAGCAGATTTTTGTCTAGTTTTTTTGTGCTCTTTAAGCCGTTTCACATATCTTTCGCTGAACATCACAAATGTTTCACTGACTGTGGGTATATCTAGGTCGCTGTAGATGTCTGTTGCTGACGAACTACTGTGCATTGGTTATGTCACGCAGCAACTTGGTCTGCAACCTTCTCATTATAGCGAGGTTGGATTTAGATGCAGTTCTGTTAACCGTATATCCACATAGGCTAGAAGATAGTATTGTAAACCAGCAGCTTATTTCGCATTGACGGTAATGATTTTCTGCCCAGGGGCCAGTAACGCTTGCGAAACTCGGCGCCCAGTTTTTTTCCTCTTCATCCAAATGTGGCTGCCCCGTTTAAGTTGTTTGTCTAGATGGATTGCCCAAGTATTTTACAGATCGGCTACTTTGTTATTTAATCCCACAGTTAGTCCTGTCCTGTGGCATTTTGTGAAGGTGATATGTGCTGTGTTTCATTTAATTGTAATCTAACTTCTTTGCCCGTTTTTCAATTTCATGTACCGAACTGTTTAGTAAAATGGTTGCTTCCGCTGGATCTTCGTTTACAGCGAGGAACGCGGACCGTCATCGTACGTAGCAGTAATAATGAAGATGGACATCTATACTTATACCTACTTGTGTGAACGTTTGAACGTTGAGGTTTCTAGTAGGCCACTAGCCTCTTCGCAGATATAGCCTACATTGCAATAAAAGTTATAATTATCGACTTCATTATTTTCCACAGACTTTTGGAATCATCTAGTTTATATACACGGCGTTTCGTAGGTATTCATCTATCTACATACATATTTTCTAATGCTATTTATTACTTAGAAACACTCAATTCTGGATTGGCATTTGGCTTTCGCTCAGTTAGAAAGGTAAAGAAAAACGTCTGCTACTTTTTCAAATCATTTATTTATTTTTGTTACTTCACAGTCTGTAATTTTCCCTTTCTTAAAAATATATTTAATAAATTTAATAAATCCGAATCCATATCCTATATCTATATAATAAATCTATTCTATTTACATCTTTAATATGGATATCAATAAATTCTATACCTTAATCTTACTGTGGTAATTCATAATGCCATCCTGGCAGACGTGTTCACTGTAAAACTTGTTCGTAAATATTTTTTGTGTTTCCACCTGGAGCACAGATATACTATACAAATGATCTGGTGAGCTACTCTTGATCTTGCTACGTATCAAGTGCTTGGTGGAAAACACATTAACACCAGAGCACGTGATTGACTGTCCCTGTGCCTTGTTGATGGTAGCCTCACAGGAAATCTGTTGGAATGCGAGTATAAACTCTCTCTCCCTTCCCAGTTTATACTGACATTGGTCAACATCTTGTACCAAGGAGGGTCGAAAGTTTGACGATACATGTTGGGTGAGCAAACTGAAAGTTGTAGGCAATATGGTAGCGTTCCCGATGGGTCGAGAATGTTGAGTAACTCTATTGGATAATTTACAGTCTCGTCTGCATCCACGGCTCTATCGATGGAATTGTATTCTGTAACGGAACTTAGAATCATAACCTAAACCTAGATATTTAATTCATCGACAATATAGTTTTTAGGATCTCTATCAGACAATTACCAATGGCTTTTGTAATTTTCTTATACGTTTGGATACACGTTCTCTAACCAATATCATTATTTTACAAAAACCAACTGGAAAATAAATTTCGACAATTGTCGACTCAGTGGGGAAAGTACCATCACCGATCTGAAGAAGCGATTATTGAATTACACAGAACGTACTCCCACGTTTGTTCTTAAAGTAACTTGAGTCTGCCGGAAATCCCAGCTAAAACCACCGAAATTTTCCCATCAGTTTAGTATTCACTCTTAAGTTTTGCAAAGCTCTATCTAGGGCTTTAATCGATTTCTTGCGTGCCATAATGCATTCATCCCACACAATGACTTTGCAAATTTTTAAAATTTGCGCCTGACCACATGTTTTGGTAATAGATTGCATGTGGGATTCCGTTCATTAACTATGTTTAAGGGTAATGTCGGTGCTGAATGTGTTGTTTCGCGTCTGTGGATGCAAAGACAAGTGCCACATCATTCTCGGCTCTAATTTCAGCAACTAGGTAATCGGTGAAAAATGGTATCCCTGTTCCTCCGGTAGCGTCCAAGAAAAGAATTCCACTTGTTGCCGTTATGTAGTCATATCTTTTTCTTTATCGTCAATTAAACAGGTTTGATTGATTCTACAAACATTTGCGATTTCATGACTTCGTTTTGGGGGATGTACGCCAAACTGTAATAACGTCTATTTACTGATGGCTAGATAGCTGTCTAACAATACAAATGCCTCTTTAAAAATACTGGAGAAAATTAAAAAAAGACAGTAATGCTGGTTCTGATAATGTAATATGGTTCTAGAGTACATCAACGTTTTTGTCAAACATGATATTCTTTCGTAAGGGACTGTTTTCAAAGCGGTGAAAAAAGTTGGTCCTCGAAGTGTATGAACTAGCATTCTGGGTAAAAAACATTCAGCGTTGTTTGGG
The DNA here is from genome assembly GCA_034769895.1 of Magicicada septendecula. Lineage (NCBI taxonomy): Eukaryota > Metazoa > Arthropoda > Insecta > Hemiptera > Cicadidae > Magicicada > Magicicada septendecula. The sequence continues at coordinate 249,276,809 of CM068376.1, read as the reverse complement.
TGAAGTATTCAGACATGACCTGGAAATTGCATTATATCCGGGAACTGGTACTCCTTGTTTTATTTTTTAGAGGACCTTCCTAGGCAAATTCGAAGTGTTATATCGGGGAACCTCAGGGTACAGCAATGTCTTCCCAAATCGGTTCTGTTCCAAAACTGAAAGAAGGTTGTCATAGTCGCATACCGTGACCCATCAGTGATTGTCTTGACAAAATTACGTGTAAAGTTAACTTTTAACTAAGGTTACCAACGACCATACAGCGTTCTTGTATCGGAAAACTGAATACATTCAAAACGGCTGTATTACTGTTGATATATTCTGCCAACTGATGGCTAGATACTACTACTATTACTAACTCATTAGTATTGTTACGACGGTCTCACTGATTGTCGTATGGTACAGTGGAAACAAAATACAGACACCAATGAAATCACTAATTGGCAGATGTAATTAATCAAAAATAACAGTTTGTAATCAACAAGGTAGTCTCGTACAATAATTCAAGTTAAATTTATCCACATGCAATAATAATGTCAAGTAATAGAGTTCCGCACTAAATATAACACAGTGCTTCCACAATACTTCGACAACCACTCGATCCGGACTAAGGAAATCGCTCACTGTAACTGAACTGAGAAAGCAAGCCGCTCTTGCTCATATAGGTCGCGCTGAGGTTCCAGAATAACTTTCTATCCTTACTGCGGCGTGCCAGCATAGTGCGTATTTACAAGTGCTCTCCAGAACAGTCTGGAAGGTACTTAAGTGCGGCCTTGACTGAGACTGGCACCTGCTCGGCTAGCGGAGAAACGGGTGGAAGGACGCTCTCGCCTTTTCGAGAGGCTTCCACCGTTACAGTATTGTCTGTAGTCCAAACACAGCCACATCATATCCTTTGTTAACACATAAATGTACTTGATGTATTTCACCGAGTTACAGTATATAATACTGATGTGTGCTTGGAACATTTTATAAATAAATGGAAGCTACTGGTCGTTTACTTATATTTCCATGTTTCCTCCAATATTTAGTCTTGCCATGAATCCACTGTCTCGTCTTCTATATCGAGGATAAATATCATTGCCTGTCTTTGTGTCTCTAATAAATTCTCTTTTATATTTCTTGCTGTAGTGCACGTACTTCATATATGGTGAGTTAATATTAAGATTTCCATATGGTCCACAAATCATTCTGTTCGTCAGTACCACATACAGATTTTGGGAATGCGGCCGATATTACGTAGTCGATTTGGATTGGACAAATTTTTTTCTTTTAGCCAGATTAGATTGTGAGAATGTGGAAGTCCTAGTTTCTGCCATTTGATTGAGCAATCCAACCTCATGTCTCCAAATAAACGACTTTTCTTATTATTTATGTGGATAATTCTATTTGCTTTTGTTTTGAACACTCTGGTGATGATCGCTGTGTGTCTGTCCATATAAAAGTTCTTATGGTATCTCTGGCCAAGCAGTGGTTAACACGTGAAAGTATAAATAAGTCGGCGCGTCTGTAAGTTCTAACGAATGTCATGCCATCTGGATCAAATGCACGCATTGTCTAACGAATGTCATGCCTTCTGGATCAAACGCATGCATTGTCTAACGAATGTCATGCCATCTGGATCAAATGCACGCATTGTCTAACGAATGTCATGCCTTCTGGATCAAACGCATGCATTGTCTAACGAATGTCATGCCATCTGGATCAAACGCATGCATTGTCTAACGAATGTCATGCCATCTGGATCAAACGCACGCATTGTCTAACGAATGTCATGCCATCTGGATCAAATGCACGCATTGCCTAACGAATGTCATGCCATCTGGATCAAACGCATGCATTGTCTAACGAATGTCATGCCATCTGGATCAAACGCATGTATTGTCTAACGAATGTCATGCCATTTGGATCAAACGCATGCATTGTCTAACGAATGTCATGCCATCTGGATCAAACGCATGCATTGACTAAGGCTTTATGTAAACGTAGCAGGTAGAATTACAAAGTTCCCAACGTTATCGATAACAGGCATCATTGACCACAGCGCCTCTTACAATATGGGAGATAGTGTGGACAGAGCGTGGTGTCTCATGTCCATAGCAAACCATGCAATTTGACTGCTGTTGCAGAGAACAAGGAATCCAGAACGAGTCTCCTTTTTTTCTACAATTTTACTACTGTTAGAGTCTTGATATATACATGTCTTACACAATTTTAAGAGTATTGTTTAGGGAATACTACAGAATGATTATTTGGGCTAAATAAAATCAACTAAATATTTTTTATTCCTATAACGCGGGAAAATATTTTTTATTGTGCAAAAACCAAACACAGAAAGAGCGGTAAACGAGTAAATAATATTTATTTTTTATCAGTTAAAAACTTCAAGCCCGAAAGTTATAGACAAATTTCAATTTTTTTTTGATTTGGGATTTTATTTTTTAAAACTACAGTACTTTGTTTGCACATGAGAATGGTCCGTCTGACGCATAATTTTCTGTGGACCAGGCGCTGCATACAGTGGCGAAACACCGCAACGAGTCAAATGTAGACACCGTATATAACTAGATATAAATCAAAAATTTGAAACAAAAATTTATCTTATCTTAATTACTAACAGTTTTTACAGAAAATTATTTTTGGAAGAAAAGAATAATTATATATTCGTCACATATAGTGGATTATATTTAAAGAGCATTCTTTATGTGTACAAAGTTGTAGTTAACAAAACAATTTTCATAAAAGTCAAAATCTAATAGTCATTCCAGCAGTGAAAGTTTAACTTTCCCACTCCTGCAGCACATTCCAGGAGGCTCCGTTTTAAATTTCTTGGCCTGAAAGTACCTATATATAGTATGTAGTCCTGGTTTGGTCCTCCCGTGCAATCTGGATGTTGATCGTAGTGCTTTTGGAGATCATACTGAAAACCTTCCTGTAACAAATTGGAATACCTCGCAGCCCTCATTGACCTGTTTTTTCCCGCTTAATTTTAAGTCGTTATTCTGTTGTGTCACTCGTTAGTAATTTTACTTTTGCTGTTGCTTTCGTTTGGACTTGACTGATTGGTTTCCGTTTAATTCTTGGGCGAGAGGCATTCCGGATCTACCAAAGTTATAAATTGTTCACCACGCTAAATCACAAAGCGCTACTACTATTTGCATCAAAGTCTGTGACAACACTTGATCATAGTGTATAACAGACCAACAACAACATTCCTGAATTCCCTTATATACCAATACGGAAACATCTAGAAAATACACTTCTTTCGTGAAAATTCTCAGAAAAGCATAAAATCTTAAAGACCCCTGTTGAAACTTTCAAGATCTGAAAATTTTAAAACATTCTAGAATATTTTAGGGGCTTTTGGAAACATCTAAAGACGTCTGAAATCTTCTATAACCTTCTGCAATCTTATAGAAATTTTTAAAAATCCTATAACCTTATGGAAATGCATAGAAACTTTTAAAAACCTTCTTGAGACTTATGAAACGTTGTGGAAACTTCTACAAGTTTCTGAAATTTCCTGAACCTTTTATGACTATTTTAAACCTCTAGAACCTTCTAGTATTGTTGAAGAAGTAATTCGTGGGAACTAAATTCGGTCGACTGTGCACTTTAATTCGCTAACATGCATCGGTAAATGATCGGCATAATTTTCAGGACATTGCGGGTAGCATATATTTTTATGAAGCCTGTATGTTCCTTGTTATTCTATAAGGTAACTGAAAATTTGATTACGATCGGACAAACGGTATGGATTTGTAAAGGAACAAGCGTACAAACAAATTTTCACTTTTATGTATACAGAAGAAGATAGAGATGGGTTAGATAAGGCGATTTTATTTTAGCCGCAACTACAATGTAAGATAATGTATCTAGTAACAAATTACTCCCGATCTAAATATAATGGGTAATACTTATCGGCCACGCACGTATGGCTCTGAACGTTCAGAAATAACCCTGAAGGAGCCACGGTGACGTACTTCAGACCTAGTCTCTCAGAAACAATAGGCCGTACAAAACCGCAATGGCTACGGCATTTTGTACTGTAGTGGTGGAAAAAGTTATAAAACTCCTTTTTGTAAAAACTGTCCGCTGTGCCAACCTATTGGCCACGGATCTACGTTTCTGCGGGCGAACGCGTGTCACAGACGCCGACTAGGCATGGTGGAACCTCAGGATTTACCCACCTTGCAAGAAAATTCGTGCAACGTTAATCCACTGACCTTGTCCTGTAGACACTGAATCACCAGTACCGGACGAACTCCTGCTCATCGAGCTGTTATCCAGATGGGTCACACAACTCAGGGTACTAAGATACTCTGTGTATCTTCTGTCTGACAGCAGTAAGCGTAGACCGCCTCTAACGTTCCCCTGCTGGTGGACTAAGTGGCCAGTAGTGGTGGATAAGCTCGGAACTGTCTGGACATCATGAAAAATGGTCCACCATAAAATGAAATCAAATCCACTCCACTGGAAGCGACTACAGCGATAACTGTGCCATCTGAGCACAGACATTTATTAAGTGATATAGATTAATTACAAAATTTATTCGCTCACCGCTAAGAGAATGCTTCCCCTCTCATTCTCCATTTCACTGCAGTACGTAAGTAGAGTAATCTTGCGTGTGGTGCTTTTCTGTCTCTCCATCACCAATCTTACTACGTTCTATACCATCTGATATCTTGTCACCTAGCCAAATGACTCGATTTTACTTTAAAATTTTGGAAATCATATCACCTACCTTAGTTCGACTACGTTTATTATTTGTCCATAACAATAATCCTTGGTATCCGTACCATCGTAACAATACTTTCATGCATCTTTCTGCATTCCGCAGCTTTCGTAACATATTTGTCACCGTTTTCTATTTTTCCTACCCGTAGGTAATTGCAGGGATCACATAATTTGTTAAAAAAAGAAAACAAAAACATTCCTCTTTAAACACTATGAAGTCATCTACCTTGACCGTTCGATTTCTGGCATTGCATCCGCAAATTTTGTAATTATTTTACCCAGTGGTTGATTTCTAAAATCATAGGTGCCGGAACGCAGCAATTCAAAAGTTTTAGACACACTTATACTTATATTTTATATTAGCGTATATGTTTACATAGGAGGTCTACATTTTTAAAGCCTTATAAAATACGTATGTAACATAGGTATAAACTTGTATCTACAAAGATAATAAAGTTTACTGATACTTCTCAATAGCTTCACCGTCAGGTTAGCCGCACGACAATCGAAAACATGTCACTCAAGATGGCGTCATCCCGGAGCCTCAATCAGAATCTAAGTGATGGTTTCGGTGATGGTTTATGGACATTTCAAAAAAGTTTCCATCATTGTGTTGTCGTGTTGTTTGTTTCTTGACCTTTCCTTATACTCTTTGTATACAATGCTGTATGATGGCCAGAAATCAGCCATGAATTCACGCACTTCGATGGAGCGAGCCTTGTTGAAATTTTTAAAAATACGCTCTACTTACAAGAGAATTTTTAGGTAGACAGTATTAAAAATAAATGAACGATAGTAGTTAAAATAAAGATTAGTTCTGGTGTTTGATTCTGACAAATGTTTAGTTTTGTTTTGGCTGATGAGGGGCACAATTTAAAAAGTAGTAGTAATTTTTTGTAATAATTAGCTTTCCCTTTCCATATATTTTTTCGGTAATTTATGTTTGGATCCAAGAGGTATCGGAACGCCGTTCCGGCGCGTTCCCCCTGAAATCAAACCTGATTTTACCAAAATATTTCACTCAGCTTTCATCATTTACTCCGTTCAGTCGTGTTCAGCTGAGCTGGTGCAGCTCAAGTACGCCCAGCGTTTGTACGTGCAAACAGTAACTATTGTTTAGCGCATAACCTCGTGTCCAAGGTGTCGACAAACAATGAAATGGTCTCGGTAAATGACGGCATTACGCCCGTAGAATACATTTTGTTCACACACGTTTGTATGAAAACCTCTTCGAATGTGTGTGTAAACCCATTAACCAGACTTTACGTTCAGCTTAGTGTTTTGTGTACTTGTGTACACTAACTTCACACGTAAAAAACAAATAATATTATATAATGTAACACGGTGACCGCAAAACTAATGCAGTACCGATGTTCTGTTATCTCTCCAAATGGGAGATTTCCAAGAAGCTTAAATAAGCATCAGATTTCTCTCTCTCTCTCTCTCTCTCTCTCTCTCTATATATATATATATATAACGCGCGCGCGCGCGCGCGCACACACACACACACAAGGTCATCGCTTCATCTTGTAAAGACTCGTCGTATACTTTTGATGTCTATTAGTCGAACTCCATGCAAGATTTTCACGTTGTAGAATTATTGCCACGAGTAGCCTGTATGAGGGTAACGTTCTAACCCTAATGGGATTTCAGATCACGAAAAATCTGGTGTAATTGAAGGGGAAACTGGTTGGTGGCTACGATTGAGGTGGTTTTCTGTTTGAGGCTATATCGACAGGACAGTCTTCTTGGAACGACGGCTTGTAAACAGCTCGTGTTGTCACCATAGGCTAGGCTACTATCCACCACTCACAGGTCGCAACCCTCATTACCGGACGTGAAGCGAACTCCAGATTTGACAACCATATGATCGTGGAAGCACGTGATACCAAGCAACATGGAAACCAATAGGTAAATTCTATTTTTTTGTCATATCTTTATTCCCATATTCCACAAGTTTACAAAGTTCATTACATTCACAGCACTAGGAAACCGTCTCACCCCATACTGTGAACATTTGTTTTGGGAAGAAATTTTTTTTATATTTTTTATGTTGGCAGGTAAACGATTATAAAATCTAGGATAAAAACATGAATAAACTTGTTATAATATTTAATTTTTAGCTAAAGGTATCAAAAGAATTTCACTTGCACACTTTAGTCGTTGAACGTTCATTTTCCCATAATCTCCACTTCTATTGAAATATATTTTAAGTACTTTATGTTCGTAAAAATGTCTTAGAGGTAAATAATTGATTTTCTGAAACAATGGAAATGAGGTGTACCTTAAGTTTTTCCTAGCAGAATTCAAATATGATACGTACATACCGCTCCAGCAACCAAATTTTAAATGAACTAAAGCGAAATAAATATTATTAACAATATTTTGCGGACACACGTTTTTCAAGAAATAAAATTTTCTCAAAAAGCTAGCTACTTTTCGCCTTATATTGTTTATGTGAATTTCCTTGTGATTCGACTACCCACTGCAACATAATCTGTTTTTAGGCACCTACAACGTCCATCGTTTTCAAACAGAGGGTAGCCTGCAGGAGTTGGAGGACAAACTAAAGAATATAAAATTACATGTTGTGGGTTTGTCAGATGTTCGAAGAAGCGGTGAAAGTAATTATGATTGAGAAGTGGGAGTGTGTCATTAGTCTACTACAAAGGGACTTACTATGGAAGGATTTTATTATTTTAGCCAAATATTTTTAGTTTACTAGGAGCTAAATAAAAAATCCGCTATAACGGAATTTAATGTAAATATCAGCAAAACTAAATGCATGCTAATTTCTGCATCAGAAGGATAAAAACTTGTATAATTTATGCGTAGAAGGTAATTCATTTGATGAGGTTAATAATTTAGATTTCTGAGTAACATGATAGATAATGAAGGGTGCATAAACACGACAATACAGGATACACATAGGAAAAAGGGCATACTATGCTAACAGTAGACTATTGAGAAGCAAACTCGTTAGTCACAACACAAAAATATATAAGACACTTATCAGACCGGAGGTGAGACGTTAGCAAGAAAGGAACAAGAAACAATAAGAAGGTCTGAAAGAAAGATTGTACGACGTGTTTATGGTCCGGTTAAGGAAGACAATGAATGGAGAATAAGAAACGACCAGGAGATAGATGAGCTACTGAAGCATGAGGACTTTGTAAAATTCGTAAGTATAGTACACAAGTACTCACGAATAAGTCTTTCGGATAAGTCTTTACTAATTGCCTAGAGCGGCTAGATGATCAACGTATGCCAAAGAAAATCCAAAGAGAGCACAGGTGTACAAAAGCAGAAAGAGGGGTCGACATAGGATAATATTATTGGATGATGGTGCTGGAATATTTCAGAAGAATGGAAGTGAGAGGTTACGCTGAGATGGCAACGGATAGGAGACACTGGAGAAAATCTGTATTGGAAGCCAGGGCTCATGTTGAGATATAGTGTTAAAGAAGAGCAAGGAGAATCAAATACTTCACTTCTTTCATGCCCACCGTTCCTCATTGCCTTCAGATACTGTCTACTGACAACTAGAATATTAACTGAACACAACTGAAGGAATAACGAAAATAAGGAAATAAATAGTTAAAATACAAATATACAAAAATTTCAATAATATAACAGAACTAATTATTAACAAGCGAAAAAAGAGAAGAAAATATTTTGATACAAATGTAAATTGAAAGCACACATTTCTTCAAAACGACAACAACAAAATCAAAAGAAGTTTTGCTGCCACATGAGAGAAATAAAAAATGGTATGGAAAAAAGAAAAGGAGTGAAAACTTCAGATAGGCCTATTATATGAAAAATCAATGCTGACAACCCTGTTAGAGATAAAAATCAACATATAATGAGAGACAAAGAGACTATAGTACACCATGTAGAAGAATTCTGTTAAGTGCTATGTACAAGTGAAAGTAATAATTCAAACCAGTGTCAAAACAGATGACAGAGGCTTATGAATTCTAGAAATTTTTGAAGTAAGAAGTTGTCGTAGTAGTGAGAATTATGCTAAAAAGCAATCTTTTTAAAATGTGCATCAAAACACAAAGCTCCCGTACAATGGGAAAACAGTAACAATCAGTTTTAAAAGGCGACAGGCTCGATTTGAAGATCTACAGACCAATTTTCATTGCTGAACAAAATGTCGTCATAATTCTCAATAACAAACCTGCTACTTGATTGGGAAGCTATAAGAAGGACTTGCAGCGCTGGAGACCATCAGCAAGCGACACGTTGAAGAAAGTTTCTCACTCATCTACACAAAATCTATAGTGAAGATGTTAGAAGAAAAATGGATGGAAAAGAAATACTTGAAAGTTACGTCTGAAAAGTATATAATCTCAACAGCAGCTGAAACTGCATAAGTTACATCGTGTACCTCGCCACAGTCGCATGACAGAATACGTTAGCACTCGGTGATTGCTCAAGTTGTTTATGTTTTATAAATATACGGTAGTATTATATTTACTCCTACTGTCGTCACAGAAATTTACTTCAAAAATTAAATTCTTATAGAAGAGCTGAGTTTTTAAAAATGTGAATATGAAATTTTTACAATAAATCGAAAAGCTTTTGATTCAGTTTACACAGAACTATTATGAAGGACAATAAGAGATACAAAAGAGATCTGTGCAGATTCTATCTTAAATAAACACATCCAACAGCTCAGATCAAACTGTATATGAAGCATCAATAGGAAAGTGAATATGGCAAGGGCATAGACAGTGGCGTACGCAGGGGGGCTCAAGCCCCCCCCCCCAACCGCAAAAATGTAATATGTACTTCCATAATTTACTTAGGCTCTCGTTTAAAATTACAAAATTGCATATTTCGGCCGATTTGGACGGGGACATAAATATTAACAAAATAAGTAGTTTATAATAACAATTATTACTTCATTTATAATTCATTGAGCGGCGTATTACGCTGAGTGTAACGTTCAGTAAGCTACATGTTTTCTTTCTCCGTCGCTCTCATTTCACGCCGCCACACCGACCACCGGCCACTATTACCAGTGGACCCTAAGAATTGTTACTTAAGTATTAAATAATATTTTTATGAAACTTAAATAAATACATAAACATTTTTCATAAAAATATTATTTAATACTTAAGTTAAATTCAGCACTATTTTGGAGATATCAGTCGATAAATAAAACGAAAATTTTAATAATGTACCTAATTTCATATCTTGAATAATGCTGCTGTAATAATAAAAAAATTACTTTAAAAATTTTACATTTATACGAAATTTTTGGATAATTTTTTTAAATTTTTGTATAAGTCCCCCAATCACGAATAATACATTTTCAATAAAGACAATGGGAACCTACTGAAAATAATACGCCTACTAATAATTTGTAACCATTAACTGGCATATGTACTCTATCTTATACTATAAGTAGTAGAAGAGTAGGCTAATATATGGACTGCTAAGGTTCAAGCCCCCCCCCCCCCAGACTGATTTCTGCGTACGCCATTGGGCATAGACTATCATCAAAGCTGTTTTCATAGTATTGTTGGTCTGTACGTTGAGACGATTAGAATGGCAAACAAAGAAGTTGAATAAACGGGATTTATCTTTCAAACTTGTGGTTGCCATTTAACATGGTATTGTTCATCAAAAATGCAGTTAAGACGGAAAAGATGTTTAATGAGCTAAACACGAAAATGAACATGTTGGCTTGCGATTAAACATGGAAACCCAATATAATATTAAACAGAACAGAACAATAATCAATAAACTCCTACACAAAACAAAAAACGGACAAAGACAGAAAACAACAAATTCATAACACTAACATACATCAATAACCACATTGAAAAAATAGCCCACAAATTAAAAAAAGCAGGGTACAGAATCGCATAAAAAAAGTACAAACAAAACAGAACCCACACTATCAAAACACACAAACAAAGCACAAAACAAATTTGATTTACTTGGTGTTTACAAACTAAATTGCTCAGATTGCAACAAATTGTACATAGGCTAGACTGGACGTTGCTTCAAACAAAGATAAATTGAACACACAAAATCACTACACTCCACTACTGAATCCACCTTTGCAAACCACCTCATTGAAGAAAACCACACGTACACAAACATCGATAACAACATGGATATTCTACACGTGCACACAAAAGGCCGAAAACTATACACGCTTGATCAATTGGAAATTTACAAACACACAAAAACAGATAAAAACGACATCCTAAACGAACAGACACAATTTAATCACACCCATTATTCGAACATATCACACCTCACACACACACGACATCGATCCTTCAAAACTCAATGTCGTCGCCAACAATAAGACGGACAGGTCTCTCAGTTGCAGCCTCTCACGAAGCTTTTAATAAGTGAAAACTGATTCAGGCTGTAAGGTAAAACTTTTACGTTTTTACCAATAAAAAACTTTGTGATCCGAGTCGGTAGTGATATACTTATATTTATAATATTTAATAAAGCTTTATCTACTAAGAAAGTGCAGATTGTTTCTAAGGGTCTTAAAGCTGTGAACGAAATGTCTGAGAAGAGGAAACAAATGCTTGGGATATAATTCCACAAATTTTTAATCGAATGAGATCTGCGTGAATTGCTTTCGGAAATATTACGAATAACAGACAATAAGAAAATACCATTGTGCTAAGTTTTCGGTCCTGTAGAAAGTTTTTAATCAGTGTATGCTACATGCAGTTACTTATGAGTCAGAAACGCAAAAAAATGCACATGAGAATGATACAAACACTGAAGACAGAAGTGCGTGAAGCGTCAGCGCCGCGGGTATGTACGTCGCAGTCCGATGATCGCGAATTTCAAACTTTTCAGTGCGGTTATATATTTGCTGCACACGAAGGTTAAGATGCGGGTCCTCTTTACCCTATAGGGCTATCAGATGTCCAACAAGCAAAACCCAACAACATACTTGTTGCAAAAACTGCAGACTTCACAAAAGCATGAAAAGAACAATAGGAATAGCAAGATGAAACAGAAAGAAATGGAACGACTTGTGAGAGGGTGCAATCGAATTCAAAAAAGTTTTAGACAGTGAGAAAAGTCAGAAAGAGGTTCACTAACCCCTCCCCCCTTCATTCTCATGAACTGACAAAGGGGAATTATGCCTGATACGTTATATAAGACAACGTATATAAGGACACATAAAGACGTACAAACGGATAAATAATACATATAACAACGTATATAAAAAATAATGTAACTCAACGCTAGATTACAAAACTTGCTGAAACTTCAAAAAAGCATTCTGGGAAGTATACTTGGCAATAAATAAAATGAATATGAAGACAATGAAAAACGAATATTTTCTGTTTGAAGAACAACGAAGAGAGCGGACTGGTAATGTTTCCCTGCGATTAGAATCTCAAGTACCTGTATAAAAGGGATATTATTGTAATGCATGGTACTTTTGAATACGCTTGTAAATAATTTTTGCAGCTCATTACCATTTATGGATATTCCGATGGTTCTTACACTCCCGATTAAAGGTAAGCAGATGTACTGTGACATTTGACAATTCTTAAAGGATAATATGGAAAGAGTCAGCTGTGTTTTGATTCGAAGACAGCTGTACCAGACCTTGACCGGGCCGCGCAGATTCATGAGGGCTTTCGGTGGGCGTTTCCGGTAATCACATTAGTTAGCTACAGATTTCATGTTGCACAGGTCTGGTCAGTAAAATAAATATTCAGTTTGTGATGTTTTCTTGGGTTTTACAAGCTGTACGCGGCGATCAAGAAAACTGAAAGCTGCGCGCGAGGTCAGCGGTCTCCTTACCTATATAGGGCTTATACAAGCTGCGCGCGACGATCAGTTCTGCTCGCTCTCAGCCAGAGGTGAAAAGAAAAGAGTGGCTCCGTTTTATATTTTGTTATGTCGTTATTTTCGTGTTTGCTTGTAAACTAATAAATCCCAATAATTAGTGTATACGCTAAGATTGGATTAAACGTTAGCAATTTGTCCGTTGGGGGTTCTAATATAGAATTATTGGGTGTTATACGTTAAAACACACATTTTTGTTATGATACCTCTGGTATATTGTTAGTTTGAATCGTATAAAAGAGGAAATACTATAAAAATATACAATCAAAACAGTACAATACAAACCCTTAACCAGTACAATGGCACTATAGTACCACTACATTTCTGAATACGCTATTAGAGAAAGATTTACCCTTACCCTCTCGATATTGTTTTCAGTATCTTCTTCTCAGTCATTCTCTGTATCTAGCCTAATATTCTTGGCTTAAGTTAATAATAATCACATACCTCTCCAGTTTATTGTAGACACTCTAGTAGCCTATTAGGGGTGGATTAAAAGCGCGTGGATTATGGTGCCATCAGAATGGTGCCCCCCACCCGATTCAAAATTCAACCTTTTATCCATTATTTAGACTGGCAAATAGCATACACAATTTCGAAAGTTAACAATTATTTTATTAAACTCTCAAATTACAACAAAAATTAGCTAAATAGTGATTACAACGCACATAGTGCTACTTAAGCTTGGAAAATACTAATCAATCCATTTATTTCTTGATTTTGCCTCAACGAAGTCTTGTATAATTTCTTCTAAATTGAGCGATCCAAGTATCACGCTTTCATTACTCAACCTTGCTGACGAAGATAATCTCCCATAGTTGAACTCAACGTATCTTTAATGTGTTTTAATACAGAAAATGATCATTCAGATTCGCAGTTAACTATTGGAATTGTCAAAAGCAGACGATAAACAATGTATATATTTGGAAAAGCATCAATCATTTTACAGTCATCGATCAGTTTAATACTTTGATCGGACAAACTGTAGTATCATGGAATCTATCATCTTTATTCGAACAGAAAAAACATAACGGTGAACTCGTCGAAAAGTGTACATACATATTTTTATAATTTTGGATTGAGGACATTTGTTATTTTTGTTTTTCACATTTAAAAAACTTCAAAAAGTTTTTGTAATTTAGGGTTGGATGGTGCCCCCTTTAACAGCTGGGCCACTGGTACCCGGTGCTGCAACATATCCTAGCGTTATGGGTGATCCACCACTGTATATATGTCTCCTCTTTTGTTGTTCTTCCATATCCGCCTTCTGTTTACCTTATTACTAATATTTAGTGGCGTAGCTAGGGTTTTTGGCGCCCGTGGCAAGGAGATCGTTAACCGCCTCGCCTTTACAATTAAAACGGACAAAAGAGCAAAAATGAAGGCCTATTCAGTAAACAAAATACTTAATAAATGCAAATGTGTAGATTTTTGTATGAAACTACTTCCAGCAAACGTCTTAAGAATATTTGTTAAGTCAAAATTAAAAAATTACATGGTATTATAATATTACCGGTAGTTAGTTTGTATAAATTTATTAGTAACAAATGTAGACTATAAAAAATGAAGTAAAATAAAAAATTTTTTACATAAAAATGTTGTAATAAACAGGCAAATTCCTTGTAGGTCTAAAGGGCATCGTCAAAACAATATCCTAAAGCAACATAAAGTTAAACAAAGAATACGCTAAAAATAATATGAACTTACCATTACAGCTTAATGGCTCCGTCTTCTATTAATAAACACTTAAGTTTTGTTTTTAATATTTAATAAATATTTAAAACGAGACATTTTAAAATGTAACTTTCTTGGTCTTAATTGCTGCAAAGTCGGTTATTAAATCACTATAATCTAAAGATAAAGCAATGCCGATTTCAATTGAAAGTATCCCTAGATTTGACACCCTGTATTGAGATATTGTTGATCGTAGGTTTAATCAATCGTTGATCGATTTAATCAATTTAAGTTTACTAAACGATCTTTCGCAAGAAGCCACAGACACTGGTAAAGTAAAAAAAATTTTTTAAAGCTGTTTTGCAGGCTTCTAATCCCATTGAAGAAATGTCTTGTAGCAGGCCCTGAGGTGTAAAGCACATTTGTTCTCCGTCAATTTTTGCCCTTTTTAATAAACGTATGATGTCTTTTAAGTCCCTGAACAATTTTACACTGTTTAGGTAATCTGGATACAGTTTTGCAAGCACTGTGTACTTAATATTGTGCGAAAGCTGTTCCTTATAATGTATATCCCCATAATTTACGTACGCCTCAAATTTACAGAGGAACCCAAAGCGTTTTCTTAACTCTTTTATGTTAGAGAAACGGCTTAAAATTTCAACTGACAGTTTGTCCAAAATTTCTATTAGAGAACGTCGCATTTCTTGTCAACCGTTAATGCAGAATCGTCTGCATACTACCCTGTCCAGAAAAAGAGCAAGGTCACAAAATTAAAGTTCTTTATTGCATTAATTATTAATGCTGCATCCTCCCTCGTATCAACTGTTTCAGTCAGGTGTATCCCTCAGTTTCTCCAGTGCAGCGATCACTTTATCCAGCTGAGTGGATATTGCTTTTACTGCATCTGCTTTAGAACTCCACCTGGTATCAAAATTACCTTTTAGAGTAATATTTACGAATACAAAGTCTTTACGAACACTCCATCTATGAGTGGGACAGGAAAAGAAGGTGAATAGACATTCTACTGCCCCAAAAAATGCCACTGCCTGAACATTTACATTAGCTGCGTGAACTCCAAATAAGTTAAGTGAATGGTTGTCACAAGAAACAAACACAGCTAGTGGATTGAAATCTAATATTCTTTTCTGAACTCCTGAATGGAGTTCATTGTTGATTGATTGTCATACGACTAACCTTTGCACCATCTCTCTCAAGCTTACTTGAAATAGCTTCTGTGATCCCCTCGCTGTTTTCACTTCTAAAGGAATAAAATCTATAAAGGCTTCCTTGATATCAACAGAATTGCGTTTCATTTTGACAAATCTTATAATCTGATACATTTGTTCTACATCTGCAGCAGCTGGTGTTGTGTTAAATATAATACTAAAATACTTCGCCTTCTTACATGCTGTAATAATATATTTGCACACTCCTTCTTCTAACAGGCTTATTATTTAATTTTTAACGGCTATCGAAAGATACGATATACACCCAGATTTACGAGAGACTGAATCCAAATGAGATCTCATGACTAGGTTAAATTTAGCCAAGTATTTAAGCAAAACCAGAAAGTTTCCGGGATTTGGATCGTTAGTAATTGAATCTCGATGTCTTGTCAGTGCCAGATTTTGTTGTGCAAGAAGTTGTACTGTGGCAATGACCTGTTCGTGGGCTTATTTCCATGACGTAGCTGATATACACATTTGTTCCTAAAGTAGATCGTCAATAAGTTCCCTTTTGTTTAAAGAACGTTCCAATTCCTTCCAATCCAAAAACGCAGAGTGATGAGCAGAACTATTTTCATGATCTTGAATACGGGAATTTAACTTTCGCCACGATGAAAACTCATTTTCCCTATTGAAATGGCTTCTTTGATAGTTTTCTTTTGTGGAAATAGAGTGCAAAAAAATCAAAATAGAAATTTTTTAATTAGAGAAAACACATCCAAGTGCGATTTACCTTACCATAATGAACAGTAATTATGATGCGAAAGTATAAATAGACTAATACTGTTTATTACGCGAGGTTTATGGCAACAGACAAGCTGGCTGGTTATTCTTCTTTTATGAAAGGAATAGTCATATCAAAGAAACAAGTTGTTTGTAGTTTATAAACTGATAACAAATTTTCTAGTCTATGCTCACTTTTGCCGCCCTCCTCGCTATGCCGGCCGGGGCGGCTGCCTCCTTGCCCCCCCCACGCCTCTGCTAATATCCTTCTAATAGTCTTTCTTTTCCACAGTTTCATTGTATTCTGTCCCTTCTTGTTTAGAACATAGTTCTGATCACAGCCACCCATGCCATTTTTATAAGTACATAATGGGACTAAATTTATAAATTTTTCACTTCTGGACAGCTGTTTCACTCTTAGCAGATCTAATTACCCGATCATATCTCTTTGTAATATTCTCAACTTCACATCTGCTTGCCACTCGAGTACACAAAGTTCACCATTTTCTCAAATACCATTTCTGTCCATATGTGATTATGTGGCTGCATCTTTGGCTCCTCCTATTCTTTTTACTCGGCATTCCTTTTTGTTTAACTGCAATCCGGTTCAATGTGCCGCCTCTACCTTGTATCCGTTAGTTGCTGTTCATTATTTGCTAATACGGCCACACCGTCTTCGTAGCCTGTCACTTAGTGTCTTTCATACATAATGCGCCCCCCCCCCCGGATTCACGACGCACATTATAATTACGTTCCGTCATGCGTACCGAACACGTGTCGACAACGCGTTGCGTGTGTCGAACAATACGACATGCCAGTCACGCGCTGCGTACGTGCCTGCTCTTGTTTCACCATTCCGTCGCACGCCAACTATAACAAAAGAGAAAGAAAATTAGTAATAACAGTAATGTTTTATTAATAATATTGTCTTAGACTTAGGTAACGTAACTAAGGACGCGTGTCTTCCTTCTCTGGGAGAAAGCTGAAAAGCCTTCCTCCCCCTCACCATCAAAACATACCAGCATTCAAGAAAATACCTAAAATTTATAGATTTATCAAGATTTTCTAATCTATATTTTCAAATACGTTTGAATGGCATACACCAAAAGTTCACTTATACACCTAAATATTAAAAATACTGTTACGACGGTCTCACTGATCGTCGTATGGTGCAGTGGAAACAAAGTACAGACACCAATGAAGTCACTAATTACTGGTTTTAATTAATCACAAATAGAAGTTTGTAATCAACTCGTACAATAATTCAAGTTAAATTTGTCCACATGTAATAATAATGTCAACTATTAAAACTTCCATATTAATTATAACTTAGTAATCACTTTTCACTAACCTTCAACAATGACTCGATCAGCACTAAAGAAGTCGCTCACTGTAACTGACTGACAAACACAGCCTCTCTTGTTTATATAGGTCGCGCAAGGTTGCAGAATAACTTTTCATCCTTTTGGTTGCATAAGAATAATTTGCGTATTTACAAGTGCTCTTCAGAACAATCTGGAAGGTACTACTATTCGGTCTTGACTGAAACGCTACACCTGCTAAACTAGTGGAGAAACGGGTGGACGGACGCTCTCGATTCTTCGAGAGCGTTCAATAGTCGTTACAGTACTTTTAAACAGATTACATGAAAATTCATTTCTCATCCTTAACGGACGCTAAATTTCTCAAATTAATATTTGCCTGTTTACAGTATGTTGAATAATGCTCACCAGGCGCGAAAAGCGACACACCTATCTGTTTCTTTCAGAATATTTAGACTTGTAAGCAGACTGTTTAGGCCACAGGAAACGCTTGAGAAGATTACAGTGGGGAAAGAATCTTTGAAATGATGTGAAAACAGAAAAGTCAAGTTACTAAACTTCGGAACTGAATATCTTAAGCGAGCCTCTTGACTCTCCCACACACATCGTGAGCCCTCCAGGCGTTAGTTGCAGCACTATAAACGTCTACACCATTAGTACAGAAAGTAATTCCACTTATTGGAAATTAGATTATATAATAAAAATAACAATAATAATAATAATATGTTTACTCTCATTATTAAAGTTTACAATATTAATTGCATTCACAGTACTGGGAATTACCTGCTCACCACAAATTCTGATCAATAACTGGTTAAGGTTTGTTAAGGTCACTGTTTAATTTTTCTATCAACCTTCCAGCTAGTTAACAGTTTTTCATGAGTCCGGTTAACTCTTAACGCCAACAATTTTTGACATATGTTTACTGTGCAGTCACTGAAACCTTATGCAGACCTACATTGAATACTTAAGTATATCAGAAAATATGTTCTTCGTTTCGAAATTAATCCTATCTGACGTAATCGTTTGAAACTTCAGTTTACGTCAAAGATTACATTTGATATAGGCTATACTAATTACAATATAAAAAGATTAACATAATATTTGGAAGTTACGACAATTTTTAGTAATCACGTCACAACTGAATCTTTATATACTCTTTGCACATAAAATGAAACCACAATTAAATATCATCCTGTTAAAGATATCTTATTGTGTGATTAAATCAATTTTTAAGAGTATTCACGATGATAAATGTAATGTGGGAACGTTAAAACGTAGTGTTAAGTAGTGTGAAATCAGTTATTAAGAGGATGTGCCCAACTGTGGAAATCGTCAAATTACATATATTTGTGTATTTTGAATGAGAAGATCTACAGTCGAACTGACAGCGGCGCAACGTGTATTTGTCCAATAATTCACTTCCTTTAAAATTAAATGTTCATTATAACAAAACGATTAAAATAATAGTATCACTGAGTTATATCTGCAGTTGGTTAAACAGGTGATGAATAAATACACGGCTAGTTCCTTTCGGACGGTATCACTCATGCTAGTTCACTCAGCCAATATGAAAAGAAATCGCAAGAACGATTTTAAACATTTTAGTCAAGGAAAGACGTACGCACAGGATAGTTATGTGGATACGAGAATGTCTCCTGCTCTGTGTGTGTGTGTGTGAGAGAGAGAGAGAGAGAGAGAGAGAGAGAGAGAGAGAGAGAGAGAGAGAGAGAGAGAGAGAGAGAGAGAGAGAGTGAGTGAGTGAGAGAGAGAGAATTATAATTTATTATCGAGTCGAGCAAATTATTGGGTTTAGTTTAATTTGAATTTTATAATAATGAATGTAAGGGGCGGCGATATGGATGGGGCGGCAACTGTGGGGGGTGCACGGTCTTCAGGGGCGCAATCTTAATGATAGAGTAAAGAATAGGGATGGGAAGGGATGGGAAATTCCTGATTGCTTTTCAACAAGTTAATCATGAAAAATAAATAATTGACAGATTTTTAAATGCGGCTTTGCCGGATATTATTAACTTCAAAGAGTTAATGTCAGAAATGCGGGGGAGTAAAGAGTATAGCCTGTGCGTATGACATGATTGTAAAAATATTCATTATCTGTATTCATTAAGATAAATATTCATCTTAAAGATCAGTACAAGGTGGATTTATCGGACTCTTTTCCGCAGAAGATGATAACTTTCCGATCAATTATGAAATAAATAATTAAAAACAAAGTGGCAATCTCGGAGCCTAGCTAAGACCACAATATCTGAACACGCAACTCTCCTCCAATTTTCCATGAGTTTGTACTGCCTACATTCTTTTCATGACTTTGCTTGTGACAACAGCAACAGCCGGAAGATCATTTTATAAATTAAAATTCACCAAACCATATTTGAGAAGCACAATGTCACAAGAAACGACTTTCTATACAGTCGCTTCTAAGCATCAGAAATAAGACAGCACGAAATACAGACTTCAGTTTTCTGATTGATTCTTTAGCTGCATCAAAAACCCAGTGAAGGCAATTTTGAAATGACAGAGTAAATGACAAAATGACAATTTGGTCTTGTGCCATTTTAAAAATATCCATTTATTTTATTTAAACCAAATACTGCATTTTTTTAACTAGGCTATTATGTGTAGAATTATGAAAATTACCATTTCAGTGTAATACAGTAGATTTCCTGTATATTTCAGTAATTTTGTATATTAAAAAACTGCATTGTGTTCATCATATTATATTTTGTCTATTGTAGGTAACTAATTAAACTTGTAATTTAATAATTAACGTTTACGTATCGTAAAAACTTTAGTCTATATAATTAACGTAAAACCTTATTTTAATTCTGTAATGTTTAAAAGATTATGAAACCGCCCCCGCTCGTTTGGCATAGTACTGCCGCACAAGACGACCCATATCAGCACCTGAGACCTTTCAGTTCTGTAAGTCATGTATTGTAGAGGATGACCTAACGCCATCGCTGAACGTCGATCTTCGATAGATATACCGACTCCGAAAACTCTTGTTAACCACTAAATTACCACCATCGCAGCAAACCACACGAGCTTACAAAGGTAAGGAAGGACAAATCCCCACCCTGGATACGTCAACAAGCGGGTTGTAACCTCTCCTTGTAAGGAGACTAACTCATGTCGATGCTATACGTGTAAAAACAAAATATATTAATACAAGACATAACGTTGCCCAGCAAGGGTCTCGTGGAGGCAGCGTTTCTGCACCCAAGGCCAAACCTCCGAACTCGAGCCTGGGACAGGTTTCAGCAGGCATCAGTTACACAGGCCCTCAGGTCGCACGGTTTGTTCCGATTACCAGCACTAATAACGTGGAAAACCGGTTATATCTGTGCCAGCGTCGGTGTTGCGGGGAGAGAAGGAGCCAAAGGTAATTAGCGGAATAGCACCAACTCACATCTCCCAGAGCCGTACCCTGAGACCCACCTGGCAGGATTCAGCCAGCCAAACAGTGACTTATTCCGAACGGTCGTCCTTCACCTGAACAGTGATACGCATCGTGGACAGGCTATGCTACAAAAGTTACCGCACTTATCGCCAGGGACGAGCCAACCCTGGTTCCCGTTCATAAGACACACATCTAAGCCCGCTTCACTTTCCCCTACGAACACTGATTCGCTTTGAGGGAATTTTGTATCTGCATTTATTGGAATAATGTATTTCTATTTTATTATATTCTAACCGACTTTATTAGTAATAAATTACCTTATTTCAAATCCGTCCTGTGACTTCGTTGCGTTGTTTTTGTTGTTACGCGTTTCGGGAACTATGTCCCATCATCAGTTCCAACATGTCCCAACTATGTCCCATACATAGTTCCCGAAACGCGTAACAACAAAAACAACGCAACGAAGTCACAGGACGGATTTGAAATAAGGTAATTTATTATCAATAACGTGACTTGAACCATAATCAATAATGTTTAGACTTTATTAGGTCAGATGTTCGGTCCAATAAATGGACAAAATGATAAATTCGATTATTATAATTTGTGTTTTCTTATTATTTATTTAAAGATCTTCTGGGAAAAAGTTACCCAGACCCTTATTATTTATGCGATTCAGTTATCAAAACACCGATTCCGATATTAAGTCTGACGGGAATAACCAAACAATTGTATGTGGGGGCGCTATCTCCTAACTTTGGGGGTAGGGGGGCGCGGTTTACATAAGCGCCACCGCTGTGAATGTAGTATATTTTCAGTATCCATTGTGATTGCTTTCTTTTTCTCTTTTATGTTCATTTCCCTACGAACGTTTCAGCATCTGCCCCTTCAGGAGTAACCTCTGCACAACAACTACCACATGGCGTTACGTGTCCACTATCTAGCGACATTCTATAGCCTAACAGGAAAAAGTGTTAAATCTCTTCTGAATTGAAACTTTCACCAAAGCTGTTAGATATACCACCACACGCGTGTCACTGTGGATCGTTTCATAATCTGACTTGACGTTTCACCTTTTCAAATCTACAGCCGGCTTCAGAATTGCACTCTACAATAAGACAATTGCAGCCGGCGTTAACGTAGCGTTATTTCCGCTACAGTGTGTACAATGCAATTCTGAAAACGTCCGTAGGTGTCCAATGGCCGAAACGTTGCCGAGGGATCGTTGTTGCCGGCCACTTCTGGTTCGCATACATTCAAACGACGCTTAAAATTGTGTCCTTCTAACATTATACCGTTAGTAATCGCTGTAGGAAAACAACTATATACCGCGTATTCGAGTGTAAGAAGAAATCTGGTGTAGAAATTGGATGTTTAGTATGCGGTGAGTGCGGATTACAGCTGGGCGCAGCACTTATTGCATAAACAGTTTTGTAACCTCCTACACGTTTTTTGGCACAATAAGCGCGCACGTGCACGCGTGTAAACGGCATTAATTGTAAAACGATCACTATTCTGTCGTACAATCTGTGAACAACAGTTACAATTATCTTTTATTTAATTAAGAAAGTTGTGTTAGTTTTTATAATCACAAACAGAATTATCACTGTTGCACACCACTATGGAAAAAATTATTCCGATTAGCGGTTTCAATTCACCTTTTTCCCACAACTTCTCGCTTTGTTCTTTCACTTTCTTAGCTACCGCGTTCTTATTTTTAATTTTAACTTGCGCGTATTTCGGAATGACATTAGCCAGACATTGTTTATTGAACCATATTTTACTTAAGACCCTTTCCAATTTGACTTTTAACTTGAGTTATTTAAAGACTTTACTTACCTTATTGTTGTGGTTTATTACCTTATTGTTGTCGTCCATTACCTGTCGTCGATTGTACATCTTATCAGAAATTTAATTAAGAAAGTTGTGTTAGTGGTTATAATGACAAACAGAATTATCACTGTTGCACACCACTATAGAAAGATTATTCCGATTAGCGCTTTCAAGCTTCACCTTGAAGCTTAAGGTGAATCTTGAAAGCGCTAATCGGAATAATTTTTGTATAGCGGTGTGCAACAGTGATAGTTCTGTTCAGGTGAATCTTGAAAGTTCTAATCGGAATAATTTTTCTATAGTGGTGTGCAACAGTGATAATTCTGTTTGTAATTATCTTTTAAATTGAAAGCTAACAAAATATGCGAACCCTTGTCTGGAGTGTGTGAACCTGTGAAGCAACAAACAACTGTAAATGTGCATGTACACACACACACACACACACACACACACACACACACACACACACACACACACACACACACACACACACACACACACACACACACACACACACACACACACACACACACACACACACACACACACACACACACACACACACACACACACACACACACACACACACACATGCAAACGAGTTAATGCTGTAATTAGGAACTAATTAAGTGAAAGTGCACAATTCACTTCATACATACAACACATTAACCACTATACTCTTAATTATTGGTTGCATTAAACGTGCGACGACATCTTATTGTCGTAGTCATCCCCCTCAACTTGTTTACCCTTATTCCCCTTCAGTAACAATCAAGACAGGATATTTTGAAACCTGTGCTTTTCCATATATTTTCAACCCTTACACTTCACGTTAGTTTACTTAAAAACTTTTAGACGCAAAGAATTTATAAAACTATATGGAAAGAATCCTGAATTCTCATTTGTCCTGAGTCTCATCCCACTCCCCAGGAGCGGTTAGTCCTTAGTTACGACACCGGCGTACAGTAAACAATAATTTTTCTCTTCAATTTATTGGAGATTTGTGATCTGTTCGACTAAGCGAACATTGAACAAATTGTCTGACAACACACATACAGGATTATGAAGAGCTGAACATTGACAGCTCTTCTTGTTTTTGTTAACAGATTAAACAGATACACAAATTACAGGACTAAATGACAAAAACATGTAAAAAAATGAACAAAAATCACTTCCACTAGCTGCTGGCATGATACAATAAGTTCAAAATGTTAAGCACTGGGCCTATAAGGCACATATACTGGTTGACATTAACACTTTATGTTGACACGAATGCAAAACATACAGATATTACAAAACAGATGTCACAGATTTTGCAATACAGATAATACAGAGAATACATTATTAGTTAAACCTGAATGGTAAGTCTAACAGTTTCTGCCTTTCTAATCTATAAATATCTTCATTATTATCTAACAAATTAATTGCTAGGCGGTTTGGATGCTTTTCTAATTTAGAAGTGAGAGTCCTGCAGAGGCGCATGATTTCTTCTCTCACAAATGGAACTTGAGGTCTCAGTGTATAGAATTGTTGGAGACGAACCTTGGAGCGTCGACTATTGATCTTAAAGTTTTGGACTGAAAGCGCTGTATAATCTCGATATTACTCGTCTAGCAGTACCCCAAAGTTGAATACCATGAGTCCATACCGGTATAAGAACTGCTTTATATATTAAAAGTTTGTTTTGACAATATGAGGATGTATTTTCTTGACCTCTAGTTCAGACGCGATAAAGTATCGTATTCATACTAGCAGGACTATAGTTTCATATAATAAATTTTAATATAATTATAACAAATTTTTATAAAAATTATCCGTTCCGTGAAGTTGTTAGTGTTTGGCTTATGAAATTCACAGCAGTAGAAGATTTGTACATTACATACTTTATATGTTTATATAAATGACGTATATTCTTTTTATATATTATAACTAAATAACTAAATAACCCACACAACAAATATAATCCAACAACCAATGGAATACACAAAATCGAATTCCAAGATTGCAATAGATGTTACACAGGACAAACAAAAACAACTGAAAAACGTTATTTTGAACATTTAAACGAATACAAAAAACCAGAAATATATAAATCCAATTTCGCCACACATGCAATAAACACAGGACATGAATTCCCAGACATAACCAACATGACACTGATAAAACACATGCCAAAAAAAGGCACAACAATGAACATATTGGAAAATTTACAAACTAATACACAAAACACAAAAATTAATAGGCTACCTAAACAAATACAAGTAAACACAAAACACGACACAGCATTCAAAATACTCAACATTGAAAACACCCAAAAAATAAATATATATACCACACCCATACACAATAATAACAAATTAAAATACCAAAAACGAACAGGAAACAATAGCAACAACCAACCAACACACAAGTACTCCACAAGATTTAAAATTAAGAAGGCTGAGGATGGGAACAATAAGTGTCACGAAACATGTTCCAAATAAGAAAAAACATCTTGAGGTAAAGAAATTAAAAATATTAAAAAAATATATGTGCATCAAGAAATAGACTATAGCAAAAAGTGTTTGAATATTTAAAAATATATTAAACGTGTAAATATTTTGTACGCGCGCGCGTGTAGGTGTGTATCACTGACTGTGAAATATTTATAACAACACTACTGTAAATTACGACAAACAGAACACATACCATAATATTAACCTATCAACTGAATGAAAAAAATAAGTAAGTTTTCAATCACTAGTAGAAGATCGATGAGCCGAAGCTCTGATCGGTGTTTTTCTTCTTTTTTTTTTAATTTGATGTGGTATAGTAACGCGTTTCACTATGCCATTAAAGGTGTGTCAGGCAGGCAACAGTGCTCCACATATCCATGTAAGATCACGTGTGCGTTCAGGCTCACTCACACACACACTGGTGAAAGTATTGGACTATCGTTTCTCCTCGCCCCTCGCCGCTCTCGCAACCATACTCACTTTCGTCCACGGCCATTTCATCTAATAAACTGTTGTTTGGTACAAACAGAATATGGTTCAAAATACGATTTTACCACATCTTTATTTGTGTGTGTTTTGTGTGTGTGTGTGTGTGTGTGTGTATGTGTGTGTACATATGGGTACCAACATGGGCGTGATTCGGGGATGGGAAGGGGACACTTGCCCCCCCAATATTTATCAAATAAATTACAAATCAGTGAGCCGTAACTTTGTGCAGTATTTGACAAGGCACTGGAATGCTTTTCAAATCTAGTTTTCTTGCGTAGTTTAACTTATATGCTATATACTATGCTATATGTAACGTATAACTACTTGATAAAATTAAGAACTTTCCCGGGAATTATCACATCCAATGCCGGATTTAACCATCTTGGGGATCCTTAGGCAGTAGAAAAACCGAGGCCCCCTCAAGATTATTTAATTTTTTCATATTTGCGTGCGTGCATGTGTTTACACACGTTTGTGCATATGTGTGTGTGTGTGTGTGTGTGTGTTTGTATATGCGTGTCTTTTGAAGGCTAGCAAAAAATATAACCTGCGAATGGGCAGATAGACGAGCAGAAAGGCAGGCTAGAGAGCCTACTTTCTGCCTGTTACAGGTTAGAATTGTCTCCAGCGTGTCTTTCTGGGGCAATGCCAACGCCTCCACACCCGAACACTGCCATCAATAATTCCTGCCTTTCTAGTGTCCATATTCCTCCTTCACGTCGATCACGTCGATTCCTGTGCGCCCGAAAGTATTTCGCTCCCAATCCCGTAGGTGAAATCCCACCCGTGGGTACACACGCGCTCGCACGCAGTCATTCTTTCATCTCTACGGGTGAGGTATGTTGAGGTATGTGAAGTATGTTGAGGTATGTGAAGTATGTTCCTTTTTTCGGGTTGAGTCCCGCGTTGTTTGGCTTCAGCAGATCCATCTCTGCCACGTTCAGGCAGATTCCTCCATTCCTCGTCGAAGGATGGAGTAATTTTACTTAGGCCGAACCTGTATTTGTACCGTTGTGGTAGCTCAAAAGGAGCGTTCCTTTTGGTTCATGGTACAACTCGTAGCTTTGTCGTTGAAAGCTTGAAGTACCGGCTTCCACGTTTGTTGACGACGTGTGTCATCCAATCTAGTGCGACTGCGTCTCCTTTTGATAGTTTTTTTGTCTCCCCTGTTACTGCAAGAATAATGTTTTGTTTGTGCTGTCTGGAGTTGTGTTACTGCAGGAAGTATATGCCTTAAAACTTTCTTTTCAAACACAATGACGATCTGTTATTCTTCATAATATGGATCTCTAGAGGTAATTCGCCCTTATCTTATTTGATGACCTAGCATACTGGCATAAATTTATCCAGTCAGTCTGAGTCATACTTCTGTAGACTATTCAGTTGTACATTTTGACCAATTCGACCGTCTGTGGCAATCCAGCCAGTGGCGTATCTCGAATTTGGCCTTTGGGGGGGGGGGACTAAGTAGAGCCGGCTTCACACAAAACGAAAATCAAGTTAAGACTAATCAACATTATTATGTTTAAAGTGGTTGAGAAACGTATGATAACGTCCTGTAATGAATCACATTAGTACAAACGGTAACAACACAGTAACAATACGCGTAACTGAAACGTTGTTTAGAAGGTACCTATTTACCGAATTTATTTTCCTGTATTTCACATTTCAAACATATATGCAAATGCTGTGTAATAGACCCGTTTGCATGTTTAAAAAAGAGCGTACCTGTTTACTATATTAGCGTTTAGAACTGAAAAACTAACAAAATAAACTTAAAATTAAGAGAGTAACAAAATTTGTCAACTTTTTTCGACTCTGGGGGGGAGTCCGGTCCCGTTCGTCCCCGCCCCCGTAAATACGCCCCTGCATCCAGCTACCTCATACTGTATGTAACCAACTCGTTTGGAAGTGGGGAGATAGTTAATTGCCTGAGTATTCGGAAAGCTGACAATGAAATCGTTTGTCTTGTTTTCTCTACAAAATGTATAAGCTACTTAATAAAATATTATATATATATATATATATACACACACTGTATATAACTGTCAAGAGACTGTAAATTTGCCAAACGTTTAACTTTTGCCACTAACTTCCGTACAGGATCTCACGAAGCATTTCAATTTAATTGGCTGTTGTGAATTCACTGATTTAACTTGAGAATGGTCTAGAATATAAATTCGGGTAAGAGGATAAAGAGGAATTGAAACTGATTTTATTATGATCCTTTACTAAAATATATGTGTGCAAAAGTACTCTGTTTCGTAATTGAAACACGTACCACAACGACTAAACCACGTCATCCGTCTTTGTAACAGACCTCAAAAATACTGCAGCGAACTGTCATCTGATGGAGTTTTCTAATAAGCCTATGCATCACTTTAATTGGTATTCTACTTTCTTTTATCTTCTTCCTCAACTGATATTAGCGAGCCTGCCTAGGGTGGTGTTCACGGGGGCGCCAAACTGAAATCTGAAAATAAAAGCATTAAGTCAAAGTCTCATGGAAATTTGTTTACTTTTCGATTTACAGTTTGTTACTACAGTACTTATTAGTATGCATTAAAATAGTGGATTTTTCAAGTCTTTGTTCGGATGAATATTCACTGTAGTTTATGCAGCAAATACCGAAAATTAATAAATATAAATAAAAACACCAATAATGTTTTCATCGCTTTTATTTCTACGTAGGCCTACTAAATGAAAAAAATTAAATAAAAATATGTGCTGATAAAACGTATTGTTTTCGAATAAATCTGAGAAAACAGCCTTAAAGCTCAACATTGATTTTGTAAATGTGAAAATTTGAAAAGGTAATTTTTATTGGCGGGGTGGAATGGAGAGGACACACCAAAAAGCCACTTTGTTCATGTCAAAATTTTATATTGAGCGGCCCCTGGGTGCCGCTTTCTCTCCCGCCCCAAGCTTCTGCTATCATCTATTTTATATACTCAATTTTCTAAGCTAAATCTGTCATCCATTCCAAATGTTCAATCCAGTTCCTTTTACATTCAGCTATTTTACAGTAGGCCTATACCTTAACTCTGTACAGGCAGAAGCAATCTATGTATACGATCCTCGTCCCGTCAGCTTTGTCGTTAAGTCTTATAACCTTCACTCCCTATGTGGACGCATTTTATTTCTTCGGTAATTCATTTTTTATTACATTACACATAAGTCCACTTTACCAGTTTCAATAATCACACCCTTTCACAGGTATACGAGACCTACAGTTCAACATCGGCTTCTAACAGCTAAGAGGTGAAATATTATTAGACAAGATACTAGGCAAAAGGTTTGAAACCTTTTGAAAGAAGAATAGCCGTAAAAAGCCAGATATTACTTTTTCCGTGCCGGGATCGATCCCAAGGTGCGTTGTTTAACAAACCAACACATTACCGACTAGGTTATTTGACGAGAGAAATTCTAGACTTAGGCCAGGGAAGAGTTCTTTGAGCAAGTCGATGCAGAACTGGTTCTGAAAGAGTAGAAGAATTTTAAACAAAAGACAGTATATACAGGAAGATTAGCTGACACAGCCAAAAACCGGAAAAATCTTAAGTTTTCGACAATCGTTGCAGAGACTGTAGAAGTCATTTATAATGACATCGATATTAAAGAATAATCTGCCGTAATGACCATTGCTTGTGGCGTACGTTTGGTTTACGTGTAAATAAATAGGCCTACCACCTGGATACAAAAAATACTCCAAATAAAGACAAAACCTGCAAATAACGACAAAAAACAATCTCTCATTCGTTATAACGCCTAAACGTACTCTCAGTCTTTCACCATGTAGTACGCATTTGTTTTGTATAGCCCAACGCAGTGAAAACTCAGCATGTTTTCCTTTTTTCACGCTGGGAAATCTAACGTGAATCAAATATGGTTATTACTACTACTATTAGTAATAATAATATAATATTATTATATAACGTTTATATATGTATATAATTATGTATTAATAATTATTACATAGAAAGCACATGTGTAAAAGAAGACCATCACAATTTAGAAAATGTAGAATTAGGGAAGGATGTATAGGGAACAAAGAATTAAAGAAAGAAAATTGCGGAGGTAAAAGATCTGCCCGAAGGGGAAACAAGATGGCGTTATCGGAAGAAGAACGAGTAAGAGTGAAGAAGGGAACGAAGGAGTACTGGCGAAGAAGAGAACTTCAGATAGTAAAGAAAGTCGCGTCTCCGGATCCCATAGATGGCTGAAACAGAAAGGAAGAGGTATAATATAATGTATTTATTATACTAATATGTTCTTATTATTATTATCATTATTATTATTATTATTATTATTATCAGCTAATTACATTGAGGGAGTTTAGAGAAACTTCTTGCACTCGATGAGCAAGAGATACACCTTACTGGGCCGTGATGTCGAGACCCAAAATATTTGGCAAAACTAGTTTAGTCGTTTGTAAATCCATAGTTTAATTATAAATAAAAAGAAAAGGAGAATATTTTAGGTCTAAAAACTAAAAATTGAACTTTTTGAAATTTTTACAACCTGGTTCGCTCAGAGAAATCTCGGTTGCTGGAGACTGTTAAGAAAGGAAAAAGTAGAATATTATGTCGCACGCGACTACCGTTTTTAGCGACCATCGCTTATAGCGCCCGACTATAGGCGTTCCGTTGGAGAACTTTGTAAACAATTTCTGCTGTATTTTTTTATGCCCCCTTGGTAGACAAGGAACGACAACCTACATAGAGACCTCAATGTAGAATATGTCTGTGAAACGATAACAAAATATGCAGACAAACATGATCAGAGGATTTATATCCACGATAACTCAATTATGCGACACTTGGTGGAAGAAGGTCCACACGTCCTGAGGCGACTCAGAAGACAGAAGCCACATGATCTGGTATCGCAATAAAAGCAATTAATATGTATATATCCATAAAACTCTACGTGAGAGAAAGACAGAATAATCTTGGATTAGCCACTGGGCTTCACCCCATCACCCGTGAAGGAAACATGAAGGAGAAGCTGCTGGATGAGCTTGCTCAGTTGTAGCTTTAAGGGAGGTGTTTTTAGTGGGTTAGAATCCCACGCTACTGGGAACTATTGGGTTCCTAGTCTCTATAGAGATTTTCTTCTACCCTCGTAAAAAAAATTTGTTGCATTACGTGTCGAACGAATGAAAATTATTTTAACTGTCCACAGCCGGCCCAGACTCAGTAGTGGTGCATGGCGCACATTACTGAATTCATGAGAAGCGGCAAGTACTTCGTTGCTATGACACAAACAGAACGAGCTGTCGATGAAAGCCGAATCGTTTTACTGTAAAAGCTCGTTTATACCGTAAAATATAGGTGTTAAAGTTTACGAGAACATTGTTACGCCAGCAGCAGCATGCGCGCTATTAGAAAACTGTCAGTTGTACAGTACAGATGCACAGTCAGCCTGTCTACCAAGGAAAGTAACCTCTCCAAACCAGTTTGTCAAGTTTGCTGACATGCCCGATCCCGTACAGCATTTTTTACCACGAAGATATTATGGTCGTAATCATTGAGTTTCTGCAATAAATCCGCTCTGCAACGTACAGTGGCATCTTATTGCCCAGGAGACGGCGCAACCTGAGAGCCTGCAGGGTTACCCATCACATGATTCTTGTTTATTTCTTTCTTAATATACGTACATTTGTATTGCAATTAGCATTGCTTTGTTGTTTTGTGTAATTTTTGTTGTTTATGAGGACAGTTCTTTTATTATGACGATGATCAGACTAACGTTTCTTTCTCAAAATGAAATCCACAAGCAAATTTATCTGTTGACTTTAAAGTTTACTCTCAGACAGAAATTTCCTTACTTGCTATTTTTTCTTCTTCAGTTCTGATATATACGTTGTATGCAATTTGTTTAAAAACCTAGAAAAATTAATAAATCAAATGTTAAGAAACAGTACGAACTTTACGAAAGGTGAGCAGTTCTTTGTTGTGCGTTTGGCACTGGCGTTGGACTGCAATCAAACGTAAAATATTTTGTTTAAAATATTGTGTCTAAAATACAGTCTACTAACTTTTGAAGTACTTTTTTCACTAGACTGTACGATCACGATCTCGTCAGATGGATAGCACTCGTTTAGCTCTTCTGGATTTAAAAAACGGCAATAAAAAAAATTCTCTAAATTTATTTTCCGCCGAGTTTTCTTTTAATTCTTCTGTTAACCCAGAGTCTGAATTGTTCTCCAGAAACTCTGGTATCGCCGAGGTTGGTTCAAAACCAGTTGCTCCAAATGTTGGCCAATAGAGCGTTACGCAGCAGATCGCTGGATCACGAGTCAACCATCACAAGCCCCTCGAGACACGGAATCATGAGGAAAGGGCTGAAACTTTTCAAAACGTCTCAAATTCGTAGCACATTACATTACACGAGACACGAGAATATTGAAAGCAAAGAAGGGGAATAAATCCGCATATGGAAACTTTCATTGAAGGGCGAAAACTATTTGTATTCGTGTGCACAGTGCATAGAATTTACAATATATATTATTCTGGAGAAATTGATAAATTTCTTAATGCACATTCTTATAATGCAGTTAAAAATATGCAGTGTAGGTTATACGCCAGAGACATGCATTTAATTGAAAAGTCTCTTTTTCCTCAGTTTTTACACATCCAGTAACATTTTATTTATATTTCTTTAACAAGTGGTGGCAACATTATAGGTCATTAGTGATTACAAAATAAATACAGTAATCATTTTATATATAACGATATGTTGTTGTTCGAGTAAACAACATTAACCCTTTCCAGCCCAATGACTATTTTAAGGATCATGGTTTACTATTTTCAAAATATTCATAAAATGACTTTCCAATTATTATTTTAAAATTCCAATGAAATCAACTAAGAAACAAAAAGTATTGTATAAAGTGAGTCGTAAAATAATCATTGGGAAGTTATGTTATGGATTTTTGTTTACTAAATTAAGAATTGCATTAAACACGCGTCCTTAAACGTTTACATTACATGACATGTAACAAGAAAGATAAATATAGTTATAACATAATGTAAGTAATACAAAAATATAGTAATTATACATAAACATAGATATACGTATAACTTATAACTACTACATACGTAGCAAACATGAAAAACTGAACGTATTACGACGTTGTGAACAACAGCATCTACTATTTTAACAGTTCTGTAGTTACATAATAGTCATGTTCTTATGCTTTTACATATTGCTGTAGTAGCTTTACAAGAAAGAGTACTCCATTAACGGCATTTTTGTTGTTTAGACTTGTTTTAATGTCTGTGAGTATAGTGAGTACAGTACAGTACAGTCTGTGACGAACCTCACTAATTCGTCACCCAGTCAAGGGTTTTTTCTTTTTCTTTAGTAGCAAGGGAGTAACATATACGCTCTAATTATAATTGTGGCAGGGTTCTAATAATAGCCAGGACAACGGACTGGGGACGGTATTAGTTCCGAGAATGGGTATTTCGTACTTGAGTACCCACGTAATAAGTGTGGTGTCGTGTTGTTACAGCGTAATACGTTTCCGAAAATTTAGTCTCGCTGAAGCCTCGTGCCGATCCCAAGAATTTCTTGTGTACGTTTCTGATCAGTTTTCAAGTAGAGCTGCTCGCGATCAGTCATGTCTACGTACTCATTATAAAACTCTCGATTTACCAAAAAAAAAAAAAAAGTCAAAATTCTCCAACGCCTTCGGAAAGATGGAGTGCTACTAGACTGTCGGAAATTCATGGCGTTCCACATAACACAACAAATGACATCAAGAAGAATGGTGATCGAATTGAAGAGTTTATTTGAAAAACCGAAGTTGCAGATGGGAATGTGTTGAAAAGAAAAAGATTAACGACAGCCACTCTAGAAAATTTGTTCATATGGTACACTCAGCAGCGCTCCCAAGGAATTTCATTAAGTGGGCCAAAGCTGACATTATCACTTAATTAATTACCACTGACAAAGCTGTCCAAAACCTTTTGGGTTTGTTTCTTACTCCATCACTAATTCGTCTATTTCACTAATTCGTCACCCCTTCGGTCACGTAGGTGACGAATTAGTGAGGTTACAATGTATGTTAAATTTAGCGACACCGGTAACGGTGTAGTTCCGGGCTATGTAACATTAATGGCTGCTTCTGACAGGCTGGTTCTTCCTAATGATATGTTTATGCGGTAATAGCGTGCGGAGTTTTGACGTAATTAGTTAATTTCTTCTGGAACACGCAGTTACCACAGGTTTTTTGTAAACGTTTTTCTAACTAGAATCATCTTAGTGGGCGGATTCAACAGCTTTCCTTCTGGTTGTTTTTCCATGATCAAACATCGGTGATTATTTTTCCTCCAAGGCTGTGCTTTATGGATCAAGCTGTGCACAAACCTTGACGTGTTAATACCAAGACCGAGCTGGGCTTTGTAACGGAAACTGTAGAGAGGCTCAGGAAACTGTCAAATTATTAACGAGTAAAACGTTAATAAAGTAATATGTAATAAAGGTGAATAAAGTGATAATATGTAATAAAGTAATAAAGGTGAAAAAAAGACATGGGTTAACGACATCTATAAAGCATTGACACGATGTTTGAAGAATAAATGAAAATGCTCAAACAGGCATTAAGCAGTGGTGGTCGTGAGGTAACATTAAGGAAGGTCGCTCTCAAAAATTATCAAATAACGTGTACTACAACTAACCCTATTACCATATTAATACCAACATGTATTTAACTTAACAACTATACTTAAATAAGTACAAAATTAATAAAAAATAAAAGTAAGTCATAATAAATTGTTACTCACTTTTTGTTCGAAGTCCCAGACTGTTCATAGTGAAATACAAACCGTAAACAAAAAATATACAAAAACGTTCTTAAAGTATCGAGCACTATATACACTCTATAAATTATAAGAAATAGATTATTCATAAACTCATCGTTTGAAAGAAAAATCTAATCTTTTGTTTTTGTACGAAATTAATTTTTCTACTACTAGTTCGTTAAAGTCTGGTATCTCGCGAATCACTGACTATTCTATAGACAACATAGCCAAAGCAGTTAATCTATCTTCACTCATGGTGTTTCTTAAATAGCATTTGATTAACCACTGAGTTGAAAAACACTGTTCAGTTACTGAAGTAGTCATAGAATTTACTGCAGTTACAAGTATTTTTAATACTTTCATGATTCCTTTACATACACTGTCTAATCCGAAAGAAGTTACAAAATTTAATGTCTTTAAGCAACCAGCTATATTTTCTTCTGTTATTTCTGATATCAAGTAAAAACCGTCAAGGTCTGTCATAAAAGAATGTTTGTCAATCATTGGAAATGTACTGCAAAATTGTTAATGTCATCTACTGGAAGATCATTTTTCTTATGTTGCAATGAACATGACCCGAACCTCAGTGGCATTTGGGGTGAAGTATCTTTGCTCACAAACATGGTTTTGAATGCAAAGCGTTTTTTTACTTTAAATAATATTGTATCACAAACTTCTTTTGCCAATAAATTTAAATTCTCAACATTCGGGTGTCGCCTCTTTCTAGATGTAGGCCCTTCTCGATCATCTCAATTCTTTCTTCTGGTACACCAAATGCAGAAGGTAACGTATTTCTTATTCTGATTACTACTTTTTCGAAGTTCTCAGTAGCCATTTGAATTCTGACTGGATCGGTTTACACAACCTGTGACAGGTTAAATAATATACTAATGTGAGGCATTATTTTTGAATAACATTTAAGCCAAAACAAGAACGTGCTATTTCCAAGCCAGTTAATAAACCCAGCAGCTAGTGTTCCTGTTTCAGAATTGTATATATTTGGAACCCCTGACTGTATATTTTCAAAACATTCAAGATTATCGTCTTTGTAATTGAAAACTGTTTGTATTGCCCTCAACTGAAAATTCCACCTAATTTGAGAGGGTCGAGGTATCATTTTATTGTATACATATCATAAGCCGCTCTCCTGTCTGGAGAGTTGGAGAAAAAGGCGTCAATCATATTTAAATTTGAAAAAAAAAAATAATTCTTACACTTGCTATATTTGAAGCAGCTTGTTCAAGCAATTTATTTAATTGATGAGCATAACATTAAACATAATGAGCATTTCTATACTTTTTTTTATTTTAACTTTCACAACTTTCTCACGTCCACACATAACAGCAACTCCATCGTATGTCTGTGGGATCAGATTATCAGAATTATTTCCTAAAATCGGATCAAGCTGCTGTAAAACACACTGTGACAATCCATCTGCATCTTGTTTATCCGGATTCGAAAAGCTCAAAATCGTTCGTGAATACGACCGTTTAATTCGTATAGAAAAACCAAGACGGTCTGTGTTTTCGCAGATATCAGTTGTATCGTTTGCCATTATAGCAGAAAATGATGCTTTCTTAATCCCTTGTACAATATGTTCACGGCACAAATCAAGCACGCATTTTGTACCTTCTTAGAGGTCACTTTAAAAACATTGACTTCTGGGTATTGAAAGCAGCATCGATTTTTATTGTATAATTTACCAATTTTAAAAATACGCCTTTATTATTAGTCTTCCTTTTTGTTATGACCACGAATAGGAAGACTACAATTATCACAAAATTTGTAAATGTGTATCACTCTTGAAAGGGTCTGTCGATTTTTCTCCACTCTTTCATTATGTCTGTGAATATTTTCCGCATATGGTGTACTCAAACCAGCAGAAATGTTTGTTTTTCCTAGCAGCTGAAAATTGATGAAATTGTTTTTGTTTTATAATTTTCATGCTTATTAATTTTCAGTGTAAGATGTTTAAGATCACTTACACTGTCTCTTGTCCAACTGTCGTCACCACCAAACAATACACACACAAAACAAAATAAAGAGTTAGGCCTACTTTCTTCACACCCACATAGGCCTATCCACGAAGTTGTAACAAGCACTTCCCTATCAAAACGGCGCGTAAACTCACCTTTTACTTTGCACTTGAGTTAAGTTCAAATCGGGCACAAGTCTTGTATTGTTTTTTATATCAAGCTTTTCTTCTAATGATAAAGAAGAAAAATTAAGTTTTTCGTGTCGGTAACGTCCACTTTCAATCGAAACTCAAGCGAAAACCGGTAGCGATACACTCGATACTAACGCACTGCGAGCCTGTAGGACTCCAATGTACTGACGGCATATACATACATAGCTAACGGTAGTAATGTCACGTTATCATGGTAACCAGACTGTACTACATGCAAAGCATTGAAATCCGTTGTCAACCGTCAGCAGATTCACGGATTCCTTCCCTTCATAGTCCTCTTCCACTTTTGAGGAGGAAGAATGAGGATGAGTAGCATGACGAGGGCAATGATGACACTATGATGGTGATGAGGAATAGGAGGAGTAGGAACAATGAGGATGAATAGGAGGGCGACGATGACACAATGATGATGATAGTGATAACGTAATTTATTCTCTAAACATATTAAGCCTGTCATTTGAAACATTTTATTTATCAGAGGTTGAACCTTACGGTTGTACTGTTTTCACTATTTTGGCCTTCCGTTTTCACCCTCGTGGTAGAAGCTCACAAAAAACACATATGTTGTTGGTATTGTAATTAAAAAATAGTAATATGATTATAATGATTGTTAGTTACGACAAATACCATATTACACTGGGGTTCTCGGAAGGCAAAGAGAAAATTAACAATGATCATAAAGGCACCCATTCTTCCTGAAATCTGGAGAGAGAGAGAGAGAGAGAGAGAGAGAGAGAGAGAGAGAGAGAGAGAGAGAGAGAGAGAGAGAGAGGGGCAGACAGGCAGGCAAGCAGGCAGGCAGAGAGAGAGAGAGAGAGAGAGAGAGAGAGAGAAAGCGAGTGTGAGAGTGTGCGTGGATGCGTGATGTGGGTATATAACACAGTCTGTATATATAATAAGCGTTTGAGAAATTAATAAAATAATATCGACAGCGATTTTCTTTCGATTGTTGTCGACGACAGGCGTTGGAAATGAACGAGTTTTTGCAACACTCGATTGTCACTTGATGTGCGTTCTGTGAAAACTGAAAGTGAAACAGATTATAAAATCTCTAATTACGCACTTACTCTCGTTTCAAGTTACCTTATCCGGTACGAGCAATACGCTACCGTCTACGTTATAGCAGTGAAACTGAGGAATTCAAGCAACAGCTTCGCGCATCTAATCATCGTCAACGAATACCTCTTCAGTTATTTCCCGGTAATTTCTCCCCACAACAAAGCTTGTCCAGTCCACTGTATTAACCGGATGGCCCTCTGTACAGACAAAACACTTCACACGTATTATTTTTATTTATTTATTTATTAGCAATCAGAAAATACGTCTTTTAAGCTAATGTGTTGATTAGTGTACACACATGAGAGACTTACAAATAGATAGCGTGAAGAGCTGTTCCGTCCAGCGATGTCACCTCGTCGTCCTTAAAGTTCGGATGGCCAAAGTCTTGACAATCTTCTGTCGATTTCAGACTGTAAAAGTGGCATGATCAACGGGTTACGATGACCGTAAAGCCTTGTACGGTGTGTAGTACCACGCTCGTGGATGACTTCACAAACGTATGGAACATGGAAGTCGGTGTGCAATGTGTGGTTAGACACACACCACGGGCCATCTGCGACAGCTCGTAGGACCTTTGATTGGAACCGCTGTATGATTGCTACGTTAGATTTGGTGGCGCATATGCAAGTTGTATGTAACGATCGATTCCATAAGTCCATATGGGTGTATGGACACTTTTATAGAGAAGAAGAAGTTTGTTGTTTGTAGATAGAGTAGATTTTCCGCCTATCAGCCAGTTAATTTCCTTAAGTCTAGATGTTTTCTGTTTTATGTGGTGTTCCCATGTTATTTTAGCCTCTAAATAAAGACCTAGCATTTGACTACTGTTTTTTTGCGGTATTCCGACGTGGTTGAGATGAACTGTGGGGCAGTTACGTATTATTTTGTAACAGCGATTTTAGTTTCACAAAATCGGGCGTTTTAAGTTTGTCGTCTGGCTCGTGTACGAGAGAGAACACATTCGTCATCACCAACCATACAGCATT
The DNA here is from genome assembly GCA_034769895.1 of Magicicada septendecula. NCBI lineage: Eukaryota > Metazoa > Arthropoda > Insecta > Hemiptera > Cicadidae > Magicicada > Magicicada septendecula. The sequence goes on along the minus strand of CM068376.1, from coordinate 249,237,995 downwards.
TTGAGTTTTTATGGAGAAAATAATATTTGCTTTTTTTTCTTATATATCCTTTTCTTTGCCTACCCTCTTCTTCCAACTCTTTAACACATCATATTCCTTACCGTGCCCGTCCGTCAAATCCTCTGCAATCTCTTCAACATGTATTCTCTAACCTAACAACGCAACAGACGAAGTTTAATAGTAAACAAAACAAACGTTGGCCAGAATAAATAATTACATTCAAAAAATATAATAATTTATTATAATCATCACATGTTATGAAAACAGGGTAATATAATGTAATTTGTACCAACTAGCATTAGACACTTTTATCAAAAGCAGATTGTGAAGGAATATCAAAGAAATGGACACCAAACAATGTCATCACTGGCTGTATTAATCATGTTGGTCCATCCAAGGTCACACTTAATTCAACATTCTTCTTTGTATACAGTGACCCATTACGTACAACTCGCAGTAACATTCATCAGTGTTAAATAATTGACGATGAATCCATTAAGTTGCAGTTAAAAACACTTAATGATCACCCGGCACTACTGACAATCGCTGTACCACTGCGATGTTACCAGTGCGTGATTAAACGAGTCGACTGAGATCATCTGTGACCCCCGGTCGGCGCTGCCAGAACGCACTAGTTGACAGTAAAATCTGCTGGACTGTAATTTTTGTAGATTACGAAAACATTAATTTTTATCATTTTCCGTTACTTTACAAAATGTATCTCTTTACTTAATGTAACTCTTCACATTTAATATTGACTCCAATAAACTTTCCTTGGATTGGACAAATTTAGGACAACTATGTCAAGCACGCCTTAAGATGAAATATTATGAAATATGTTAGGTCTTTATAACGTATTAATGTATACCATATTTTATTCAAGTTTATATTCCCTTTAATCCTGCGTATTTTTATGAATCTATTTTGATTCATATAGCACTTGTAGCTGTTGGTTCAAATAATACACTCCGTTCACCTTGAAATTATCTTAAATTTAATATTTCACATGATATTTTTAGACTTAAAAAAAGACACATTTTTTGGAAGACGCCTAGGTGTATTACACCTCACGGGATAAATTTTTCATAAACTTTTCAGTTATGAAAAAACACTTTCAGTTCAAAGATCCTGTTAGTAGGAAGTGGTATTTCACATTTATGTACATAGATTACGAATCCAATTAGAATATAATGGATTCCACTACTTGGTTTCGCAGTAGACTTATGCTGGACGTCACTTTCCCATCAGATTATACTCAACATCACTACTTGGTTTTTCATCAGATTATACTCGACGTCACTGTTTGGTTTGTCATCAGATTATACTCGACGTCAAAGTTTGGTTTCTCATCAGTTTATACTCGACGCCACTACTTGGTTTCTCATCAGACTATACTCGACGCTACTACTTGGTTTCTCATTATACTCGACGTCACTGTTTGGTTTCTCATCAGATTGTACTCGACGTCACTACTTGGTTTCTCATTTTACTCGACGTCACTGTTTGGTTTCTCATCAGCGTATACTCGACGTCCCTAATTGGCTTCTCATCTGAGTATACTCGACTACTCGACGCCACTACTTGGTTTCTCATCAGATTATACTCGACGTCACTGTTTGGTTTCTCATTGAAGTATACTCGACGCCATTCTTTGGTTTCTCATCAGACTATACTCGACGCCACTACTTGGTTTCTCATCAGATTATACTCGACGTCACTGTTTGGTTTCTCATTGGAATATACTGGACGCCACTACTTGGTTTCCCATCAGACTATACTCGACGTCACTACTTGGTTTCTCATCAGACTATACTCGTCGTCACTACTTGGTTTCAGAAAGTTCTTTTCTTCTGGTTACGTTCCATTGCCTATTTTTGTCGTTGAGTTGCCGTGACAGTATGAATAATGTATCAGAAAAGTAACATACATATATGAATAATGTATTGGGAAGATAATATAGGTTATGATAATTTAGTTGGCAGTGGTCACTCTATCCTGAATAAGCGAAATGCAAATAAATTGTTTATAATTTCAATGAATGTAAACTGTAGACTAACGGATTGTTACATGTAGTATTGTAATTTACTGGACAGTTGAGAGCCAGATTGTAACTGTAATTGACGTTTTACAAGACTGACAACTCAATATTTAGTTCAGTATAATGAAGTTTAAAATTAAACTTCTAAAATAACTGTATTATTTAGTTATTGGTTAATGAAGAATGTTAGGTCTTTATAAAAAAAATCTGGCGTTAATTTTCACGGCTTGTCCAATCAACGTTTGACGTTTAAGTTAAAGTGTAAAGGTTTAAAAAGAATGTTTAAAAGTTGACGTTATTTAAAATATATTAGGGTATCAATATAAGAACCAAAACTGGGTAGAGGATTAATGAAAGCATTTCTATTGTGTTATAGTTCAAATGTTTAGTGCGCAAAACGATGAAATGAAGACTACTGAAAGCCGGGAAAGAAAAAGAAGCATAATCCTTGGTTTGAAATAGTACACAGACTATAGAAGATCGAAATCTGGAGCTGCCAAGAGTTTTGAATACTGTACTAGTGTATTGTAATACGAAATAATATATTTCATTAAGCATTGTAAAGTATATATTTGAGTCGAATTAGAACATAGGTTTAGGTTTCTATGAGTCATTGATGCCACAAAAGAGGATAAGAAATAACTTACTGAACAGGAAAGTACTATGAGATGTACTCAAAATTTTATTACGAGTTGTCTTGCAGGGCATACAAATAACGTATTAGTTGGCCTGATCATGCAAAACAATAGCCTCTGCAACTACGTCTCCTGAGGCTGCCGTTTTATAGCCGATCCTCAGAGAAGGGGAGAAAGTATTGACGAGATCAACGCTTTTTTAGAAACATAATTGCCTCATTCACATACAGCAAGAAATAGAAGAAGAAGAACTAGAAAAAGAAGACGAAAATTTAATTTTACTTATTACATAACTTGACTATAGACTATTACTTCGTGGGTCTACAGTCCTTGAAGGTCCTCCTCCATCTCATCGTTCGCCTATCTTTACTTCTCCGGCTTTCAGCGTACATTCTTCACAGTGTTATCATATTTTAAACGTTCTACTGTTTGTACTCCAATCATTGGGTACTACCTCTTTGAATTTCTGCCGTCAGGTACGGTCATTCGTAAACTCCGTATCTGTTCTGTACTTTCCACTTTCCGTTATCATTAACAGATAAACTCAAAGGCTGTACTTACATTATAACCGTATTTTATCTGACTCGGTTGCTGGTTACTTAATTCTTGTCCCGTGACTATCCTTACAGGTGAACACGTTTTGTCGAATTCAGAGCTTCATACGGTCCCTTTTTCACGGTGCTTTCCGTTTTCTTCTGTCCTGTGCTACGTTGTCTATGTCTAACAGATTTTCTCTTCCTTTTTCAAGTCATTATCTTATGCATCCTAACGTGTTTTTAAGCCTGCCTCTGCTTCTGCTTCTGGCTTTGCCTCATACACTCTTCTAGATATCTTTTCCTCACTGTTTCTCTTCATATGACTGAACTATCTCAGGCGATTTTATTTCATTATAACCTCTTTAGAGTTTGTTTATATTTTTCTCTAAGTGTATCATATTTTTACATTGCCTGTGACTGTTTTACTGTCAGTTTTTGTAAGAATGCAGCCATTGTTTCTTTCAGAATTTTATTATTACCTAGGAAAGCCTAGGTACCTTTTAACTCCTGAATCCAGCTGCTATTATTTTTCCTATTCCTCGAGATCATTTTGTGATATCGCTGTGCCTATATATTTACACTTTTCCGCTTGTCTCAAATTTCCTTGCAGTTCTATTATGCTCTATTTGTCTGTTTTGGTAATGATCATTCTCTGTGTTTTACCCGGTTTACTATGCACACGTTGTATTTATTCGGTACTCTCTTACGCAAGTGTAGATTATTTCTACTAGTAATTTTATACAAACCACTATGTTGTCTTTGGTACTGACGAGCACCAAACCAACCATTTACCTTTTGGTTGGTAAATGACCTGAAGATGGCTTGACTGCCGAAAGCGCTCGTCAGTACCAAAGACAACATAGTGGTTTGTATAAAATTACTAGTAGAAATATTTGAGACCACTAACACTCCAATATAACAATAAATTAATAGATTGACAAATCTAAGGTGTAGATTATTGTTTAACGTTTTCCATTATTACCATATCCTCAGCACAAACATTGCTATTTTCACATCTTATATGCTAATAACCCATTTCGTACCTCTTTACTGCTTGCCTTGTTTCTTTGATTTGTTCGTCAAAGACCAAAATAAAAAGTAGTGATTCAGAACAGATCCCTTTCTTACTCTCTTTGTCACTGCAAATATTTATCACGTTTCATACATTCTTGTCACATTATTTCTGGTTTCATTATATAAAATTTGAGAATTTGTTATTAAGTTTTATTCAGTTTCTCCTTTTTGTTGTATTTTTCGTCGAGGACCTTATTAATTTTGTCAAGGGCTGTAAAGCATATGTTTTTTTTACATCTCCATCTTCCCGCATTGGTTCATCAGCACTTTAAAGATAACAACTTTACACTTCTCTGTTTGGTCTGAATCCAAATTGTTCACTTCTCGTTAGTCCCGTAATTGTGGTAAACATTTTTTTCTCTACTGCTTAGTAAGGTGATTGCTCTGACGTTTTGATTCTCATGTCTTTTATTCTTTATAGATACGTGTTCCTATACGTGTTTGCCAATCGTCAGTTGTCTTTACCTGTCTGACCACCAGTTTTATTATTTCGGTTAAATCTCCTTGAGTTATTTTTTTGTGAAAGTGCTTTTGTTACCTCATTTCGTCATTATATCATGTTCTGATGCTTTCCTTAATTCAACCCTTTTTATTTGTTCCTCTATTTCCTGTACCGTGACCTATTGGGCTCTATAGTTTCTACACCTATTGGGCATTACCTCTATAGCTATTCTCACAGTCTCCCCATTATGTTTTTTCTTCTGTAATATTCGTCGTCGTTAGATTAGATCTTGCGACCTGTTCCGACTCCACACCCACCTCTTGCTAGGACGGCTACACTGAGTTTTACAAAAGGTGTATACTGGAAAGCTAGCTGCGGCAATCTGTTGTCTGCCGTTCTTAAAACATGATAATGCTTAACATGTTTAGGATAAACATGATAAAGCATGATAACACTTGCGATAAACATATAGCCGTTAGTTTAAGGAGAAAATGACGATCTCCTGCTGAACAACATCATTCCCAAGTTGATCTCGTTTAGTATAACCCTTAACTTCTATAACTTTATTTTTTCTATTACCTTCAGTAGTTCTAGGTGTGACATTTACTTTTTTCCATATTTCTAATAGTCCCATAAAATAAAAATATTATTTGCATCCGTGTGTCATCTTCTCTTCAAAGTATTTCCATGGGTTTTTTTCTTTTCCTGTTTTATAATACTTTTACTTGTACTCTAGCGAGTTTATATTCTTTCTAGCAATCTATGTGTTTTGTGCCTTGATATTTTCTCCATTTTTGTTTTCCCCTTAACTGCCTGTTTAATATTTTTTGACCTCTTTTGATGTTCCTACATACTATGTTTGCTATCATACAATGTTTTTCTGACACTGATAGCACTACTTTTTTAAACTACTTCCATGCTTCTTCTATTCTGCTACCTTTTTTTTTATTTTTCAGATTCTGATTTAAAATTGTTGGACTGTTTCTTACATATTTGGACAATCTAGTCTGTGGCACATTATTTCGTATTTGTAATTCTTCTTCTGTTTTTACTTTTTGTCTTGTTTCAATTTGTTATGTCATCAGTAGTAGATAGGCTAATGGTTTCATCCTATCCACGTTCTCTCCTTTCTTTTATATTTAATATTTTATTCCGTGTTTACCTGTTTATTAAACTGTAATCAATTATCGAAGTCCCTTATCCGCTCAACGCGTCTCTTGTGATTTTACGAGTCACTTTATGCGCAGAATGGTTATTACCAATTTTTAAATCGTTTTCTAGACTGATTTCAATTATTCTGGCTTCTTTTACATTTATTTGCTTCCAATCCATTAAGTTTTTGTTATCTACTTTCCAATTATTATAACTCTGTGGTAGCTTCTCTTTGTTTCGTTAAAAAAAATTGACTTTTACCTCCAGTTTAGCGTCTTATTTGGGCCAAATTAAAATGTATTAATTTCAGCTTTCTTCTTTTTACTGTTGACTGATAACATTCTTACATTCACCGAATTTTCGGTTTTTACATATTACATTTTTTCTTCTTTTATTTGTTTTGCTACTCCCACTCTTGCTTTCCATTTCTTGTTCACTCTAGACTAGTATATCTAATACCCGTTTGGTAGTTGTATGGATGTTGACTAGCTAGACAAGCGCGTCCTCCCTCCAAACATATGCTAACATAAAGGTTATAATTTTTTGTAAAAATTCTCACTAATATTTAGACAGTTTGTTTCTAATAAAATTGTAAATCATTGCTAACATTAACATCCTGACTAGTCTGAAAACCGACATGAAGCAAAAAATCGATAAGCGGGTTCTACTTCATCACTATCGAGTCGAAACTTCTGCTTCTAGTATCCAGACATCTTCAACAAATATTCTGTGGAATTTTTCTTCACTATCGGCGTCGGAGCGATGTTCCTCCCTCAACTATCCGAATACACTGTTCATAAGATAGCCTCGTCATGTAACGCTATAATATTAAATTTTATAAAAGTTACCCTTTCATACATTTACCAGGATTTAAGTCAATGTAGGTCGTATGTAATTATTTTATCCCAACCCTTTACTGGGAATGGTTAAATAAAAAGACGATTTGATAGTATACGGATGGTTAGATATAGGCTACTAGTCCTAGGCGAGTCCATACTCCGGCTGGACGTCGTGAAAAACGACCCTCTTGAAATGGATACGAACACTAAACTTTATACTTACTGGACTACTAATGTAAACGTTTGCCCTCAGTTACTGACTGATACATTGACTCACAAAATCTACTAATCCCTTAGTTTCATACTTTGTCCGTTCGTATCACACCTGCCAGCAATGTACAACCAGAAGCCCGCAACCTGTTTTTCCTTCTTGACTCAAACACGGACATATTCCATGAGTCAACATTGCGTGATAGATGACGTAATGGAGATTTCACTGTTTTATAATAAACTGAGAAATGAGTAGGTTTTTTTCTCTTCGGTTAAAGAAAACATGTCATTAATTTTCATTGCTTTGTAGGTACTGTTAGGAAATGAATTCCCGACACGCAACAGTCCTACACACGTTTCCGTAACTAAAAGCAGAATAGCTTCTTACTTAATGCAGTTCTCAGGTCACGTGTTTAATGGGATCAAGGAAATACAGTTACTGTCAAACTTACTACTACCACTATTGCTACTACTTCCTCTACTACTACCACTACTACTACTACTACTACCACCACCACCACCACCACCACTACTACTACTTACTACTAATTATAAAAAAAATAATAATACTAATAACAAAAACAGTATAATATTAAGACGCTACAAGGCAACGTACATAGAAGTCGTGGATGACTTTCTCATGCAGACTCAGCGAGATACAAAAGCTAATTTTATGTTATCAGCGAACAGTACAAAGTCGTAAATGTACCAGGATGATATTCCGATATCTTAGTACTGCGTTTATCTGGGGAGAGCCTTGGCAGGAAGTCACGGTCCGTATGGGATTCACTTGGATTAGAAGTTGTGAGGTTGCATATGTGAGCTGGTACTTCGCCCCAGATAAGGGCATACGTGAGTTCCAGGAAAAACTGGACAGACTAGAAGACATCCTACGGGAATGTGAAGGAACCATCGTTGTTGCTGGAGACTTCAACGACAGGGCGGTAGAGTGAGACATGCCGAACAAAGACTCAAGAGGAAGACGTGTGCTTGAGTTGGCAGCATGTTTGTCACTTCACGTGATCAACATTGAAAACGTGTCGACATTTATGAGACCCACCTATGCAGAGACCATTCTGGATTTTACACTTGCATCAGAGTCACTAGTATCAAAAATTGTTGGGTTGAAAGTCACTCAAGAATATATTGGTAGTGATCATCAGTACGTAGTCTTTAGCCTCCAGGAAGAAAGAAGACAGTGCGGTGAAGAGGCTCGGAGAAAACCTAAGTTGAATGTTGGGAAACTCAGCGTAGAAAACCCTTGTATCATAAAAAGAGAGGGGAGAGGACTATGTACTAGATAGGACTAATCCCGCGGAGTCTGGAGTCGAGGCCACACTGAAGCTGATACGATGTTTCAATGTCTCGGTGAATAAAGTCATTTGGGAGAAGAAAGGCGGTTTGTGGTGGACTGACAAAATTGCTACCCTGAAGAAGAGGTGTTTTTCCCTTAGGCGGACTTTTACCAGGACGAGATAAAAGAATTACGATAAAGCAGAACAAGAAACAGTAGAATACAGAGCAACAAGACCAGACCTTAAGAAGGTTGTTAACAAATCCCTGAAGTCCTGAAGGTGATTGTCCTTTCTTGCCCACGTATACTCTTTAATATGTACACGGTGTGGCAAAAGACCTGACGTTTTTAATTAATAACAACTCTCACATTAGTCAACATTTTTACACGTTTATTTTTTTAATACATTAGGGTACATATGCCATTTAACAAACAATTAAACATTCATTAAAACTAAGTCTTAGGATTTGAAGATGACGTCATCCAAATGGAGTCCATTTTTTGCCATGCACTCGCCAAGTCTTCTGGAGAAGCTGTCAAAAACGCCCCAACATTTGATTTCATATAATAGCAATTTCCTGGCGTATTGCCCCTTTCAGTTCGTCCAATGTGCGTGGTTTGTTTACGTACACTCTTGATTTAAGGAACCCCCACAAGAAAAAGTCTCGGATGCTGAGGTCTGGGGAACGGGCGGGCCAACCAATGTCACCATTACGAGAGATTAGGCGCCCAGGAAACTTTATTTTCAAGTAATCCATCACAGTGTTAGCTGTGTGAGCAGTTGCCCCATCTTGCTGAAACCAGACATGGTTGCGAAGTAGGCGTCTCCTTAGTTCGGGTATCAGGAAATGTTGTAGCATTGACAGGTAACGCGCTGCATTCACTGTAACTGTTTGCCCATTCTCCTAAAAAATTATGGCCCAATGACACGATTTTTCGTAATTCCACACCACACTGTCAGTTTCACACTATGAAGGGGCGTTCATGCAGGTCTTTAGGGTTTGTATCCGACCAATAACTGAAGTTTTGTTTGTTTACATAGCCAGACAAATGGAAATGAGCTTCGTCGCTCATTATGAAAATCGTGACATCAGTCATCAAGTCAATCATTTGTTCTGAAAATGTTGTACGACGGGCGTAATTTTGAGGCTTCAACTGCTGAACGATGGTCATTTTGTAAGGGTGGAAGTGCAAATCAAAATGCAGTGTTCGCCGTACAGTGCGATCAGAGCGATGCATAGCAACAGCGTGTTTACGAGCTGGCCGGCCTCCACAGCTTGTCTTATTCGCTCAACGTTTTCTGGTGTTCTGGCTGACCTTGGACGACCTGTTGACTTACGTTTTAGAGCTGAACCTGATTTTCTGAAGTTTTTCACCCATGACAAAATTGTGTTTCGGGATGGAACACGTCCTCTTCGGCCCACGTTGAAGTGCTGGCGATACTGACGTTGGGTAGCAACACAAGAATCGCCACTTTTAAAAAACGCTTCAATTACAAAAGCACGGTGCACACCTGACCACTGCTCCATGGCTACTGAAATGGCACTGTGAACCAAAATGGCGTCGAGTATGCAGTTGATCAAGCCACTCCCCGCCACCACTCTACGCTTACTCGCTCTGCTGTGCATCGATGAAAACCGTCAGATCATTTTGCCGCTCCCTGTATAACAACTGCATAAGGGATGAAATCTTCCCCAAACGGTGGAAAGTACAGGAGTTGACACTTATCAGAAAAAGTTAAGGGTGACACAGGCACGCCATCACCGTAGAGGCCTTGACGGATACAGGAAAAGTTGCTGAAACTACGTCTGCGATTGGCCATCCTAAGCGCAGGAGATCGGACCGACAGGATGTACTAGTTCCGGAAAGACCAATCAACTGTTGGGTTAGTGGAAGAAGCAGTCAGAACTTTTCATGCGGCTCAACAGAGAACTTATTGTTCAAGAAGGATAGTCCTGTTGGCAACGCTGGATGTGAAGAATGCTTTTAATCCTGCCAGTTGGAGCGACATGCTAAAGACTATGGAACACTTCTTCTGGATCCCAGAGTTTCTCCTCCGGATGATGGAATGCTATCTAAGTGATAGGGTACTAATACTATGACACAACTAATATTACCGCCGGTGCTGCCCATGGCTCAGTTTTGGTTTTGGGTCCTGTCCTCTTGAACGTATCCTACAATGGAATCATAGACACCTAATGGAACCTTAGATGGAGACGCCACCAGGCACTTTCCTGATGGGCTACGCAGTGATATGTGGCAGTGATTGTAGCAGAGAACACTGATGATACACAAAGGAGCATGAATCAGGCAATGCGCAGAGCGATCTCTTGGCTTGAAGAACACAGCCTAGAAATAGCCATCTAAAAGATAGGAATAGTATTCCTCACCCGGTGACGGATCCCCAGATCATACAGGTGTAATTGCGAACTGAAGCTATATTGACAAAGAAGGCAGTTAAATGTCTTGGGGTGAGGCTAGATTCAAAGTTTTCCTATAGGGAGGAAATCAGGCATGTATCTGGTAAACCAGCAGAGACCACGACACAGCTCAGCAGGCTTATAGCCAATCTACACTGTGAACAAGAGGGAATTGTTGATGGCGTTCACGAAATCCTTCCTGTTGTATGGTTATAAAATCTGGGCTTACGCATTAATGATCGAAAAATACAAAAAACTAATGGCGTGGGAGAGGCATACAAAAAAATGTGCAGAGGAGAGGAGCCCTTAGATTAGTATCCTCCCATCAAACAATGACGGAGCCGGTAGTCCTGGTGACAGAGCGATTGGTTCCCATAGACCTTTTGGGCGCTAATTAGCACCTCTTCGAAAGAAGACATGAAAATGGAAGAGATGCAGCAAAGAATGAAGTCAGTGAACTCAGTCTCCGTCACTGGAAAAACCGCTGGAATAGGGAGGACAGAGGAAGAGGAACCTTAAGCGTCATATCGAACTTGACGGAATGGATTGACCACCAACACGGCGAGGTAAGTTACCATTTGACAAAGTTACTCAGTGGCCATGGAACTTTTAACGCCTACCTCCACGGAATGGGAAAGGTGGAAAACCCAGCATGACAGCGTGGCGACTTTCCTCATAAAGATGTCTTGCATGCTTTTTCTAATACATCAGATTTACAAGAAAGAGGAGGGCACTAGAAGGGGAGCTCGGAAAGTTCACGCCCGAAGGGGTAGTTATGATTATGCTTCGTGGCAAAGAAGAATGGGACAGCGTTTCTAAATTCGTTCAGTCGGTTTTGCAAGAAAAGAAAAGACAGGCCCAACTTGCACTCAACGGGCAGTAGCATAAGAGACTAGTTTGTTTCTAGTTTCTAGTTTTTAGCATAGAGACTAGTTTATAATTTGAAGGAGCTCGATAAGGGCGCAGGAAGCTCCACCCTTGAATTAATACTTCGCTAGTATTAATTTAACAGTTCCAGGGTGGATTTTCTATACCTGAATTAGAGCTTAGCTTTTTAGTGGATGAAAGTCCCACACACCAGGGGAGAGCTGTTTCCTTTGATGATGTATAGAGCATTTCCCCCCCTCTTAAAAAAACTAATGTTATTATTACTTTCTTTTTTCATTTCAGCCATCTATGGACTGCGATGACACAAGATCCTTCACTTTCTTTCGTCATTCGCAAGTATTCTGGCTCACCTTTGCTCGTCCATCTTCCGATAATAGCCTTTTGATTCTCCTTGGTTTCTCTTCGGACAGATCCCTTACTTCCGCAATTTTTATTTCTAAACGCTTCATTGTTTCCTGTATCTTCTTTCCTGATTCAAAATTTTCCTAGATCCTGATGGAATTCTTTCACCCACGGTACTTACGTCTTTCTGTTCTCCTGGAAGAAGCGAGGATTTTGATTGCTATCCTTTCTGGCTCCATTCTTCTAATAGGCCCATAGAAAGCCATTCGTCTTTTCTTAATAGTGGTCCAAATTTTCTCAAAATTTTCGTACAACTCTTGGCTTCGTCTCAAATAAAATTTTAACTCACTTGCGGATTCCTTGCTGGGCCCCTATTGTTATTATTATTATTATATCACAGGGAACTTATGCTACATAGCTACTGACGGTTCGGAGAGCGTCGCCTATGATTTCGTAAGCGACTCTAATTGCTTTTAGACTGGTGGTATTAAAATTGTATATTGTTTCGAAAAGGTTTTATTTCTTATCCAATCCGTAAATAATTTCGTCTTTACCCTGTACAGGCCTATTGTAGTTGCTACGTACAATCGATGACAGTCAAATTTCTTTGTTATTGTGTGCCATTGTACGATGTGTTGAATTTCCCAGTTACATTATACTTACAATCTGGTGTTTGAAATATGGGTGTACGTAGTTATTATTTATTGATATACACGGCTAGGGATTGTATTAAATTGTGTGTGTGTGTGTGTGTGTGTGTGTGTGTGTGTGTGTGTGTGTGTGTGTGTGTGTGTGTGTGTGTGTGTGTTCATAAGTTAATATTAACTATACGAAAGTTCATAGACGGCCTTGATGGCTGTCAAAATTGCTTATGACCTGGGCGAGCGTGTCTCGTCAGTCGTGAAACTCCTTCTTATATGAAGAAGCGTCCGCCCGGGGTACACTAGGTGATGTGAGCCGACCCCCTCTAGGCGGTCATGTGAATCGCACTGGAGGCACCATCGAAGAATGACCTAGTCCTATAAAGGACCAGAAGTTATCTTCACTGTTACTCCAGATGCGTCGCTGGTTTAAGGCAACAAAGAAAAAAACTGCTGAGCACCTCGCTTGCTGATTTCCTCTCTCAGCTGACCCACAGCATAAGGAACATACCTATGCCACAACCCAAACCCTCTTGAAAGAATACGATTCTCGCAATCGTCGGAGTCACTACAGGAGCTGATACCACGCAGAGGCCTTGGATCCCCCCACCCCATAACCTACAAGCTACGAAAATCTATGCCCGATTATTAGATTCTGACGGGTCAAACAAATATTTTAAACGGAAGCACAAAGTACATCATGAGTCATCAGTTTTACTGGTATTCAGAATCACACACATATTTTTTAAAGAGTATTAGAATAATCGCACTTTGTAGTATGCAATAGACTCAAATTTTTACAAATCTCGCAACAAACAATTGATTACTCCTTAAATAACCGAATCGTGATTCTTAAACAGAAGATGCTTTCGGTGACTACTGGATGTAAACTTTTGATTTAGTTAAACAAATGTGTAATGAAAGCTTTAAAGCAAAGAACAAGAAAAGCATAGTTGCAGGTTCTGCCTAAAATATTACAAGCCTATCAGCCAAATAAAAATTTCACATGTTTAAACATAACAAATTTAATCTACAGATGAGAAAAAATTTTATTCAAAAATTAAATTTTAAATAAAGTTTGTTAAGTTGTCCGTCACTAATCCGAGCAGAATAGAAACTTTGTCCCAAGTATCATCGACATGTGTGGAAGTCTTTTCTTTTCTCGTCGTGTGTGATACACCAAAATCGTCGACTGTCATTCAGCATTACTCTGCATGGGTACACCTGCTTTTAATACCATTCTTGTATGCTTTATTCCACGCCTAAAATTCCACTGATCGTTTCTAGGCGCGGAAAGTATCGATCCATTTTTTGCCAGCCAAGCTGAATGTTTTCGGATGCAATACTCGAGTACCCTTCGTGAATATCGTGAACGTCGATTTGCATTACAAGTATAGGAGTTTTTGTGTTACAGAGTTTATCATTTCAATTAATGTTTATTAACTAGAAGTATTATGAGCGTCGATTGGCGTTAGGCCTATAATTAATATTTTTGCGTGCATTTCGTTACTAAATTTGTAAACCCGATAGAAGTATTTAAACTCAAAATTTTGATTCAGTGTACTTTCCAGACTTTTTAATACCACGCTCGATGTATAAAATTTAGAAGAGTGTAGAACGTATCAATACAAGAGTTAAATAACAATCAACTCCTAAATTAAAGTTCAGTAACTCCAAACGTAGAAATAAGAAGCAAAGACCTACAATTCGCAGTCTAGGTCGCCAAATATTTAGACGATTTATTGAATTTTTTGATAAAGGAAAGAACAGTTGGTGTTATAAGTACCCAATAATCAACGCAACAAAGCGAGCAGCAGCTGCAACAGGAAAGGCAGAGACCACGATTTGTTAGATACGGAAAAAGGTAGAAGTGTCAGTCAACTGGCACAAAACTGAGCACTCCTGGAGAGACACGCCAGGACAATACAAGGCAAACTGTTTCACATAATTTTCATTTATACACAGTCCGCCGTACGATATAGAATTTTTACATTATTAAGAAGCACGTCCTCCCTACGTCACAATCGCTTCTTTCTGAACTATACTTACGCAGAATTATACATAAACTTGGATTCCGATTTTAAAAGTGTAAAAATACAAGAAGCATGCTAATGGAGAGAAACGAAAGAGTTGCATGTTGAGCAAGATACCTAACGAAGGATTATGAGGAATGGCATCCGTGACAATAAGCAACCTGTTATTTTTCCCGGACGAGACATTCATCCATCCCACTTACACAGTAAACAAGTGTTGGGAGCATCCTGGAACTAGCAGAGTTTTAAAAAATAATAGTACTGGACAACGGTAGATGTGTCTATGTTCGTGCAGTTTGGGAGAGCGGTTTTATTCCTGAAGCCTTCCTTATGTTTAAATCACAACCTGCAAGTGGAGTTCGTGATGAATTTGAACATTTTTCCCTGTGGGGTTAAGGACAAATTATTTCCAACCTTCCGAAAAAATCTTTAATTTTTATGGACAACGAACCATACCACAGTGTACAAGAAAATAAACCGCCGACTACAGCTTCTCGAAAAACGGAAATCCAGGAGTGGCTAAGAAAGTGGGAATCAGTTTTCCAGAAGATATGACGAACAGCGAATTATTAGAAATAGGTCGTTTCCGCAAGCTATAACCGACGTATAAAATAGATATGATTTTTAAACAAAAAGGATACGAAGTGATAAGATTACCTCCGTACCACTGCAACCTGAATGCCATTGATTATGTGTGGAACATGGTGAACGGGTAAGTAGCAAGACTCAACGTCGATCAGAATGCAGGTGATATTAGAAACCTCAACGAAAATGTTATTGTTCTATTTCAGAAAGTGACTGGAAAAACTATACGACTCGTGAAAAATGAGGCTAAATACTGGGAAACCGATGTTCAGATGGAAGACGAGATAGACAGGATTAGCCTATAATATCGGTTGGGGGAGAAGAATCTTCTGACAGTTACACCGATACAGACGATGACAATGAATGTTCTAGCATTTTTCGGATGGATATGAATTGTCTGGAGTTGAAGAATTAAAATAGAGCGCTACTTAATATGAAGACTGCTTTCAGTGCTTTCACGACATAAACTTTGTGTTGAGTGAAGTAAATTCGACTATTTTTTCTACTAATCTTTTACAAATTTATGTAGTTTCCGGTACAAATTAACGCGTGTTTAATTTATTTCCCGCGGTATTATGTTTTATGAAATAAGACTAAGTCATAGTTTTAGCGATAGCCTATTTGTTGGAAAGACATTTGAACGCAATTTCTCAAGATACGCTTCTAAAAATATCATCAAGGTAAGGTCTTTACAAATTTTTCATTGTTTATTAAATAGTAATTTAATTGATAGCCACGGCTTTGTCATGATCATTAATAATTCTATCTTTGATGCTAATGAATAACACGCAATTAATAATTAGTAGATGCGCATTATATCCAAACTGAGAACTAAAAACTGAGATAGAGCTCTGGGACCTCTTTTATTCAATTTTCCAGATCACAAAACCATGAGAAACTATTAAATTTACCCTTTGCCTTATATCCCAAGAATTTCAGTACGGGGTAATTTCACCGTGGAGCAGAAATCAGAGCAAACTGGTTCGCGAGCCGTAACTCACTAACGAACCGTTTTCGGACCTATGTTTATATGGACTTTTTTTCTTATTTTTAGCTATAGAATCAGCTACCGAGAGATTGCCGTGCAGTTTTGAATCACTCTGTATATCCCAGCATAAAAACTATTTACATTACAGAACGTTCTACATGTTTCTCGGCTCTTCCAGCTGTAATGTGTGTGTGTGTACGTATTGCTGCTACTGAGATGAAGGACAATTACGTGATACTTATCACGCGCCCGAGACTGAACCAGATTTCACCAATCCGCGCGCGCTGTGTGCAAGGCCGCAATCAATTACGTTCTGGTGTTTTCTAGTAGCGTTCTTGACGCGTAGTATGGAATATTCTGGTATCTCAGCGGGGTATAAATATAAGACTTCAGCGACGCTTAGTCAGTATTAGTTGCGATATATAACAGTGCGGTTGGAAGTATTGTCGCGAAGTGTTGTGTTTTATAATTGTGCGGGGCAATTTTCCGTTCCTAATAATGTTTCGATCTCCTCCGTTGGCTGAAGAATACGCCTCAACTCCTGTGGAATGATGTGGTCTGTGTCAATCCTGCGCTGTGTGAATAGGTAGTTACGACATTCACCGCTTCCTGGCAAATACACCAAGAGACAGACTTGTCATGCATTCTCCTGAAATCGCCAAGGTCAGATGCACCCTCGCGAAGACAGATCCTATCGGGCAGCGCGTTAGAAGTGTACATCAATTTTTCCAATCAGCTGACACTGGTTGAGACATTTTCCAGGGTAATAGAATAATAATATTGACTAATATCTCAACAATAAATAAGTTCGTTTGCGAATTATCGATACTAAGAGAATTAATGTCTTTAACAACCTGCTTTTGATAGGAGATAAAGAATCTAGTAGGAACTGAAATAGCAAGAACTGGTGGCGCTCGAAGCAGCATTGAATATAAGGTACGTTGGTTGTATCTGTGGCTTTTCGTGGAACTGATCCCGTTCAGGCAAAAATTGTTATAGATGGTACTGTCCTGGAACAAGTTAGCAGTTTTGAATACCTTGAGTTACAGTGGTCTTATAATGCAAGCAACGACGTAGTGAATAAGTTGCATAAGTTCAACCTTATGTGCGGGACAGTTAGGCGAATCCTTAAGTCAGCAAGTAAAGGACACGCCTAAAATTCTACAAGGTGATGGCTCTTCCCACACTTCTTTATGCGTCTGAGAGACTTTAACGAAAGGCAGGCCAGTCGCATCCAATGAGATTTCTCAGGCACGTGGCAGGGTACACTCTCCATGATCATAGAAGAAACACAGATATACGGCAGGAAATGAATGTTATGAGTATCCTCGACAGGATCGCCCAGTATCGGCTGAATTGGTGGGAACATCTTTGCCGAATGGATGACTGCCGCATCCTCAAACAACTCTGGAACTATAAGCCGAGGGGACGTAGAGGTGTGGAACGTCCGAGGAAGCGTTGGAGTGACCAATTGTAATATTTGCCTATTTGAGGCCGGAAAAAAACCATCCTTGGTTTAAACCTTGAAGATGATGATGATGATGGTTGTATCTGCCTAGTGTATTCCCAATCCCGTCTGCATTGACGTTCACTTCTAGTCCAACAAAACACATATTAACAAATAACATTTTAAAGACTTTTTTAAAGGGTTTTTATAAACAAACGAGAAAAACATCCTTTACGTAATTAATTTACGGTTACTGCAAGTGCAGCCTCTCCCCATCACTGCCCCCCTCCCACTCACTCACTCACTCACTCTCTCTCTGTTTAAGTTTGTATTTATTCCTGTTTAAGTTTGTATTCATTCTATTTTAGTTGCTCTTTAACCAATTAATTACTTGATGCTGTGTGCTATAAAACGTCTCTTAGATGTGTTTCCAAACAAGGTACAATGGTGTGAGGATCTTAGGTAGTAGGCCTAATGGACGGTCTCTCTCTCTCTCTCTCTCTCTCTCTCTTTCTCTGTGCTTTAAAATGGACCAATGAAACATCGTCCTTACAAAGTCCAAAAGAGCAAAGAATTCAATTATTTAATGACTGTCAGATCTATGACTGTAGTCATATATAATGTAATCTAAAGAAGACAATGCCTAGCGCCGTGGGTAAATTCGTGTTTCTTTTTCCTTTCGGTCATTAATTTTTGTTAGTATTATTTCTCTAAAATGTCTCTCCACACTTTCTCGATCTGCTTTTATCCTGTCATACTACTTATCCTGTCTGGCTGCACTGGTGATTTACTAAGGTGTACGCAAATCTGGGTCGAGATAATCTGGTATACTAATTGGTACTGTACTTTAAATGATGTATAACTGGAAAATGCGACTAGTAATTCGTGGTAGATTTCGCTATAATTATATAGTGATAAAAACTATACCGTGCGTCCAGTTTACAAGACAATCGACGTGTTCATAGACACCGTCCACTCTTCCTTCTTCAGTCGCGGTTCTCCTTAACCAGAAAAAAATTCCACACGACGGCGACGTACGAAGAAGATGCGGAATGAGTTGTATTTCTCGTTTCGCCGCCGTTAGCCGTGCGGCGGAATCCGGTCCGCATACTTGTTATATAATGGACCGCATTCTGCGGCAACCAACAGTATTGACGTTGCACATGATCGTTCTAGTGAGGCACTTTCGAAGCTATTAAAAAAACTTTAATAAAACAACGTCCGATGGACGCTTAACACAACTTGCTCTTTACCCAACTTATTTTTAAAAAGTTTCTTACAGATTTCTAAAAAAGAAAAACGAATGTAGGTACTCGTTAAAAATCAAACTAACTATCAATAGAGCTCGGATTTATGTACCTAAAAATATATGGAAATATATATACATTTATGCCGTCAGAAATAGCAAAACATGTCCTAAAACTGGTAAAATATACTCTACATAAAGAAATATAAGATACAGTCGAATAGCTTATATTTCAAATAATTTTGGTTTCTTGTTTTCGCCGAACCATATTGTATTTTTATTTTTTACAAAAAATTACAAATAAAACTTTTTACCATATATTAATCTTCATTTTTGCTAGAGATACACTGAAGAATAATAACACGTATATTTACATTCTCAGATTTCAAAGAACTACTGTTGTCTGCCAGTTTTAATCTTCGTATTTCATAACAATCTTTTCTACATCGCGTGACCTGACGGAAGAGAACTGGAAAAATGTAAAATTCATTGGGGAAAGTTGTAAACCACTTCCATCCAATTTAGTGTTTTTTACACCAGTTATGTCAGCAGTTTTGTATATTGTTGAAAACGACGGAATTCGTTCCAGTTCAGTTTGTAAATTTGCACCATCTCTTTCAGTAACTTCACATTGTGTGGTGTCGGGGGTTCGGTAGAATAGCATCACAGGATCTCCTTCTGGCGACCAAATCTACCCGACAAATATTTCCTTCCTCACGCATACCCATTCCCCACCCATGGCAGCCGATGGGTAGATTGATAGCCTGGAGCCCCCCGTTACCGATCTCAAGTTATTCCGTTCCCATAACTTTACCGCCTCTGCTTAAGCCCGAAACGAGAAAGGGGTTACTGGGCTGGCAATCAGCTGTAAAATCAGCCAACGTGCAGACGGCACTAATTCCTAAGAGAGCAGCCATGGATACGATTCCTGACGATGCAACTATGCCGGCAGTGACGAGGCCTGGCATTTAGTATGTGATTATGTCACCTTGTGCTTGCGATAACTCACTTTCAGTATCTTTCAGAATTTTTAACGCATCATGCAATTGCAGAGCCACAGTTTTAAGTCGATTAATACAGACGAGTAATAAGAAGAAATTTCAGATTAAATGTAGGCCAAGTTTCTTAGCAATGAGGCTGGAAACAACTCTTGAACAGTTTGTATTGCATGCAGCACGGTCGGCTTCAACATTGTTGAAATTATTATTAGGCCGTGGTCAACAGTTGTCTTTACTGACAAACGTATCGGCCCTCTACCTCATCTCTGAAGTGAATCGGCGGACACCGTGCCAATCTAGACACTGATGATGTCCTCTGATGGCGGGGCCAAACCTTTTTTATTAACAAAATTAAAATTAACAATGTCTTTTGTGAGAACATTAACGTGCAACCAGAACAAGAAACGAATTCTGTGCGCAGTAACCTGCATTATTATAAATTAGCTTTTACATTAATAAACAGTACTGATAAGTTAATAAATTACCATTATTGGTACCAGAAGACATTTAAATATTTTGAGGAAGTCAACAATGCATCTGGTAATTTCGGTAGTATATAAATAAGGATTGCTTTTGCTTGCTCTTAAATAAGGATCTATAACAACAGTTTAAAGGGTAACTAAAGATGGAAAGAATCGTTTGTAAACTGACAAAAACTGTAAGTGAAACAACACAATTAACTGGACTTGCTATTTGCGTTTTTTCTGTCTGTAATATAATACAATTTACCAAAATATTTTTAAAACGCCGTGTTCAATAGATTTCGATAGATAAAAAGACTGGTGAATAACGTTTTGTTATTTATACTGAATTTTTGTGTTTACTGTATAAAATACTTTACTTGCACACTTACTTAATACGCCTGCATTCATAAATATATTACATAAACGATTTAAAAACATTAATAAATACTAATTGTTAAGTAGAAATTCTTAAACAACTTTTCACCGTCTCCTTTCAATTCGGCTGAACGCATCTTTACTTAGTCTTCAGGATGGACGATGCAGTACCTACGCTTAGCTTTTTACTTCGGTTTAATATACGTAATTACTGAATACGAGAACATAGCACGTTCGGCGTGATCCATGATCACTGAAATAACAAAGATCGCAACGCGGTATGCAATGTTCAGTTCGCGCGGAATCCGCAGTTTTCAATCAGTGAAAAACAATGACCGAACAGAATCCGCTCCGCAAAATTCTGCTCGTGTGAAGGGCCTTAATTGTACACTTGTGGAGTTTTGTAAATTATCATGACGAGACGGTAGAGAGACGCCAGCAGTTTCTTGGATGAGTTGTGAATTCTTGTACAGTTCAATGCAGATAATCGGATAATTGGCAGATGTACTGTGAGTTTTAGCCGTCCTTCAAGATGGTCCTACCTTTAAAAGTTACTTCAATTGGTTTCCGTGGTGCTCACATAAGACTGTTCTGATTGGTGGATGGTCCGAAGAAGTGAAGACTTGATATGCCTGTGGCACAGCTTATATTTATTCCTTTAATTACAAAGAAATCAAGAGGTGTCTGTAATTTTCTTTTGATCCTGTGGCCAGTATTAGGTTCATTAGTTGGCAAATGGTTTTTCATTTTAATACAAAAGAGATTTTGGCCTTTAGTTGTTATGAGTCTTGAATCCCAGTCCGTGTATTTAGCATTCCTGTCACCATGTGCTATGAACTTCGCAGACTTGAGAAATTTAATAAATTCTTAAGTATTATGTTGTATTTGGTCAGTGGAAGTGTCATATTGTAGGACACCAAATACATCGGGCAGACAGAGCATGTCATGTTGTGGCAGATACATCAAAATTCGATGAAAGAGCACTAATTTGGCGTTAGCAGCCTGTACCAACACAAGACTAAGGCGAGGTACTGAAATAGGCGGTGATCATTAGAGGCTATGTAGTCATTTCAAAAATTGAAGAAAGGAGCGGGGAATAAAGTACTGATGAAAAACAAAGAATTATAAAGATGAAAAGCATAAGATTATACAATCTAGGAGATAAGGAGATAGAAAAATAATTCGAGATTGCAGTAGCAATAAAGCTAGAAACTGATGAGCGCTATTAGAAATAAAGTACATGGCGTGGTTACGGAATACGGGAGGCGCCCTAACAGATATGCAAAACGAGTATAAGCCGCAAACAGCACCATAGACAGGTAAATTATAAATACAAATTTAAAGGAAAATAATGGCATGGAAGAAATATTTTAGCAGCAAAAAGAAAGCTATTTATGAGATGTACAAAAAGAAAAAGAAAATTGTAAAGGACTCTGAAATAGAGCACAGAAAATGAAATGGAAGGAATTCGGCGAACAAAAGGAAAAGGAAAAGGAAAGATGACGAAACCAGAGCTATTTTATGAGACATTAAAAACAGTAAGGGTAGAAGACACGAGAAACCAATGCAATTTAAAACAAACACGGAGGAATATTAAATGAGGATAAAGATACAGTGAGCATAAGGAGAGAATACTTCCAAGAATTACTGGATGAGGTGGAGATGAGAGACGAGAATAAAGATCATGAAGAAGTAAGTAGTGAAAGTGTTGAGGGGGAAATAAATATAGAAGACTTAAAGGAAGTAAAAAACCACGTTAAAAATGGGAAAGCACCGGGTTGTATAGTGGAAAGGTGCTGACATACTACTTAAATATACAGTAGAGTATGGAGAAAATGCGTATTTAAAAGGACTGGCAAAAGGCTCTTACAATCCCAAAAAAGGCGACAGGCATGAGTATGGTAACTATACAGGAATAACGATATTATACATAGTTAAGAAGATGTCTGAGGGGATTTTAGACGGAAATATTAGGTCAATGGTAGAAAACACACTTGATGAAGCGTACAACGGGTTTAGGAGAGTAAGAAGTATGCGCGATGACATATTCACTTTGAAACAGATAATGCAGAGTAAAGGAAAATATACCTAGCATTTACAAATCTAGGAAAGAATTTGGTAGGGTACCTAGAGAAAAATTATGAGACGTTTAAAGGAAAGAAATTTGGGCATGAAATTGATCTGAACAATTTAAACATTTTTTAGCACAATTTTACCCACACAATAAGAAACTATATAGGTTCGGAACGTTTACAACGAAATTAGGACTAAGACAAGGTAGAAGTCTGAGCTCGTTTTCATTCGTGATAATGAGAATACTCTGAGATAGAAGTATAAATCGAAAGTTGGTCATTGGAATTTTAATAGGGTTAATATTTTGAAAGAGGCCTTTGCAGAAAATGAAGTGCTGATACCCGGAAGAGAAACATACTTGTAGAGAACTTGAAAGTATCTAACTAAATATTGGAAGAAAAAGTATGAAAATTAATTAGAATGAAACAAAAGTGATGGCAATTAGCGACCCAAGAGAAGACGTAAAAATAGACATTAAGGAAACTACGATCAAAAAAGTGACAGTATTCCAATACCTAGGCGTTGTAATAGTTGAACGAGGGTCTCAAGACATAAAAATCAAAGAAAAAGATGAAAAACTATGAAAATAATAATAATAATAATAATAGCTATAAGTAAATAGCTATTTCCATACCATGAATAATAATTTCACTAAATATTTAAATGAATGACGGACTGACGGAATACTGAAATTCAAGAACGCTTGGCGTTTGGCTGTCAGACACGAGCATTGAATGAGAGAGGAGGGTACTCGGTTTAGAAATGTGGCATACTGACATTAGAAGCGAATTAGGATTATAACTTGCCTTGAATTGCAGACATGAAAGACAATTTTGTCGGTGGGCCACTTACAACGTATGGAAGAGTTAAGATATGAAAAGAGTTAAGTTTCGAATGGATTAGCGAGAGATGTAAAAGTCTGGAAGAAGTCTGTAAAAGTTTGAAATGTAATAATAGTATTATAAGGTATATGTATGAAGTGTTAATTGTATGAAAATATATTACATAGCATTGACTATAAGTACGGTACTATAATTTAATATAGGCCTACATGTAATGTAATGTGCGAGGATTGTTCAATAGAAACACGTTTGAACCGCGCAGCTGTGACTTCGTGGCCCTAGCAACGGAGTTCATTTGTTTATATTGTCTGTTTAAGTACTAGTGACGCGTCTGTCAAAAATATTTGCAGTTTGGTCTTTCCTAAGCGTTGTGACTGGGTTGAAAAATTGCATCTATGATAGAAAATCCGTCCAAAGATAATCTGCGTGCTGTTATTCAGTTTTTGGCCGATCAGGGACGTCAGCCAATGGAAATTTATACGAGAATGAAACCTCTATATGGTGACTATAGTTATTCTCATAACACAGTGGTTGAATGGTGCAATACATTTCGACATGGAAGAGAATCCACTAAAGATTTGGCCCGTCCTGGACCTGCATGTGTTGCAGCATCAGATGAAAATGTGAGATAGCTGAAAACTGCTTTACGCGCAAATAGGCGCATCAAAGTTAGAGAACTTTCTCAAATATTGAGTATCAGCGTGGGAACTGTTCATTCCATCATTCATAGTCTTGGCTATCACAAAGTTGCTGCTCAGTGGATTCCACAACTGCTTAATAATGAGCAGAAAAATTTGCGTTCGGCCTTATCGGTGCTATCAACAACAAGGTTGATGATAGAAAATGCCTTTCTACACCAAATTGTTGCCGGTGATGAGTCTTGGTGTTATCACTACGAACCAGAACCCAAACGTCAGAGTATGCAGTGGAAGCATGCACAATCTCCAAAGGCGACAAAATGTCGGTCTCAACCTTCGCCAGGAAAAGTAATGGTGACCGTATTTTTTTTATTATTAGGGTGTGCTGCTCTTAGATTTTAAAGAACCTGGTGTCAACATCAACGCTGAGCGATATGCAGGCAGCTTAAAACGCTTACGGGTCAGCATCAAGAATAAACGTCCCGGGAAGCTCACAAATGGTGTCATTCTTCTGCATGATAATGCTCGACCCCATGTAGCCCAGGCGATTCAAAACTTCTGTCTTATGAAATGGGAAGTCTTACAACTTCCACCTTACAGTCCTAACTTGTCCCCGTGCGATTATCATGTTTTTGGCCCATTAAAGAAATCACTAAAAGGACGGCGCGGCGGTTCAAATCAGACGCTGAGGTAAAGTTTGCTGTTAGCGAATAGTATCGCAAACAGCCGCAAAAATTTTACAGCAGGGAATCTACAGATTAGTTCAATAGCGGGACTCATGCCTTAATGTTAATGGAGACTTCTTTTAAAATCGTTGAATAAAAATGCTTTACAGCCTCTAAACGTGTTTCTGTTGAACAATCCAATACTCTGTACCAACGACTGGTAATATTTAATGGCTATTAAATATATTAGCAGCCTGTTTCTGATTTGTCTGGTATGTGGGAATTGCATAAGATGATATATTGCTATTTAAGAATACTGTTGATCCACCGTGAACCATATCATCAAGATGAGTTGCATATTGTTCTTACGTAAAATGGGTTCGTGAAAAAAATAAGATGTAAATTTTGTTTACTGTTAACATTGTTATGGGCTGTTTTTTTGTGCCTGGGTAGGCCACTGGCTTTCCATGTTGCGATGTGTAACTAGAGTTTTAGTTTGTTAACTAATGTGAATAGTAAGTTTGGAATCATATGCTTTTGATTCATACGTTGTGTCAAGTTTTCTTGTAATTCGGAGAAAAAAGGTATATTATATTGTCTAGCCACATTTGAGGTGCATTGGTATTAGGCTTTGAATCCGATTTCATTGAATACCAGGCCAATTATTCACAACAACCAAAATTAAAGCTAGAAGACTACAGTGGTTTGGTCTCGTTTTAAGAGCAAAAAATTAGAGAGTATCAAGAAGATACACAGGAAAAAGGTCGTCACACGGGACAGGAATAAATGGGAAGTCATTGTCAGCGGGACTGTAACCCTATAATGGTTGTTTGACCATAGGAAGTAAGTATCTGATTTCAGTGCTTGTGCATAGATTGCTGAAGGATTATCTGAGAATTATAATGGTTAGGTGACCTCTGTCAAGTGTGCAAAACATTTTGATAAGTGGTACAGCCTTCATAATCTGCACGCTGGTTACCATCACATAAGGCGTATATTGCTGGATATTAGAACATATTGTTTACCACCGTTGTAAGGTTTAATGCAGTAACTTATGGTATGGTCATGGGACTGGAGAATGTGTTTCTTTTTATACGAGGCCTCAGTGTTTTCATACGTAGAAGGAACTTTAATTCGAATACCTGTTTGATGTTTTAGTTTCATTCAAAGTTAGAAAGAACAATGGCAATGGATATTTCGTCTTAAATCACTTTATATCTGTCATATTTCGGACTGTGTGCCCTTTTCTAGCTCTATTCGTGTCTTGGATCGGTGCTGTTAGGCGGGGGATGTTTTATGATTATTCGCGTTCTATTTTTAGGCTGATTTGTATGATAGACGACATTTTCTCTTCAGACGTTTAACGATGCGTCAGAGGTTAAAAATATTATTTTTGGCAGCATTATTTGCAAAGTTTTTCTATAAGTTTGCTGTTCTTCTGCGACTAGTTTAGGGAATCTATAATGCCTCTGTCCCCATTTATAAATGAATCTGTCATTTATAAATTGGTTTTCATTATGCTGTAGAGCGGTTTTTGTTGTTGTTGTTTCTGAGGGGTTATTGAATTTTTCAGGTGTTAATAGTTCATATCACTTTTGATGAATAATCTGTTGGGAGTAGTTAATTTTCCTTTGCTAAGCATGCTTAACAATTGTGACATAGGTGGCCGGTCAACGAGAGTAACCTACATTGCTGGACATTTTGGGCTAAAGCATTAGAGCCCTTTTATGCACTCGCGCGACAAGCTTTGAACCCTTTTATACCTGTCGCGCGTCTTTTTACGGCACGTTTTTTAAAACAAGGGAGGCTATTTATGCAAACGCGCAGCAAAAATCATGACGCCCGTTCTGAAGGACGTGCTGCCCTATCCTAGAGAATGCGCGACAGAAATTCTTGTGGCTCGTGTTGTTAGTACAAGGGGGTAAATTGGTGCTTTTATACAAACGCGCGGCATACTTGCTGCCCGTTCCCTTGGCCACAGTACAGCAAACTTAGCACGTTATTTGTTGCAAGCTTGTTCATCGTGTTGTTTGTGCGCTGGGTTATTTATAAAATTGTTCTAACAAAATGGATGCCAATGGTATTGATATTGAGCAATTTATAGACTCAAATAAAAAAAATAAGAGCAATCTGGAATTCAGCATATGAGGACTATCATATCATCTAGACTATCGTCTATTCTATCATTGTAGATTATAGATAGTAAAGGCCTTGAGGGTCTATATTTTTAATTATATATGGTATATACTTATCTAATCCTTGTAGAAATATTTCAGAGGATAGCGGAATTAGGTAATCATTTTGTTGATAAATATAGTGATGGGGTAAAGGAAGGCCATACGTTTTTTGATTCACGATAAGTAATATTTAAAATGGTGGTAATTTATTTAACATTTTGTGTAGTAAGATTATTGTTATTTAGCTTATTGGTAATAATTTTGTATTTTTATTGATTACATATTGATTGTTGTCAAGAATATGTTTTAGAAGACAACCACTTTTTATATTAAATTCAGTTTGTAAATTGAGGTTTACCTTAAATATTTAAATTTATAAAATCGAATGTTTTGTTTCTAAAGATTTATTGTCAATAACTACAATAGTGATGCTTATTGATACAACAAAAATTATTTTTCTGTACACGCAAATAGAATTCTACTTTTTACTTCTGTTCAATTTTTTAAAATTTATAATAAATTAAACTGATTTCAAACAACTTTAAATAATTGTATGACTTAATAAATTTTCATAAAATACTTTTCTTTTTCCCTTGAAATGCAACTCCAAACAAAAAATACATAAATTATTTAAAAACAGTAGTTGAATTTTTGTGTGCTTTTCTATTGGTGGTCCCTCACTCTGGTTAAGTATAGCAATGTAATATTTTGTACAATTTTTTTTTTTTGCTTGTAGATCGTTATTAAGACTTCCATTTTAAACTGACTGTGCTACTTCAATTTTCAATCTGTTCATTAGAGTGAAAGTAACTAAATTAACAAAAAAGTCAGCAGTAAAAATAATACCTGATAATACTGAGCAAATAACCGAAAAGTATCTGTACTTTTTTGTACACTGCCACAGTAGGCGAGATAATTAAAAAGACTTAAATAATCTTGTATTTTTTCTTATATCAAATTTAATTTAATAAACGCGACTCCCCTAATAGTTATTGACAACATTTCCTATAGAGAAAATGCCAACCTTTGAACAAAATTCTGTCTCGTTTGAATCATTTCTTGATATTAACTGACCAACTCATCAAATAATGGCAGAGACATCTCTCTTAAAAAACTTCTCTTCCTCTTTCCGTAATTTTCCATAGAAGGTATGGAGTGCCCCGTCAACAAAACGATCACAATTCATGGGATGAACAGTTCAACTTATTTTTCGTCTTTGTCGATTTCTTGCTTGTCGATACGCGTCAACATCACAGGACTCATCTTCCAAGAACAGTGCAAAATGAATGTGAGAGAACGTATGCAGAGGATGGCAGCACCCATACGGCCACAAACTACGCGCAGCATTATTCCTTGCCGTGCGGCAAAAAAAACTTTTTCGCGCAAGTACATAAAGGGGCGGACATAAAGTCGGGCATGAGGTCTTTCTCTTTAAATTGCCCATTCTCCGATTCCTCCATCCATAGTGTTCTTCATCCGGTCGTATTTCAGCCACCGTACCTTCAGCGTGAACGTCGACGGGTCCTGTTCTACAGTTCGACCTGTCGCCGCCCGCGTCCCGCAGGGTTCTCCACTCGATCCCGTTCTGTACCTTGTTTACACGAACGACCTGCCAGTTTTGGCCAGAGTCACGTTGTCCAACTTCGCCCACGACGCTATATATCATTACAGCTCCTTGTCACCACGATTTGCGAGTACAAAGCTGCAGAATCAGTTGGACCTGCTTCTGGACTGGCTAAGGTGGGTGACGATCAACACGGAGAAACCCGAGGCAACCTGTTTCACGCGTAAGTCCATCTAGAAGGGAGGCCCATCGCCAGAAAAGAGACGGTGAAGTATCTAGTTGTTCGGTTTGGCCAGCGACTATGCTTCAACGACCACGTGACCGAAACCCTCGACAAGGCACGCGGCGTCCGAGCCAAATTATTCCCATTTCTCTCGTGTTGCAGCCCCCTGGCTCTGCGCACAAAATTTACCGTCTAGTTTTTTTTCTCAGATCTGTACCGACCTACGCGGTTCCCCCATGGTGGTCACTTCTGTCGACCACCAACAGGTGTAACCTGGAATTATTCCAATCGAAAACCCTCCGTTCCTTGTCGGCCCTCTTTGATTTGCCAGAAATGATGTAATTCTAGGAGATCTTCGAGTTCTTACCCTCTCTGCTTTTCTCCGGCCGTTAGTTGTAACTCTCTTTTTTGCTGCAGCTGCGACCTCTCCCTTTCCATACCTGAGGACCATGAGCACCACAGAACCTCCCCCCCCCCGATCAGGGTTAAACGCCCTCGGGCGATTCTTGATGACCAGCCATCAAGCCATCCTCTCGGTAACTTCTGTCCATAGTCCAAGAGCTGACCGTTGAAAACTGTCGTTTCCTTCATCCTTAGTCTGTTTGCTTCTCGTACGCTATGCACGCTGCTTGTCGTTGATACCTTGGTGACCGGCACGGCGACTCTCTGCCTCGCGGGGAGCGACCGACGCTTCGCGACGGCGTCAGCTTCCTGAACTTCAGACAGGTGACATCTGTTGCCTGAATCGGTTCCAGCAGCAGTGCCACAAATACAAGTTTTCTTTCTCCCCAGCCATCTAGCGAATGGTCGTGTTGGTGGGTTCCTTTCCAGTCTTAGGCTACCTGTCGATTGTACCAGTACTAGGTTATCTTCTGGTAGCCATTGGGCTCAACCCAGATGCTGCAATCCAGCCACGGGTGCAAAGACACTCCTCTTAAAGCAAAGCAAAGCAAAAGTGTGGACACGTCGCACGCACCTTCTACACTGGGTTGTTGTCTTGTGCGGTACCACGCTCTGAATTCAATTCGAGTCCCACTTATTCAAGATTTTAGTACGAAGGTCACTAAGGAGAGTCGTTTCTGAACGACGGCATGCCATTCTAATGCAATCGGAATGGTCGACCGCCTCCATCGAGTGCCATGATAACGGACGACGGACCGAAACTGTGCTGTAAATACTCTTCAGCATCAGTGCGTCGTTCGAAGAATATCTGGGAGGAACACTAGCTCAGCTCGTCTTTGGAGAATACCTACACATCCCGGGTGAGTTTCTCGCAAACACATTTAACGAGTAAGATGACGCACCCGGGTTCGTGATGTGTTCTGACCAAAGAAGGGTTATGGTTATCAACACGAAGACAAACTTGCCTTAAACGGACACGTTACTAAAGTGAAATTTATCTTAAACGAAAGTATTTTCCGATCCCATAGCTTTAGAGCTGGAAAACGTGTTAAATTTCCTAGACTTAACTGAAACCGTCTAGTCTGGAAACGGCAAAATAAGACTTCATATGGGAAATTTCCTGTGTTCCTGAGCGTTCGTTTAGAAACATTTCCTGATTTTAGACATCCTCTGCGTTCTACATAATATTTTCTCTAACTCTTTTTTTATTATAAGAGACGATTAAATATGAGTCAGATAATTATCGCCTCCTGCAAACTGACAGAACTTTGTACTCCTTTGTCTTACAGCAATGCTTTTGTTATCTTGCTTACAAAAACTTTAAACATTTCATTACACCTGTAACCGTATTTCTGTTCTTCGCAGTCTCCGCGCTAACGACTTGTCAGTAACATATGGAATTCAGCTTTTATTGGTACAACTCTAGATCTACATTTGTACGGCAGGCTGGCAGTCGTTGTAAATAAGTTGTTATCAGAAACTGTGACAAAGCGTTTCGAAAAGCAGGGTACTCTTAGTTTTACGTATTGCTAGCGTGGAAAATGAGAATCACCTGCACGACTTACAAAGCTTCACGAAAGATTTCAATAACTGAAACGCCGAGCATTACATGAACATAGACAAAATCGTGCAAACCGAACCAGACACAATGAATATACATGCCTTAGTAGAGAATTTTAGAGAAAGGCGGAAAGAACAAGGAAGAAGAAGAGAAGGGTGACTCGGATGCGCTTAATGTGGTTTATCAGGTTAAAGTCAGGCTTCCAAGAATGTAAAATCTACACAGGAAATCTTGCTTGATTACTGGAAGAAGTAAAGAAAAGTAGGTACAGTATTTTTTCTGTTCAGCGTAATGTTTGCGTGTGTTCAACTATAATGTGAATAAATCAACGAATACGGTACGTGTATTAATTTTTCTCATTTAAATGCATGTCTCTTGTTGAATGTATACACTACTTGTACAGTAGTGTCATCAATCGGACTCCGGGATTTAACAAGAAAACGCCCTGCGTCTATCGTATTTCGTTAAGGCAGATTTTAGTGTAGGCCTGTTCGTTTTCAAGCTCCTGGGTGTCTGCGAATTTTAATTAACGGCAGCTCCATCAGAGACCCTAAAAAACCCACACTACGGCCCGTATACTTGATAAAGTTCATCAATTCCAGAACTAGTGTTAAAACTTGAATTGGTCGTCTCTCATATGTGCACTTCAACTGTAATCAATCTACTTGTAAAACTCGCACAATTCGCTCAGCTTATACTGCGTTGCCAAGTTTAAATAGCGGATGGTGTATAGGCCTACAGTTAAAACTAAACTTTGTTTTAGTGTATATTTTTCTGCAAAATTAGGCCTACATGTGTCGAGACGGCTTTCATTTCTTGAATGATTGAGGGTTATTATGTAGCCTATATTTGTTATATACAAACCAAGTTTGTACCAATTTAGTTATCTTAAACTGATGACACGGGAGCCAAATTATGATTTTAAAATTATCATGCTTTTTATGTATACCGTATATTGTTTAATTAAAAGTAGTAATTTTGTATCTCTTTATCTTTTAATGACACACGTATGTCATTGTACTTCAATTTTTGGATTTTACAATAAGAAAGATAACAGGTAACCTTCTTATTAACAAGATGGTACGGTTAACTTTTATACGATTTTTATGGCAGTGTTAGTGCTGTGTGTGTGTGTGTGTGTGTGTGTGTGTGTGCGCACGCGCCCGCGTACGAAACGAAATGTACTCATATCGCTTACCGGGTTGCGGATGTTCCTTCTTTACATGATTTTAAACTTTGTTTCTGTCATAATTAAAGCCCTTTAAACGTAAAATCTGCTACGGTCTTCCCGACAGATAAGAATCTAATTAATTAATTAAGAATTTAATTACTTCTTAATATTGTTGTAAACTTAAATTTAATCATTAATCTGTTTTTGGCCAGCATAGACTGCGTGTGTATTGCACAAAAATTAGCCCCTGTTCATAGTTCCGAAAAGTTCTTTAGAGTTGATTGTGCATTGTTACTTTGTATCTAATATTATGTTCGTTTTCAGCTTGTGCGAAAATCATCTGTGTAATGCGTAGAAATGCTTTACTAGCGCCGCAAAATAAGTACAGGTTCCAGAATTTTATATAAATAATCTCTTCTTAGACACGTTTGAGGTTTTCGATCCCGTAACAATATTTTTTTTCTCCGTTTTACGATTTTCCGGCCCGTTTTTACAATTATACAACGTTTCCTCCTATTTCACCACTATCTCCTCATCCTCAAAGACTTTTATTAATGGAATTAATATCACTCTTACGTATATGATTTTGGCAGTGGTAATGGTGGTGGTGTGTTTATGGGTGCACGTGCGCGTGTACACACCTATTGCACACATTTTCTTCATTAAATGCTTACGTACGTTATGCTTTACCATAACTAAAGCTCTTTGTATATGAAAGCTGCCAAATAAAATTGTCTAAGGGTCGATTCCCGATAGAGGATTGAATTATATCTTAACATTCACTGGAAAAGACAAATTCTTTTCTTGATTATTTTTGGTATCGTTTGAACTATTAAAAAAAAGTTTTTATCTAGAACTTAAACGGCAATTTCCGCTCTATTAAACAATAATTATTCTCGTTTTTTTATAATTTTGGAAGGTTCGTTAGCATTGTAATATACCGTCCACTGTGGCTTTGCTTTGAATAGTGTGATTATCGCCAAACTGCATAGAAATAATATGTCTAATACGTAGAAACGTCTGTGTGGAGACAAATAATTCGTAAATCGCACAAAATAAATAGACGCTAAAAGTTTATACAAAATTGTAGATTCAATCTCTTCTGTAGCTTTATTTTGACTTTGGCGATCGCGTAACAATATTCAATAACATAGTCCCAGCACACCATACTGGACCTAACGAGTCTACGTATTTTTTAACCTTTAATTATGCCGCTACGTCTATGCTAAACTCTTAACGCGCAACCGTCTCATGTTTTGATACTATTTCAACTGTTTTGTTCAATCCTTTTCCTCGTAAACTAGGCTAGTCCTGTACATGACTGCTCCTGGAATACCAAGCAATACCATTACTATAAGTACAAAACGTTGAAAACGACCTGCGCAAAGCAAACATTTTTGACACGCTTGGGACATTTATAGGAGAAAGTCACGTGACACAAGTGTGACGATTTCATTAAAAAAAAAAAAAAAAAAAAAAAAAAGTTAGTTAATTAAGTTGATAATGTATAGGTTGATAAATTTTAAGTGTTTAATAAAATCTCACATTTTTACCTAAAGCTTATTGCTATCATTAAATAATAATAATATTTAAATGAAAGTCTAATAATATATTAAAAGGAATACGAGTGTACAGAAAGGGTAAAGCTTGTTAATTAATCCTGCAGAAACAGGCGCTAACCAGAATCAACTTGTTTTCCGACCCCTTAACCAACTAAAAATAATTGTAAATTGATTATTATTTAAATAATTAAACTAGATCACTATAATGTACTTTGATAGCAATTGTAACTAAGAATATCTCTACTTAATTATTTAATCTAATTTTAGTCCTTTAAATAAAAAAGAAACTTGGAACTATTTTTATGTTGAGTTGAACTGTCGCGAGATTACTACTCTCACCCCTAACTATTTTCGCCCACTTGCTATGGAGCGGTCAAACAGTAAGCTGTGTACTGCCGATATGTGCAACGTTAAAATAGTTTATTACAAAATGTAATTAATCCGTCAGTTAAGACACAGAGGCATTCTTTTTACTATTAAACAATGTGTTGCGTTAATGTAGTTGAACCGCGACTCATATAAATATGGTGTAAACGAGTGAGAATGAATAACTAAAATTTAGCGCCGGTGACATCTCTTCAAAAATCTTAAAATATAATACTTATGTAATTAAAACTGTGGTAATCCCATGAAGTGAAGTGCTACAATCAAACTATTATGTGAAGTGGATACAGGTGAATGAAACTTTGTGTTAATCATTCAGATCAACGAGCTATTACTATCAGTTAGCCAAGAGCTGAGAACCAGGAGACACCAAGATCTAAAAGACTTCAGGACTACACCATTCCCGGATACGAAGATAATGAGAGATACCTGACCTACTTCAAACATGCTGCAACCGAGGACCTACGACTGGAATAACGCAGAGCTGGAAGACATCAAAAAAGGTGACACGGAGGCAAGCCTTCCGTGCTTATGAAATACTAAATATTATATTCAACAAAAGACAATTAATTTAACCACATTAAGACATTTTAAGTAATTGTATAACAGTAATTGTATACTCATAACTTGTATACTTATTCCTAGTAAAAGAGTTATAGCTCTAAACTGTAAAGTCTTATTGTTTAAAAGATTAATAAAGACCATTCTTCAAATGGCAAAATTTTAAAGCTTTATATGGCGAGGTAACCATTCTTAACGTATTAGAGGAAATCCCGGATCCGGAGAATTAATTAAATTCATGTACATCTTATTTTGAGGGGCCTTGTAAAGAATAAAATATAATCATCATGTTAACTGTAAGCTATTGAAGCATATGTGTCGAGAATTTTAAGTAGAAAAAAATAATACAATATGTAATAAAGAGATGTCATCAGGAGTACCTACTATACTGAGTGCATAAATCAACAGTCTCCCCTTCCCTGAATCCTTGTATATTTATTGTTTGTTGTTCTGATTAATTTTCAGCTCGTCACAAGTAAGGCAGCCTGAATAATTGGCAGAACCAATTATTGCGGGTTCCCTAAGTTATAACACAGGAGAAGATGTTATAAATTGCGCCACTCTGCTTATTTGTTTAAATTTTGAGACTCCTTTGTAAAAAAAAAAAATTTTTGTGACTTGTGTTGTTTAAGAAGTAATTGTGTCCCGATATCACACCCACACACAAGCTGTTGATTTATTCACTCATGTACTTTAAAATGTGTCTAAAATCTTAAATAAAATTAAACGATAATAATTATTATAATAGTATAATAAATAAGTAATTTAATTATTATTTAGATATAGGAATGAACTTAATGTTAACTAAAGACGCCCCAAGAATACGATATAACAGCAGGTACGTGCTTGTCAAAAAGTTCATTCATCAACATGTCGTTTTGTAAACAATATCAGACCAGTTGAATTCTTGTCTGCGCCTGTGTGTGTAAACTGTCATAGTGAACCTCCCCCATAGTTGAGTTAAACTACAACGACACCCTCTTTGTTAGTTCTATTGTTATAAGAAGCGTGTCTCTTCCTGTGTGTAGTAGCCGAAGATTCCCCCTTTTGCCGTACGCATATTTAAGCCTGTGTGAGATTTCTCTCTCTCTACCAATGTAAAATGACAAAGCTTATCATCTCATTTTGATTGTTTATTAATGAAAGAGTAAGAATACGATTGATTTATATTTTTATATTTGTGTGTAAAAAAAAAGATAGCGTTGTATAGTATTTAATGCAAATAGTAGAATAATTAGTTATAGCCACTCACTTTGCGAAAATGGCTGAATTTAATCCTGATCTATTATTAAAAGATGAGCTATGCTATGAAGCACTTTTACGAGGTCTAAAACACGTGAATGTAACCGTGTCTGAATTACGAAAATCATTACGCCAAACCGGATCAGAGATAACCTCGCAGTTAGATAGATTGCGTAAACTCGATTATGACGGCGAACGAGAAACCTGTTATGCGAAATATAGGGAACTGATAGTATTATCTCAGAACCTTCAGGACAAAAAATCACCGACGGAACTTTTGCGCGTTACGCAACGTATAGAACATTTAACCCGCCGGTTGAATAATTTATTAAGCTGGCCCGACGTCACCGTAATCCCCGCCGATGTGCAGAAATTTGCGGAAGAGGCATTAAGCCAATTACCCATAATTATCAACGACTTACGACGAAAGTCAGACTCATCGAGAATGGAGGAAATTGAGCACTACTTACAAAAGTTATATATTTCCCCAGTTCATTCCCCTACTTTAGAACACCCTCCCTCCACCTCGAACCCCGAATTACCCACCGTATCTAAGATACAACAGAGTCATGAACAATTACCTTGTAGAGAATTAAATACCCTAACCATGTTAGAACCCCCACCGCCTAATGTTCAGCGTACTCGCACTAGTTAATATGCGATTACAAATCCTAATGCAACCACTAATCCTTCGAAAAGTATACCAAACGTAAATTTTAATGTAGACCTCTACGGAAAGATTTCCCACCCAGTAGAGAAAATAATTAATGAAATTCCGTACACCGATGGCTTAAGTATCACGACTCTATTGACTTTTATCAGATATCTACTGCAAATAAAAGATCTACAACAATTGAGCGATTGGCAAATACAGCAGGTCATCTTACCCAAATGCAAACCACCATTACGAGATCGTGTACTAGAATCATTAAACTCGTCTCTTCCAGTAGAAGAACTTCATACGAATATAATCAAATATTTTATCCCCACGGGAATTTATGAGGAGATCAAGAGAAATACCGTACTTCGAGTGCAAAGAGCTCAAGAAAGACTGGCCCACTATATTGCAGATATCAGAGAATCTTCACGTCTACTGCAAGTCGACTGGACTGAAAAACAATTGGTCGATACTATCCTAGTAGGCTTATCTCCTGAAGAACGCTCCCGTTTAGCACTAATAAGTAGACCCCTTACTTTCGCTGACCTTGAACAATGTAGTATTCACTCTTCCAATGTGTGGTACGCAGATCAGCACAGACATGCACCGGTATCCACTACACCACATAGAAAAGAAATACAAGCCTTAGTCTCAGATGCAAGAAGTCTACGAGAAAGAAGACCATTTCAAAGATCAACCTATGTTCATGGCCATGGTAAGTCCAAGGAGCCTCAACCACGACAGGAAACCAGTGAGACCCCGCGTAAAAATATATATGCTATAACTGCGGAAAACCTGGACACCTCAGTAGAAACTGTAAAAGGAAACAGTACAATCGGAAAACTCATTATCCAAAAAACATGTAAGGCAGGGAGATCCGAAACCCTGTGTCTTCCGCAGCATCGTGAAAACAGGTAAACCCCTGAGAGACAATAAAATAAAACAAATTAATAATAATAACAAAAGAAAATTAGACCCCTATGTAAAAAAATTTATCGATAAATGTAACGTTATTAATAAATGTGATTTCAATAAGTGTCAATTACCGTATATACAAGTTGACCTTGGTGTTACTTCCACCCTCGGTTTAATTGATTCCGGATCAACGCGAAGTTTAATTAGTCAAAAGCTAGCCAATAAATTACTTAAACATAATTTAGTTAAACGCAGTCAATCTGTAAATATTAAATGCGCTACAGCTAACAAACAAAACTTAATGATAAAACTTATCATCACATTTAAGGTAAAAATTAAAAATCTGACGTGGTATTTTCCAATGTTAGTATGCGAGGAATTAGGACCCGAGTTAATATTGGGAGCTGATTTTATCAGTAAAACAGGAATAATTTTAGACATTCACGAGAAGAAATTTTACTTTGGATTCGATCGTTCACGGAAATATAACTTGGATGATAATTCAAATAACAGAGAAAGTACTAGCACGACTTCTTCACATCTAAAGCATCACGAATGTGAATTTGGTCACCTGGAAGGTAAAGATAGACGGAACATACAGACTTTAATAAAACAATTCTCCAATGTCCTCACCCCGAAGTTAGGACTGACAGACCTGATAGAGTATAAAATAAATTTGAGCGACAATAAAGTAATACGTTTAGCCCCATACAAGTTATCACCTCCAAAAATGGAAGTAATGAGGAACCAAATTAATAAACTGTTAGAACAAGGAGTCATCGAACCCTCTACGTCATCTTATTCATCCCCCGCGTTTTTAGTACCCAAAAGTAACGACAAACATAGATTAGTTGTAGACTACAGACAACTAAATAAACGGATAGAATTTGAATCCATACCACTTCCCGACATCCACAGTGCTTTTCATTATTTTACGAAAGCAAAAATTTTTACCATTATGGATTTAAATCAAGCTTTTCATCAGATACCCCTTTCGGAAGAATCAAAGCGTCTAACCGCATTTGCCGTCCCTTTCAACCTGTACCAATTTACAAGGGTACCCTTTGGTATATCCCAAGGTAGTTCTGTATGTAGCAGATTACTAGAAAAATTATTTCATGACATAAAGTTTAAATACGTGTACCACTACCTAGATGACATTGTTATTTACAGCGAGTCAATTGAGCAACATCTTGAACATCTACGTGAAGTACTATCCCGATTGGAGAAAGCTGGATTAACCGTAAACCCCAGTAAAGTAAATTTTGCTGTGACACAATTCTCATTTTTAGGTCACATCGTAAAAGCCAACGGAAAGGTAAGCATAGACCCAGAGCGAACCCGTGCTATCAGAGAATTTTTACCACCGCGGGATGCGAAAGGAATTGCCCGATTTTTAGGAATGATAAATTATTTCCACAAGTATATCCCACATCTAGCCGAAATTGCAGCACCGCTAAATACTTTAAGAAAGAAGGGAGTTAAGTTTGAGTGGAATGAGCAACATCAAACCGCATTCGAGAAATTAAAAGAAAGCATAATATCACCCCCCGTACTACAATTAGCCGATTTTACAAAACCATTTGTTGTGCAGATAGACAGTTCAAGTGTAGCCCTAGGTGCCGTAATATATCAGGAAGTAGATAACTCTAGATTACCTATTAGTTATGCTTCACGCACCCTGACAGACCAAGAAAAGAAATACTCCGCATACGAATTAGAATGTTTAGCTATCGTTTTCGCCTTTGAGAAGTTCAAACCTTTTTTAGAACATAAAGAATTTTTGTTAGAAACAGATAATCAAGCTTTATCTTGGCTACTAAATCACCCAAAACAGTTAGGTCGTATCGGAAGATGGGTATTAAGATTAAATTGTTTTAAATTCAAAGTACAACATATTAGAGGCACCCAAAACGTAGTTGCCGATACCCTATCACGTATGTTCCAGCCGAGTAGTAATACTAACGAAAACAAGAGTAGAGAAACGCCGATTATTAATACTTTAATTACCGAATTTCCTCTTGCATTTACGGATTTAGCCCATTACCAACGACAAGACCCTCGTTTGAGTCCAATTATTGAACAACTTGAAAAAGGAAACAAGTCAGAAAAATACCTATTAAGTAAGAGAGTATTATGTTGTAGAATAGCGAACGGAAAATATTTACGAATAATCGCCCCTGATATTATTAAACCTATGCTGATGGAATATTATCACTCCTCCACCATTGGAGCACATATGGGAATAAATATAACCATACATCGAATTCGTTAAGAATATCACTGGGAAAATATGAACAGTGAGATCGCGAACTTTGTAAAGAAGTGTAAGTTGTGTGCACTCAGCAAACCAGCGAGAAACAGCCAAATAAGTCAATTAATCTCAGAGATTCCTGCTACCCCATTCTCCAAAATTTATTTAGACTTTTCAGGACCCTACCCGCGTTCTAAATCAGGAAATACAATGTTACTAATTTGCGTAGATTCTTTTAGTAAATTCGTCTGGATGTACCCCATGCGGCGAGCCTTAGCTACG
Source organism: Magicicada septendecula (assembly GCA_034769895.1). Lineage (NCBI taxonomy): Eukaryota > Metazoa > Arthropoda > Insecta > Hemiptera > Cicadidae > Magicicada > Magicicada septendecula. Next base: position 249,198,174 of record CM068376.1, on the reverse strand, counting down.
ACAACAGTAAGTATTTTACAGCATAGATTATTTAAAGAATTCGGTATTCCTGTCCATCTAGTGTCGGATAACGGACCACAGTTTAAATCCAAGGAATTCAGGAACATGTGTTTCAAACTAGGTATAGACCACATTACCACTACAGAGTATCGTCCGCAAGGTAATATAGCTGAGAGGTATTTGCGAAACCTAAAATCTGCTTTAATAGCCTACCATGCTAATGACCATACTTCTTGGGACCAGAACCTATCCTGGATACAGTTCGCCTTTAATTCAGCATATCATGAAGGACATAAGTCTACCCCATTCGAATTATTGTTCAAGTATAAACCTAACCACCCATTATCCACAAAGTGGAAAATACATGAGTTGTTACCCCTTGAAATTAGGGATAAAAATATTAGGAAAATATGGAATGAAGCGCGCGCTAATTTACGAACAAACTTAGCGAAATCAAGGAAATATCACGAGCAAAAAAATAATAATAATGAAGTAAAGTACCAAATCGGTGACTTAGTTATGTATAAAACGCACCCAACGAGTAGTGCAATCGATAAGACAACTTCCAAGCTATCATACAGATGGTGCGGTCCTTATCAAGTTCACAAATACTTAACTCCAGTAACTGTAGCCCTGTACGAACCCTCTACTCAAAAATATGTACGAAGGACACATATTTCGCAGATAAAACGTTATCACGAAGAAGGAAATGGTAGAGTGCAAGTTAAATAAATGTAAAAAAAGGGTAGATGTTTGTACTCAACTGCAAAGAGTACTAGAGTAACATCTGGCTACCTTATCGTATAAATAGGTACGAGGCCTGATCAACCTTGAATCCTATTCATCGAAAGTAGAGCAAAGTAAGAAGTCAGCTGACATCCAATATGAGGAATAATAATAATAATAATAATAATAAAAAGGTGTAATTAAAGAGTAAATTCTATAACTAGAATAACTCACAGCTAAAGAAAAATCCGGTAGTAGTCATAAGTAGTAGAGTTAAGAAAAATTTAGAATGTTTAAAATACGTTTTATAGTGTGTGAATTTTAAGTAGTAGTAGAATTAGTCTGTAAATTATGAAGTATATATATAGATAGTAAGAATCAGCAAGTCAAGAATGACTTATGCTGCTCGTAATTACATACAAAGAAAAACGGGTGAGAGAAATTTCACACGGTACTCCCCAAGCATACTCCCGGTACATTGCTAACCAACTTGTCAGGAGTCTGTGTTTGTTAAGAGGCGGAGTATGTGACGATTTCATAAAAAAAAAAAAAAAAAAAAAAAAGGTGTTAGTTAATTAAGTTGATAATGTATAGGTTGATAAATTTTAAGTGTTTAATAAAATCTCACATTTTTACCTAAAACTTATTGCTATCATTAAATAATAATAATATTTAAATGAAAGTCTAATAATATATTAAAAGGAATACGAGTGTACAGAAAGGGTAAAGCTTGTTAATTAATCCTGCAGAAACAGGCGCTAACCAGAATCAACTTGTTTTCCGACCCCTTAACCAACTAAAAATAATTGTAAATTGATTATTATTTAAATAATTAAACTAGATCACTATAATGTACTTTGATAGCAATTGTAACTAAGAATATCTCTACTTAATTATTTAATCTAATTTTAGTCCTTTAAATAAAAAAGAAACTTGGAACTATTTTTATGTTGAGTTGAACTGTCGCGAGATTACTACTCTCACCCCTAACTATTTTCGCCCACTTGCTATGGAGCGGTCAAACAGTAAGCTGTGTACTGCCGATATGTGCAACGTTAAAATAGTTTATTACAAAATGTAATTAATCCGTCAGTTAAGACACAGAGGCATTCTTTTTACTATTAAACAATGTGTTGCGTTAATGTAGTTGAACCGCGACTCATATAAATATGGTGTAAACGAGTGAGAATGAATAACTAAAATTTAGCGCCGGTGACATCTCTTCAAAAATCTTAAAATATAATACTTATGTAATTAAAACTGTGGTAATCCCATGAAGTGAAGTGCTACAATCAAACTATTATGTGAAGTGGATACAGGTGAATGAAACTTTGTGTTAATCATTCAGATCAACGAGCTATTACTATCAGTTAGCCAAGAGCTGAGAACCAGGAGACACCAAGATCTAAAAGACTTCAGGACTACACCATTCCCGGATACGAAGGTAATGAGAGATACCTGACCTACTTCAAACATGCTGCAACCGAGGACCTACGACTGGAATAACGCAGAGCTGGAAGACATCAAAAAAGGTGACACGGAGGCAAGCCTTCCGTGCTTATGAAATACTAAATATTATATTCAACAAAAGACAATTAATTTAACCACATTAAGACATTTTAAGTAATTGTATAACAGTAATTGTATACTCATAACTTGTATACTTATTCCTAGTAAAAGAGTTATAGCTCTAAACTGTAAAGTCTTATTGTTTAAAAGATTAATAAAGACCATTCTTCAAATGGCAAAATTTTAAAGCTTTATATGGCGAGGTAACCATTCTTAACGTATTAGAGGAAATCCCGGATCCGGAGAATTAATTAAATTCATGTACATCTTATTTTGAGGGGCCTTGTAAAGAATAAAATATAATCATCATGTTAACTGTAAGCTATTGAAGCATATGTGTCGAGAATTTTAAGTAGAAAAAAATAATACAATATGTAATAAAGAGATGTCATCAGGAGTACCTACTATACTGAGTGCATAAATCAACAGTCTCCCCTTCCCTGAATCCTTGTATATTTATTGTTTGTTGTTCTGATTAATTTTCAGCTCGTCACAAGTAAGGCAGCCTGAATAATTGGCAGAACCAATTATTGCGGGTTCCCTAAGTTATAACACAGGAGAAGATGTTATAAATTGCGCCACTCTGCTTATTTGTTTAAATTTTGAGACTCCTTTGTAAAAAAAAAAAATTTTTGTGACTTGTGTTGTTTAAGAAGTAATTGTGTCCCGATATCACACCCACACACAAGCTGTTGATTTATTCACTCATGTACTTTAAAATGTGTCTAAAATCTTAAATAAAATTAAACGATAATAATTATTATAATAGTATAATAAATAAGTAATTTAATTATTATTTAGATATAGGAATGAACTTAATGTTAACTAAAGACGCCCCAAGAATACGATATAACAGCAGGTACGTGCTTGTCAAAAAGTTCATTCATCAACATGTCGTTTTGTAAACAATATCAGACCAGTTGAATTCTTGTCTGCGCCTGTGTGTGTAAACTGTCATAGTGAACCTCCCCCATAGTTGAGTTAAACTACAACGACACCCTCTTTGTTAGTTCTATTGTTATAAGAAGCGTGTCTCTTCCTGTGTGTAGTAGCCGAAGATTCCCCCTTTTGCCGTACGCATATTTAAGCCTGTGTGAGATTTCTCTCTCTCTACCAATGTAAAATGACAAAGCTTATCATCTCATTTTGATTGTTTATTAATGAAAGAGTAAGAATACGATTGATTTATATTTTTATATTTGTGTGTAAAAAAAAAGATAGCGTTGTATAGTATTTAATGCAAATAGTAGAATAATTAGTTATAGCCACTCACTTTGCGAAAATGGCTGAATTTAATCCTGATCTATTATTAAAAGATGAGCTATGCTATGAAGCACTTTTACGAGGTCTAAAACACGTGAATGTAACCGTGTCTGAATTACGAAAATCATTACGCCAAACCGGATCAGAGATAACCTCGCAGTTAGATAGATTGCGTAAACTCGATTATGACGGCGAACGAGAAACCTGTTATGCGAAATATAGGGAACTGATAGTATTATCTCAGAACCTTCAGGACAAAAAATCACCGACGGAACTTTTGCGCGTTACGCAACGTATAGAACATTTAACCCGCCGGTTGAATAATTTATTAAGCTGGCCCGACGTCACCGTAATCCCCGCCGATGTGCAGAAATTTGCGGAAGAGGCATTAAGCCAATTACCCGTAATTATCAACGACTTACGACGAAAGTCAGACTCATCGAGAATGGAGGAAATTGAGCACTACTTACAAAAGTTATATATTTCCCCAGTTCATTCCCCTACTTTAGAACACCCTCCCTCCACCTCGAACCCCGAATTACCCACCGTATCTAAGATACAACAGAGTCATGAACAATTACCTTGTAGAGAATTAAATACCCTAACCATGTTAGAACCCCCACCGCCTAATGTTCAGCGTACTCGCACTAGTCAATATGCGATTACAAATCCTAATGCAACCACTAATCCTTCGAAAAGTATACCAAACGTAAATTTTAATGTAGACCTCTACGGAAAGATTTCCCACCCAGTAGAGAAAATAATTAATGAAATTCCGTACACCGATGGCTTAAGTATCACGACTCTATTGACTTTTATCAGATATCTACTGCAAATAAAAGATCTACAACAATTGAGCGATTGGCAAATACAGCAGGTCATCTTACCCAAATGCAAACCACCATTACGAGATCGTGTACTAGAATCATTAAACTCGTCTCTTCCAGTAGAAGAACTTCATACGAATATAATCAAATATTTTATCCCCACGGGAATTTATGAGGAGATCAAGAGAAATACCGTACTTCGAGTGCAAAGAGCTCAAGAAAGACTGGCCCACTATATTGCAGATATCAGAGAATCTTCACGTCTACTGCAAGTCGACTGGACTGAAAAACAATTGGTCGATACTATCCTAGTAGGCTTATCTCCTGAAGAACGCTCCCGTTTAGCACTAATAAGTAGACCCCTTACTTTCGCTGACCTTGAACAATGTAGTATTCACTCTTCCAATGTGTGGTACGCAGATCAGCACAGACATGCACCGGTATCCACTACACCACATAGAAAAGAAATACAAGCCTTAGTCTCAGATGCAAGAAGTCTACGAGAAAGAAGACCATTTCAAAGATCAACCTATGTTCATGGCCATGGTAAGTCCAAGGAGCCTCAACCACGACAGGAAACCAGTGAGACCCCGCGTAAAAATATATATGCTATAACTGCGGAAAACCTGGACACCTCAGTAGAAACTGTAAAAGGAAACAGTACAATCGGAAAACTCATTATCCAAAAAACATGTAAGGCAGGGAGATCCGAAACCCTGTGTCTTCCGCAGCATCGTGAAAACAGGTAAACCCCTGAGAGACAATAAAATAAAACAAATTAATAATAATAACAAAAGAAAATTAGACCCCTATGTAAAAAAATTTATCGATAAATGTAACGTTATTAATAAATGTGATTTCAATAAGTGTCAATTACCGTATATACAAGTTGACCTTGGTGTTACTTCCACCCTCGGTTTAATTGATTCCGGATCAACGCGAAGTTTAATTAGTCAAAAGCTAGCCAATAAATTACTTAAACATAATTTAGTTAAACGCAGTCAATCTGTAAATATTAAATGCGCTACAGCTAACAAACAAAACTTAATGATAAAACTTATCATCACATTTAAGGTAAAAATTAAAAATCTGACGTGGTATTTTCCAATGTTAGTATGCGAGGAATTAGGACCCGAGTTAATATTGGGAGCTGATTTTATCAGTAAAACAGGAATAATTTTAGACATTCACGAGAAGAAATTTTACTTTGGATTCGATCGTTCACGGAAATATAACTTGGATGATAATTCAAATAACAGAGAAAGTACTAGCACGACTTCTTCACATCTAAAGCATCACGAATGTGAATTTGGTCACCTGGAAGGTAAAGATAGACGGAACATACAGACTTTAATAAAACAATTCTCCAATGTCCTCACCCCGAAGTTAGGACTGACAGACCTGATAGAGTATAAAATAAATTTGAGCGACAATAAAGTAATACGTTTAGCCCCATACAAGTTATCACCTCCAAAAATGGAAGTAATGAGGAACCAAATTAATAAACTGTTAGAACAAGGAGTCATCGAACCCTCTACGTCATCTTATTCATCCCCCGCGTTTTTAGTACCCAAAAGTAACGACAAACATAGATTAGTTGTAGACTACAGACAACTAAATAAACGGATAGAATTTGAATCCATACCACTTCCCGACATCCACAGTGCTTTTCATTATTTTACGAAAGCAAAAATTTTTACCATTATGGATTTAAATCAAGCTTTTCATCAGATACCCCTTTCGGAAGAATCAAAGCGTCTAACCGCATTTGCCGTCCCTTTCAACCTGTACCAATTTACAAGGGTACCCTTTGGTATATCCCAAGGTAGTTCTGTATGTAGCAGATTACTAGAAAAATTATTTCATGACATAAAGTTTAAATACGTGTACCACTACCTAGATGACATTGTTATTTACAGCGAGTCAATTGAGCAACATCTTGAACATCTACGTGAAGTACTATCCCGATTGGAGAAAGCTGGATTAACCGTAAACCCCAGTAAAGTAAATTTTGCTGTGACACAATTCTCATTTTTAGGTCACATCGTAAAAGCCAACGGAAAGGTAAGCATAGACCCAGAGCGAACCCGTGCTATCAGAGAATTTTTACCACCGCGGGATGCGAAAGGAATTGCCCGATTTTTAGGAATGATAAATTATTTCCACAAGTATATCCCACATCTAGCCGAAATTGCAGCACCGCTAAATACTTTAAGAAAGAAGGGAGTTAAGTTTGAGTGGAATGAGCAACATCAAACCGCATTCGAGAAATTAAAAGAAAGCATAATATCACCCCCCGTACTACAATTAGCCGATTTTACAAAACCATTTGTTGTGCAGATAGACAGTTCAAGTGTAGCCCTAGGTGCCGTAATATATCAGGAAGTAGATAACTCTAGATTACCTATTAGTTATGCTTCACGCACCCTGACAGACCAAGAAAAGAAATACTCCGCATACGAATTAGAATGTTTAGCTATCGTTTTCGCCTTTGAGAAGTTCAAACCTTTTTTAGAACATAAAGAATTTTTGTTAGAAACAGATAATCAAGCTTTATCTTGGCTACTAAATCACCCAAAACAGTTAGGTCGTATCGGAAGATGGGTATTAAGATTAAATTGTTTTAAATTCAAAGTACAACATATTAGAGGCACCCAAAACGTAGTTGCCGATACCCTATCACGTATGTTCCAGCCGAGTAGTAATACTAACGAAAACAAGAGTAGAGAAACGCCGATTATTAATACTTTAATTACCGAATTTCCTCTTGCATTTACGGATTTAGCCCATTACCAACGACAAGACCCTCGTTTGAGTCCAATTATTGAACAACTTGAAAAAGGAAACAAGTCAGAAAAATACCTATTAAGTAAGAGAGTATTATGTTGTAGAATAGCGAACGGAAAATATTTACGAATAATCGCCCCTGATATTATTAAACCTATGCTGATGGAATATTATCACTCCTCCACCATTGGAGCACATATGGGAATAAATATAACCATACATCGAATTCGTTAAGAATATCACTGGGAAAATATGAACAGTGAGATCGCGAACTTTGTAAAGAAGTGTAAGTTGTGTGCACTCAGCAAACCAGCGAGAAACAGCCAAATAAGTCAATTAATCTCAGAGATTCCTGCTACCCCATTCTCCAAAATTTATTTAGACTTTTCAGGACCCTACCCGCGTTCTAAATCAGGAAATACAATGTTACTAATTTGCGTAGATTCTTTTAGTAAATTCGTCTGGATGTACCCCATGCGGCGAGCCTTAGCTACGACAACAGTAAGTATTTTACAGCATAGATTATTTAAAGAATTCGGTATTCCTGTCCATCTAGTGTCGGATAACGGACCACAGTTTAAATCCAAGGAATTCAGGAACATGTGTTTCAAACTAGGTATAGACCACATTACCACTACAGAGTATCGTCCGCAAGGTAATATAGCTGAGAGGTATTTGCGAAACCTAAAATCTGCTTTAATAGCCTACCATGCTAATGACCATACTTCTTGGGACCAGAACCTATCCTGGATACAGTTCGCCTTTAATTCAGCATATCATGAAGGACATAAGTCTACCCCATTCGAATTATTGTTCAAGTATAAACCTAACCACCCATTATCCACAAAGTGGAAAATACATGAGTTGTTACCCCTTGAAATTAGGGATAAAAATATTAGGAAAATATGGAATGAAGCGCGCGCTAATTTACGAACAAACTTAGCGAAATCAAGGAAATATCACGAGCAAAAAAATAATAATAATGAAGTAAAGTACCAAATCGGTGACTTAGTTATGTATAAAACGCACCCAACGAGTAGTGCAATCGATAAGACAACTTCCAAGCTATCATACAGATGGTGCGGTCCTTATCAAGTTCACAAATACTTAACTCCAGTAACTGTAGCCCTGTACGAACCCTCTACTCAAAAATATGTACGAAGGACACATATTTCGCAGATAAAACGTTATCACGAAGAAGGAAATGGTAGAGTGCAAGTTAAATAAATGTAAAAAAAGGGTAGATGTTTGTACTCAACTGCAAAGAGTACTAGAGTAACATCTGGCTACCTTATCGTATAAATAGGTACGAGGCCTGATCAACCTTGAATCCTATTCATCGAAAGTAGAGCAAAGTAAGAAGTCAGCTGACATCCAATATGAGGAATAATAATAATAATAATAATAATAAAAAGGTGTAATTAAAGAGTAAATTCTATAACTAGAATAACTCACAGCTAAAGAAAAATCCGGTAGTAGTCATAAGTAGTAGAGTTAAGAAAAATTTAGAATGTTTAAAATACGTTTTATAGTGTGTGAATTTTAAGTAGTAGTAGAATTAGTCTGTAAATTATGAAGTATATATATAGATAGTAAGAATCAGCAAGTCAAGAATGACTTATGCTGCTCGTAATTACATACAAAGAAAAACGGGTGAGAGAAATTTCACACGGTACTCCCCAAGCATACTCCCGGTACATTGCTAACCAACTTGTCAGGAGTCTGTGTTTGTTAAGAGGCGGAGTATGTGACGATTTCATAAAAAAAAAAAAAAAAAAAAAAAAAAAAGGTGTTAGTTAATTAAGTTGATAATGTATAGGTTGATAAATTTTAAGTGTTTAATAAAATCTCACATTTTTACCTAAAACTTATTGCTATCATTAAATAATAATAATATTTAAATGAAAGTCTAATAATATATTAAAAGGAATACGAGTGTACAGAAAGGGTAAAGCTTGTTAATTAATCCTGCAGAAACAGGCGCTAACCAGAATCAACTTGTTTTCCGACCCCTTAACCAACTAAAAATAATTGTAAATTGATTATTATTTAAATAATTAAACTAGATCACTATAATGTACTTTGATAGCAATTGTAACTAAGAATATCTCTACTTAATTATTTAATCTAATTTTAGTCCTTTAAATAAAAAAGAAACTTGGAACTATTTTTATGTTGAGTTGAACTGTCGCGAGATTACTACTCTCACCCCTAACTATTTTCGCCCACTTGCTATGGAGCGGTCAAACAGTAAGCTGTGTACTGCCGATATGTGCAACGTTAAAATAGTTTATTACAAAATGTAATTAATCCGTCAGTTAAGACACAGAGGCATTCTTTTTACTATTAAACAATGTGTTGCGTTAATGTAGTTGAACCGCGACTCATATAAATATGGTGTAAACGAGTGAGAATGAATAACTAAAATTTAGCGCCGGTGACATCTCTTCAAAAATCTTAAAATATAATACTTATGTAATTAAAACTGTGGTAATCCCATGAAGTGAAGTGCTACAATCAAACTATTATGTGAAGTGGATACAGGTGAATGAAACTTTGTGTTAATCATTCAGATCAACGAGCTATTACTATCAGTTAGCCAAGAGCTGAGAACCAGGAGACACCAAGATCTAAAAGACTTCAGGACTACACCATTCCCGGATACGAAGGTAATGAGAGATACCTGACCTACTTCAAACATGCTGCAACCGAGGACCTACGACTGGAATAACGCAGAGCTGGAAGACATCAAAAAAGGTGACACGGAGGCAAGCCTTCCGTGCTTATGAAATACTAAATATTATATTCAACAAAAGACAATTAATTTAACCACATTAAGACATTTTAAGTAATTGTATAACAGTAATTGTATACTCATAACTTGTATACTTATTCCTAGTAAAAGAGTTATAGCTCTAAACTGTAAAGTCTTATTGTTTAAAAGATTAATAAAGACCATTCTTCAAATGGCAAAATTTTAAAGCTTTATATGGCGAGGTAACCATTCTTAACGTATTAGAGGAAATCCCGGATCCGGAGAATTAATTAAATTCATGTACATCTTATTTTGAGGGGCCTTGTAAAGAATAAAATATAATCATCATGTTAACTGTAAGCTATTGAAGCATATGTGTCGAGAATTTTAAGTAGAAAAAAATAATACAATATGTAATAAAGAGATGTCATCAGGAGTACCTACTATACTGAGTGCATAAATCAACAGTCTCCCCTTCCCTGAATCCTTGTATATTTATTGTTTGTTGTTCTGATTAATTTTCAGCTCGTCACAAGTAAGGCAGCCTGAATAATTGGCAGAACCAATTATTGCGGGTTCCCTAAGTTATAACACAGGAGAAGATGTTATACAAGGCAACTGTGCGGAAGGAGTCATTCACTCGCCGAACACCGTATATGAACTACATTAATTAGGAAGGGAAGGGGGCAGTAAGACAGAAAAGTGGAAGAGGGAGGAGACTTACTTCTCCACTCTGCGCGTACTGACATCGGTGATGGCTTTTTTCAAAATTGTCAGGCTTATAGTGTGATCAATGGCGTAATTACGGAAGGGAGATCAATTCTCTCTCCCCCCCCCCCCCAAGAGCTATTAAAAATTACAGTGAAATACCATAAACTGGTGGGATCCAGCAAACCTGCATAAACGCTTCACGCCAATCATTTGGCTATACCGCTGACGTGTGTAAACCTCCTTGTTCAGAATCGTACTCAGAACTTTTAAGAATAAGCTATTCAATCTAGGTGCATTAGCTAGCGTGCTGAAATCAACGTGCACATAACCGTTTGCATGTTACAATAAGCTGTGTTATACTACACAGCTTATAATACAATATATACAATGTATAACGATGGTGATACCCGTGATTATAATTCTAATGACAATGGTGATGATAATCAATAACAAAATGATGATAACAGAAAGATACTTATGATGACGGTAATTTTGTATGACGCTGGGGATAGTAGTATTGAATCAGTGTTGGCATGTTCTGAGAGGAAAGTTTTAAAGAACATTTATGGGGCTTGTTATGAAAATGGGCCCTGGAGGTAAAGGTACAACTAGAAACTCTACAGATATTGCGAAAACAACTAGAGTAAGCAGATTGAGATAGGGTGGCCGTGTTATGAGATACATGAACATCGCCCTACTAGAAAAACTTTGTTGGGGAGGCCTTCTGATCAGCGCAAGCAAAAAGCAAGAAGACAAAGATTCTTGGATAAAATGGAAGAGGGTATACGACCTATTGGACTGAGAGGGTGGCGGCGGCAAAAGCAATGGGGTGGAGACGATTGGAGGAATGTTCTGAAGGAGGCTGTGATCCATGATCATGATTATATTGGTGATAGTGTTAATAGTGACAATGATCAGATAGGGACGATGGTGATGACGGAGTTGGTGGTAACCACAAAAAATCTTTGATCGTCGTCAGCGGACATGGACCTTTCTGAAAGATATCTGTCCGTCTTTCTTCCCCGTCCGTCCTACTTCCATTTTCGTTCTTTCGTCCTCCATTCTCAGTTTCTAAGGACGACCTAAACTTTTTTTGTCGTTGAAATATCAAAAATATATCGGCCTTTCATCATAACGATGGAGATAATGTGAAAGGCCGAGTTTTCAGATATGGTTCAGCCGTCGTTCAGGATTTTTCAGCATCAGACAAAATGGACGAACGAATTGGAACAAACAAATTTAGATATAGGGACGGATAACACATTTCTTACGCTCCGACTGGAAACATCCAGCTTCCTCTGTGACCTCCAAATTATGCAAAATACCAGTTCTAGTTGTAGGCAAAATCTTGAAATTGTGTCGCACGTCTTTGTCATCATGAAGCCCTTCTCGACAGTAACCACGACAATTCTTGCAATCTAGATTTTAGACTGTCTGTCTCCACTTGCAAGAAAAATAAAGTTATATTTATTTTAAAGAAATATTAATACTCAATATTAACGTTTTGAAAACGAATATCTTCGCCGTACTACCAATATAAGAGTTAAATAAGGCTACAATTAAAATCTGCTTCGGTCATTAACACTGTAGAAACAAGTTTCCGTAATTACAATACAATGGATCACTTTCAACACCATAATTAGTCGGATACGTTTTCCAGCGGCTGCACCTATTCACGGTGAAAATTTGCATTTTTAAAATGCAAATAAGCAAATTTAACTGTGCAGCAATATTTTCCCTATTGTTGTAAGTAGTTCGCTAAATTTATACATTGTTTCGCCTTGCTGCTTTTCCCGACGCACTGTTGTACAATATGCGTTTTCCTTTAAATGCAGAAAATGTGTTACATACACTTTGTGATCTCTTCAAGGATTTTTACCACGGCGCTTGTTTACAGAAATAGCCTTATGTCAGTGATCGAGTTACAGTTTTCCTTTAATAAACAATTTTATATGTAACATTTCTTCCACGGTAAAAATATTCCTATACAAAACCTGTTTGTTGCATTCAACAATTCGTAATCTGCCAACAGCCTGCAACTGACGCCCCATAGAGTATCCAGGAAGTGTTAGTACGCGTGACGTGTAACATTACGTTGCGTAAACGGGCATCGATTTCTAACTGTACTAACTAGAGGCTCGAATGCCATCATGTACATTATAAATGTACATTTGTATTAGCGAATTATAAGTACTCTTATAGTTACTATTACAATTGATAATATACGTGTGGTTACGTTGTAACTCTATGCTTACAAATACAGCGTTACACGAGATGGAGTGTGTATGTTTCTATGCCCACCCCCTCCCCCCGTAACTCCAAAAACATTCCACAGCAAAACAATACTCAATCAATTCTTCTAATCTTCTAGTTGATACGATTGTCTTAAACTGTATATAGCGTCTTGAAAAAAAAACAACAGAATGGCGGATGACAGGCGTTCTATTGCTAATACGAGAAATTCGGATCGAAGAAGATATCACTCGATTAACATTGACCTCGTCACTGACCTTGATTGCAAAGACGTATCCATGAAGGGTTAATTAACGTTAACTAAATTTTATCGAAACGATTCGTTTTGACCTCGCCAGTGATTACCCGATTACATACGGAGGAAGGTAACGTATTTTGCCTGCTATGCGCTTGTGTATGTCGTTATTGCAGTACGGATTTTAATAAACAAATGTCATTCGTTTGCTCATTTTGATTGTCATTCGTCGTTTTGATGAAGCTACTTGTGGTCATTGAGCACGCTATTTCTCTATTTCTGATTCAACTTACTCCTTAGTCGCAATTCACTATCTTTCTATAATTAGGCCTAATTCTCTTACCGCGGGTGGTAAGTAGGGAGGCTGTAGACTGAGAAGCGCCGTTACCGACGGCACTTTACGCCACCCGACTTAAATCGGCACTTGCGAATGTGCTCCGGCCTCGCAAAACAAAACCACGACTCTCTCGCCCCTGTAAAGGCGTCCTGGGCCAGGCCAGTGACGCCTACGACAAATCACGTTCGATCAGGGCTTAAACCTCGGGAGGGGAGACTGTCTTTCCGAAACCCACACTCTGGCTCACACTACCTTTTTGGGTGAGGCGACCTTCCACTTCATCGGAGCTGATGATTAAACAAAGCGTGTGTCCACCGTTCGACGACGCGAAGCCTGGGTCCTGACGGTGAGAGGCTGAACGTCTTGAATTGCTCTCGTGTCTGAAGTCTGTGTGACCGACTCGCTGGGACCTGTCCACCGGACTTACCGACAGAGGAACACCTCCTCGTTCTGGCCTGTCTGCTGAAGGTTACACCACCACCACAGGATTCCTTTACGGCAGCATATGTCTGTTATTATTATGAAAGTTATTTTATATCATAGCGGCTATTAACAAAAATGTACCTGAGTACCTGAGTCAGGCCCAGGAAGGTTGTCTCCCCCCCCCCGAGCTACATCAGAGAAGCTTTTGTTTCTCTTCCTACAAAGAATTTCATCCCGTTCTCATGACAAGACCAGACTACTTCAATATATCTCTCTCTCTCTCTCTCTCTCCTCTCCCCCCTCTCCCCTCTCCTCTCCTCTCCTCTCCTCTCCGCTCCTCTCTATTCTAATGTAAGACAATAATGAAGCTAAGATCCTCATGACTAAGTATAATTTCCTACTTGTCCTTTCCAAATTCTACTAACACACTTTGGTTTTAAAATCCTCCTAAGCACTTTCATTCCAAATTGTTTAGTAGATCTGCCTTCATCTTATGAACTGCCCAGATTTTTCAGCCATACGCATAACTCTTTTATTAGAATCTTGAAAAGTCTCTAAGAATGGTTTTGCGGTTATATTTTTTATGCAAGCTGAAGTATACTCCATTCCTAGAATTACTGGAATGCACTTAATTCTAGTTAATCTTCTGCCAGATCTTCTTTCTCTTCAAGGTCAGAATTAGTAACTGAGCTGATGTACCGAAAGACGGCAACTGCTTGAGAAACTGTAATCACTACCCGATCGTTTCTTCGTTTACAGGCAATTAAATGATATTGTCTCTCTGTTTGGTACATGAATCAGGCATTCATTGATTACAAACTGTAAGATTTAGTAGAACATCTCAGGACATCAAAGCTCAATATATTTACTGAAATTAAATTGACTTACTTTAACAAATATTTTATAAAAAAATATTATTTATGTTTATCGCCAAATCTTTTAGTAAGGTACCTTAACATGCTAAAGACATCAAATAGTATTAAAAAATGTTTAAAAAATTGCAAAATTTGCTACCGGAAATAAATGAGCTTAATACCTTTAATGTGTCTATACTTCTTGAAGAAGAAAAATTCAGCTATGATTTTTCGTGGGAAAAATATATAAATTAAAAAGATACATTAAACAACTTTAGATTATTGTTTAGTTAAGAATATGTTTACTATTTGGTAATAAATTTATAACCATTAATAGTTGAATTAATAATAATAATAAAATAATATGGCGAATTCTGTAGAGGGTATTATCTATGCGAATTATGCCTGCCAGGTGAGGGAAGAGTAAGTAGCTAATTAATTATCAAATTGATAATTAATCGATGGAATTAAATATCAAAGAGGCAATTTTATTTTGAATCCACATTTATTCTTGCATCTAAATGTATATTAAACGAGTTGAAAAACTTTATCACTCAAATGCACAAGCACGCGTCCGAGATTTCAGACTGCTGGCGTAATCCGTAATCTTGTGTGTATGTGTTATTCTTGTTTCTTTCCGTCTGCTTTCGGAAAGGTTACTTTAAAACATTTAAAATTTAAAACAAGGATGTCTGCGACCTTGGCTTCTAACAGCGGGTAGATCTACTTACGGAAAATTTTCAGCAGAATTTACCTTGGTGGTTCTGAGAATCTTAATATTTATTTGATCCATTGCAACCTGCAATCGTGACCACGTGAATCCGGGACACTTTTCACATATTATACTAAGCTGTATTGTTTATTGTTTATGAAAGACGGAGTCAATATGAAAGTCATACAAATGTCAAAGCTATTTTTTACATGTTCAAACCGTTTTTCGTTGAAATAATGTAGATAGGGTTTTTTGAAAAGAGTTACAAAACAAAGGCACACACACGTTTCCTATTTAGTAACAATGATACTGGAATCTGGTGGAGAGTTTATGGAAACAGCGTCCAGAGCACGCCAAACCCAGCTAAATCTAGTTGCGAAGCCACTATCTTGTGAAAATCAATTATGCTAAATTTTACCAAAACAAACTTTTACCCGAACAAAACAGTTTCTTTACAACAACAAAATGCAGAAGTCAAAGTACTGTATATATAACCTAATATTTTTCTTAATATAATTAAAATACTAGCGTTTGTTTTGTGTTTTATTTTTGGGTGTTAAGGCCATGGCCAAATGCTTCTGTCTGTAAGCCTATATCTAATACTTTCCAGAAACAGATATAAACTGGTAACAATATATACGTTTTTTTTGGGGGGGGGGGGCTTTCTTTTGAAGGCGATCTAAAATTTTCACGAAGATCTGTCAAATTATTAAAGATACCAAGTTTTTATTTTAAATAAAATCTCTGATAACTGGATCGCCCACATAGACTTTCACAAAGTTCTTAATTTTTTAGAGCCATTTTCGACCCGTGGTACCCCTAAAGGTAAAACATTTTCATTGTGAACGCTACATTCCGGTTTGGGTTTAAATTCCCTTTGATCTAACATCCGGCAAGGAGTTTTACAATTTTTAAACAAATTTTCATCCCTTTCTTGGGGCCTGGTGTCCTAAAATTTAGAAATTTCCAAAACTATACGCTATATTCAGATTATGGTTAAAATTCCCTTTTATATCTCACATGGATTTCTGCGATCTATCAAAATTTTTAGTCTTTTAAAGTCATGGTGTGTCAAAATTTTTAAATTAAAAAATGAACATTACGTGCATATATAGGTTAAAATTGTTTTTATTTGATAGCCTACATGAGTTCTGCAATTTTTTCACAAAATTTTACCTTCTTACATTTTTGCGTCTCGTCCCCCCCCCCCCCATTTCTGAGACGATCGATATTAACAACAATAACGTTCTATAGGGCAAAAGTATGAACATACGCGTCACGTTTTACGAAAATCGGTTGACGTATTCAAAAGTTATCTCGCGATATATCCGAAAAGGCTGATAGAAAGACAGGCATAGGCCAAAAGGTCGAGTTAAAACTGAGAACTCGGTTCGCTCGTTCAATGATTTTATGAATGGTAAGCCCTTGAATAACGTCCAAAATAAAATGGAACAGCCCTACTTTACCAACAGCCAAGGCCATGACTGGCATCTGCACTGTTATATGTGCACGTTGAAAGAAAGCCGTTAAATTTTTGTAATAACTCATATTTTTTTTAACAAAATTCAAGAAAATATGGTGAATACTTGGAAGACACTCTCAACTGTCACTGCATAATAAACTGTTATTACACTAACAATATTTGAAAAAGGTGTTGGTTTGTGGTGTGCAACTTTGGGGTTGCACAAAGAAATTCGACATTAAAATAATTGAAACTTTTCAAAGTAAAGTGCTTCGCAGTATTGTTGATGCCGGGTTGTACGTAAGGAACGATGACATCCATTGAGACCTGAAACAACCTTGGTTACTGATGGGATCAAACGGTTTGCGGCTAAACACGAACAAAGACTTTATAAACACCAAAATAATGAAGTACTATAACTTATTTATGATGCTGGACTTGTTCGGCGATTGCAGAGAGAGAAATTGTTTGGACTACTGTAGCAAAGCAAAGTGTTTAAAGAAATATCTGTACATGAACGAAGTGCAAACTGTAGTGGGGAGTGTGCAATAGGACACACTACATTCTACACACTACTGACATAGTTGCTGACAACTAAAATTGCTTGATAGTTTGTGACTAGCTGCTATATAAATAAATTTAAAAAAATATGGGTTTTAGGACAGAAACAGCTAAGCGGAAACGTAATAATGTGACGTAGAATCTCTCCACTTTGGTTTTCTGAGTACTGTATGCTAAACGTCAGTAGAGCGTGAAAATACTGGTTTAAAAGTGGCGAAATGCGAGTTTAACTACACTATCTTGTGTTTCTAATGAATTACCCTCCATTTTACGTGCCTCTCGAGCATTATTTTTCTTATTGCTCATTCTACTCGTTTTCTTCGTCTATCTCTCCACCAGTAGCATAACTACAGGTATCAATCCCTCCACCGCCCCTAGGTATTAACAATTTCAGCAAAATTCTATAATCACTTAACGTAGGGCTATTTCTAAGGCAGTTGAGGTGTCGACGGATCTTGAAGAGGTCCCTTTGCACCTTTGCTTCAGGTTGACTGGGCACTGGTCCTTACAAGTCTCAGGGTTGGAGGAAGTGTTGCGCTCCAATGGAGCCCCTCCCTAGATTCTACCCAACCAAGATCGTACTGCGTGGTGAAGAGCCACATTCTACTCGAGGTGACACTGTGTTCGCAGAATAGTACTGATTTAGACTGGTAAGCCGAGAAACATCCCTGGTGGAGGGCAGCAGCACCCACCAGTATTGGCATGGGGCCGAAGACGGTAATAGTCAGCTGGGCCCATAGCTGATCATCACCGGGCGGAACTGAAGAGCAGTGGTACGGCAGATGAACTGCGAGGATGGACAGGACTCTACAGCCGAGGTGAAGGAAGCCTGTCTAGGGGAATAACACACCAAAATAAAAATGCCTGGCCCTCCAGGTTAGGGGTTGGGCGTGAGGCTGACGGCCTCACCCTGCGAAAAAGCTATTGTTGTGAATGCTCAAGAGAAAAAATTCAAATGGAACTATAGGCAACGACCTGGCAAGAAAAAGGCAAATGATTTTGCTTTGTACACATGGAATGTGAGATCCCTTTATAGACCTGGTTCACTACAATCCTTAACAATATATTAGAAAAGTATAATGCAGACATAATGGCGCTGCAGGAAATAAGATGGACTGGTAATAGAATATGGGAAAAACAAAAATATAGAATATACTGTAGCTGTAATCCAAATGAGCACATATTTGTAACAGGATTTATAGTAAGTGATAGAATAAAAAGATTAACAATGGATTTCAAGGCAGTAAATGAAAGAATGTGTAAGATAAGGATGAAAGGAAATTTTTCAACTATCAATAATGCCCCGACGGAAGAAAAAGAATACGATGATAAAGAAGCTTTCTATGGAGAACTCGAAAGCTGTATACAGGAATGTCTCAAAAATTACATTAAAATCATTATAGGAGACCTAAATGCCAAAATTGGACAAGAAGAGGAATATATGCCACTTATAGGTAAACATAGCCTCCAAAGAGATTCTAATGAAATGGAACTCGTTTAGTACACCTAGCAGCTGGACTCAACATTGTGGTAGTTAGCACAAACTTCTACCATAAAAATGTACATAAAGGAACATGGATATCTCCAGATGGAAATACAGTTAATCAAATTGACCATGTAGGCCTACTTACCGACGCAGGTCATTTTAGCGATGAACTAGGTGTAAGGAATCGGAGAGGAGCAAACATGGACTCTGATCATTTTGTGATCCAAGTAAAAATAAGATCAAGAAAATCTAATAAAAAAAGAAGAAGGGGGAGAAAAAGGAAAAATTTAAAGTAGAGTTGTTGAAGGACTGTAATAGAGCACGGAAATACAAAGACAAACTGAAAACTAAACTGCAGGCTAGAGGTGACATGACAAGTGAGAATATAAATGAGTACTGGGAAACATGTAAGAAAATTATACAAGACGCAGCTGAAGAAACAATCAGAAAAGAAAGTAATGCACAGAGAAGGGCAGAATGGTTTGATGAGGAATGTGCTGAAGCTACTAAAAGAGAATATGAGATTACTAAATAGAAGAGCCAGACAAGTTGAAGAAGAATAGAAACTATTAAGAAGGGAGGAGAAGAAGATACGTTAAGGAAAAATATATGCAAATGGAACTGCAAGAATTAGAAGAGCTAAATATGCAAAAGAAGGCCAAAAAATTTTATAAGAAACTTCATAAGAATAGAAAAGATTTTAAACCAAAAATTTTTTGTTTAGAAATAGAGATGGTGAGACACTTAGTGAGGAATAACAAATACTGGAGAGATTTGAATTAAGGGAGGAAACAGAGACTACCGAGATAGAGCTGGATATGGAAGACGACTGAGAGAAAGATATATTGCTAACGATAGAGGAAGTACAAAATGCAGTCAAAAAACTAAAAAATAATAGAGCACCTGGTATTGACACGATACCAGCAGATCTGCTAAAAAATGATCTAGAAGTATTAGAATACCATATCTGTCAACTAGTGAGACTAATATGGAAACAAGTGAAACTTCCGGAAGAGTGGTATATAGGTATAATAGTGCCTATCAACAAGAAAGGAGACCAACTCACTTGTGACAACTATCGAGGAATCACGCTCCTAATAATGGCCTATAATATTTTGCGTATATAAAATATATGATAGACTACAACCGTACACAGAACAGGTTATTGGTAAATACCGACCAGGTAAATCTACAGTCGATCAAATCTTTATGGTTAGACAGGTCCTGGAAAAAACATGAGAATTTGGTATAGAAACACACCACTTATTCATTGATTTTAAGAACGCTTATGACAGTGTGGAACGAATGGCACTATACAAAGCATTGAAGGAATTCAGGATACCATCGCACTTAATTAAATTAATCCAAGAGTCTCTCTCGAAAGTAGAATATAAAGTTAAAGTGCAGAAAACCGTGTCACGTTCGTTCACAACTCGAACTGGACTCCGACAAGAAGACAGTCTCTCGCTTAGCACTAGAAAAAGCGATAAGAGACTCTCAAATATACACAAGAGTTACGGCCCTAAACAGAAGTATACAACTTTAAGCATACGCAGATGATATTGATCTAATTTCCAGTACAAAACGAGATCTCATTTACAGCATTAAAGGAAGCCTCAAGTAAAACTGGACTGCAGATAAACTTGAAGAAAACAAAACAAACGTATGCTGCCAACAAACTACCATTAAACTCAACCCTTCGAAACCTTGAAATAGGCACAAAAAATATAGAGGCATTAAAAGAGTTCATATATCTTGGCTCCTAGATAAACAGCACTAACGACATCAACTCAACACAGAAATAATAATAAGAATATATCTCGCAAATAAAACATATTATCGATTTAAAAAAACACCTGACATATAACTTCATCGCAAGAAACACGAAATGCAATCCAATATGATCCGTTGTCGTTGCATAGGTAGACTAGCACTTTCTTGACTTTAATTCGGGAAAATGTGAAGATTTTATTGCTGGATTTTACATTAAAAATAACGTACTTTAACACGAACTGTAATTTGCTTAAAACAACCTTAAATTAAAGTGCAAAAGAGTAATAAAACCGAGTTTTCCAAAACATATCCAAAATGACAAATTTTCACAAAATCTCTTGAGAATAAAAATTTAGAATTAAAGTGATACTGAATGATAACGACATTTATTACATCTAATTTGAATAACAATTAATTGAGGATTTTGAAATCATCGCTTTTACACATTAATTTTTTTAACTCTTATACATCACGTTGGCTTACTAAAAAATTTTAATACGAAAAGAATTTATAAAATTAAATGGGAAGCATCGTGAATTTCTCTGTTGCCCTGAAGAAAACTGGACAACATGCTAGTCTCACCCCCTCCCTTTATGTGCACACACAAAGCTGTTTTACTTCTACTGTTTCGTTCTGTCACTATACTGTTACGACATTACAAACATTCTACGTGTTTGTCGGCTATTCCAGCGGAATCCAGCTGTATGCTGCTACTATGAGATGAAAGACACTTTTCACGCGTCCGCAACGAGACTTTTCCAGACCGTACCGGATTCGCGCGCGCTGCGTTCGAGGCCGCAGTCAATTACGTTCTATAGTAGACGTCTATTAGGGAATATTCTGGAACCTCAGCGGGGTATGAATACAAGCACTCAGCGACGCTCAGTTCGGTTTGAGTTATTGTCGGGCGATTTACACAGTGCGGTTCGAAGTATTGTGGCGAAGTGTTATGTGTTTTATAATTGTGCAGGACAATTGTAATACAGTTGTGTTTTAAGTTACTTGACATTATTATTACGTGTGAACAATTTTTATTTGATTTGTTGTAAAATACTATCTTGTTGATTACAAACTGTTTAATTGAGATAATTAAAGCTGGCGATTAGTGAGTTAATTGGTGTCTTGTATTTTGTTTTCCACTGTACCATACGACGATAAGTTAGACCGCCGTAACAATATTATAACATTCGCCACTTTCTTTAATTTCTTAATTCATTATTTTGCTCGAGCTTGTTAGGCCCGCAGATTGTTCTACAGTACTCCGTCTCAATTTCTTTTACTCTATCCACGTTTTTCTTCGTAATACTTCATACTTCTGACCAGTATATTTTCAGCAATACTTTACTGTCTTGTAAATTCAATATCAGACCCTATCATTTACATTCTGACCAATAAAGACACGTCTAGTCATATTAAGTGCAAATTAGTACGGTGTTAGTTGTTTATACTTAATAACCCAATCCATATACACAGGAAAAACTACCGTGAATCAAAATGTTAACACTGCCACCTTACCCGCTGGTTACCATTCTGATTATGAAGTATACATTATGTTGTGGTGTAATCCCTAAAACTAGTACCTGGTAATTAATTCTAAAATATAATTGTCTATAAGGCACCCAATGGGTCTCGTATCATTAGTCTGTTGATATTTGCATTGTTGTCCAGAAAATTAACGGCTAGATCATTGCGATGTTTACGCAGACAGTTAACAATTGACGCTATGCTGCCATAATCGCTTCTTTCACTGTTTTAAGGTCACGATAAATGTCTTTATTGGATACGAACCATGGGACGTCTGTAACTGTTCTCAGTACTTTCGATTGGAAACTCTCACCCATGGCTATATTGCTGTCAGAAACAACTAGACAAAATACTGTAGTTCCATTTAGGTCGGATACTGCATATAACCCAGTAACCAACGTTGCTGTTTAAACTTTATATCTAACCGTTTGTGTAGGTTTATATTGTAACCCCTCTTTAACTTAGGCTGTAAAAAAAAAGATTATTTTTTTTGAAAATTTTTTTTGAAAAATTTTTTTTTTCAAAAGAGGGGCCACAAGTTAATTAGAACTAGGCCAAAGCCTAGAGAAGCCAAAAATGCGCTGGATCCAGTGAGACGGGACTTGCAATGAAAACTCATAAATTAAACAATTAATAAAATCCCTTTTATTATTCTATCTCCATTTTGAAAACAATATTAATAACAAAATCAATAAACACAACAGTCAGAATCTATTATTCCCTTAAATTGTTAATTAAAATAATTTATACTCTTTCAACAAGGTCACCTGAAAATATTTATTAACACATAAAATATATTTACTATTTCTTTTATGAATTTGCTAACTGCTATAATTCTTTTATTGTTCGACTAAGCTTTTCGTCATTACTGACATCTTCAGGTCTTAAACAACCTGAAGACCTTCGTTGTTTAAGACCTGAAGATGTCAGTAATGACGAAAATCTTAGTCGAACAATAAAAAAATTATAGCAGTTAGCAAATTCATAAAAGAAATAGTAAGGATGGCTGCTAATTTAAACAATACGAAGAATAAAATATATTTGCTATCTCTCTTTAAAATGAATTAAAATTTAAAATCATTAATATTCTTGAAATAAAGTTTCCTGTAAAATATTAATAATATAAAATTTATTTTCTATGTTCTCTTTAAAATGATCCATTGAAACTTAATGGAGATAATTTTTATAGACTTCTTGATAATACAAATTAGAATAACAAATTCTCAAACAAGTTAATTAAAATTAAATAGTGACCAATCCACATCCTTGTTATTCAAGTTAATTAAAATAAATTACTTTCTTAGAAGAAATATTCAGCAAAATTTAATTGAGATAGAATAAATTAATGTCATCAAAATTAAAAGGATATATAATCCTATGTTTCATCTTTCTTTTCTAAAAACCCTGTATCTAACTCCCCCCAAAATACACCTAAATGTACAATACATATAACCCCACAAAATACACATACAAATATACAATACATCACATGTTCCACAATACAGTACAATTATACAAAGATCTCTTGCCACGCCCTTTTCTTACCCCCATGAGGTATATTATTAATTCTTTTATGGACATCCATGTTAGGATTACAATACTTAATTGGTTCATAACACATGACATGTGTATTAGATTATGCTTATGCAACTCCAGTAGTCCCCAGGACATAATAAATTCCAAAATTTGGCCAAGTGCCTAATACTGTTATAAAATTCTGCCCGCTGGGCTCTTATACTGTGAGAAATAAAAATTTAGAAAACAATGAACCCCCCCAGTTATCATAATTAATTAATAGAATATATATATATATATATAGAAACATTGCTAAGTAGTGAAAATAGAAATATGTCATGAATCTTATAACCCTTTTAAAAAGTACTTTTGGCCCAGAGACCGACATGTTCGTTTGCCAGTCGGTGCATAATTCAACCTGTCTCAACAACACGTTTAATACTGTATGAACAGGCACCCACTAAGGATTAAACTTGTGAATCCACTTAACTACCCCAGAAATTTCTATACCATATGAACCAAACTGAATTTAAAAATGAGAAAATATATATATAAAATGAACACTAAATTGAACCCGAGAAATTACAAATTGAATGAATGACTTAAAAGCTGTAATGAAACACATATACTGAAATAAGAGGGAATTATACGTTTGAATGTTGAACTGCCTAAGATACATGTCAGTCTCTGAGCTGACAATTTTACAACAAATTAATAAAATTTACAATTGATTTCACACCCAGTTCACACACTATACTGTCCCGTTAATTGGGGATCCAATTAAATGTTTAAAAACTTGAAAGTGTTGTGGTTGATTGATTGAACTGGTTCACTGGGTCTTATTGAGTGCATCACTACGTATAAAAGAATATAATGGTTTGAGATCACCTGATTTTTGTCCATGGGGGTGAGGTGGCAATCTCGTGGCCTACATTACAGGTGTTGGTGTGGCGTCATGGCTATTCCTCCGGTAGATGAAGTGAGAGCGAAGTTCTTGGTGTTACATGTTCAGGTCATGTTGTTGGGCTTTTTCCTCGACTTGCTCGGAGGATCCTAATTACACAACATTATATCAGCCAGAGTACACAACACAATGCCCAGAGAAAGTTCGCACACCCCCCCCAAAACCCATATATAATCTTAACATAGCTTTAGAGCTACCTAAATATAAAACTTGACAAGGTTATATGGCCAACAGGCCCTATTTGAAAATATTTGGTACAGTAAATCTTTATAATAATAACTTCACCCATGCGGGTTACCATGTTTGAATTTTGATAGCTAATTATGGCTTGTTACATTTTTAATAAACTTTATACATAATCTGAATATTTAGTACCACGTGGTCGAGAGGTTAAATCTGATTACATCGTCTTTACTATATTAATTAATACCATTTGGCGATTATATGACTCTCAATTGGTGCCTCAGTAAGCTTCCTGACATGAATAAAGTTTTACAATAATCCCTAGTAAAGTTGTATGCAACTTAGACCGAATTACGCATTGTGCAATAACCATAGGTACTTAATAGGAATCTGCTTACATCCATGTTTGCACTATTTAACTAATACTTTTGTATTTCTATTTCCCTGACTTTTAGTGCCGTAGTTCGGACACGTGAATTTAATATAGTTTTACTGTGTTTTAAAAATTCTACCTTCAAATTGCGTATTGCACAATGCCATGAGTTACATCAAGGTTATCAGAAATTCACTTACTGGGGCCTATTAAAACAAGTCTTTCTTTAGTGAAACATTAAATACATAACTATGAAAGTATTGGCGAGACTTACCGCAGTTCTATACAGACTTTGCCTGACATAGTGGGAAGGATGGTGGACGAAATTTTCTTCATCTGTCCGGAGTAACTTAATACGCTGCCGATCTAGGCGACCATTATTTCGAGACAAACCTATCTGATACTGTTTCCGGCCTCCTCGCTTGCCTACCGAGGCGGGCTCTAGAGTGCAGCACTTATCGAACTTTCTCTATTCACCAGTAGTATTTCTTATGTCCACGGCTAGGGTGCAGCACTAATAAATCGCTTTAAATTAGTACTGCGTTTAACGTTTACCGGACGTTATATACTGGACATGCGCCGATTCTATACTAGAGTCGGCACAATATGTGGTCCCTCCAAATGAGTCTTTTGTCCAGGTATAGGCCAAGATTCTTAGCACTTTCTTCTTCAGAAGGGGGGGGAATCCGGTCTCGGTCAGTTGCGACGAAAGAACGTTTTTCCTATTCTTACGCGGTCAATTGTGCACCGCACTTTCACTTAATGACCGAATCTGTCATTTAGAAAAGTTCCTATTCGGAACTTCGGTGAGATTTCAATTCTGCAACTTTTCATTTGTGCGAGTAACAACTTTCTTTCAATATTTTTGTTAGGTTAGGTTAGGTTAGGTTAGGTCAAGTTAGGTTGGGTTAGGTTAGGCTAGGAATGAATAGAATTATAATGGTAATTTCTGTATTATTATAATAATTACATGAAAGTACAATTGATCACAATTGACCGGGTTTAAATTTCCACCTCGGTCGCAACTGACCGGGTTTTATAGGATAGAGTCCTATAAAATAGGTTGGGACCCTATTCTATGCAACTGACCGCGATCCTTTGTCTTCTGTTGTTTGCCATGTGCTAGTAAATTTTTCCTTATTATTCAAGCTTCACTGAAGAATTTACGCTTTGGTTTCTGGATTACGATGTTTTAATAATTGTGTAGCAAAGGTGGTTGAATGTAGGTTTTCGTTAATAAACATTTTGTACTGTGTGAAACCCAGTACACTACTCTGGGTGACGCCACCGTTAATGGGCTGTATATTAATTACATAAGCTTTATAACTTACATAGAAATATCTTTCTTCCAAACAGGATTTGTAGTTTATAATCGGAGAGTGTGATAATGATCTTTTTAAAATCTGAACAGAAGTCTTGTATGCCAGACGCTGTTGGATACATCCAAGATACCACAGTAGCAACTGTTTTGTTGAAGTGCTGTGTGAACACACCCCCTTAACTTCACTGTACGCTGTAGTAGAGTGATGTCGCGTGAAACCGAACTGGTTGTTTGATTTCACAACATGTAATCTATCGTGTAGGCCTATCCGGCTACACTTGACATGACAAGCAGTAAGCTAATGTCATTCACCGACTTGCCTGGGTTAAGTAAACGTATGATTGCCGCAATTTTAATTGCACTGTGAAACATTCTAGTCTAAGAACTGTGTTACCAATTTGTGTTATGATTTTCTGGGTAGCTGTTCCAAATTTGTTCATTAAGTAAGTTATATCCAAAAGCTTTCTTTAATTGTATTTTTCAATTAGGTTTTACCTTTCTTCCGTTGTAGTCCGATTTTTTGTGGGACCAATATCTGCCATCTGATTGGGACAGGTTAGTAACTCAAAAATCTCCTCACGCACATCGCCATGATTCAAAAGCGGTTGAAATACTTCCGCAAGGGTCAATGAAAACAGTTCTGCTCTTTCAGTGCTGGATTTAGGCTATTTGTTGTAGGTAATTGTCGTCTTGGATATTTAAATTAATTTTAATTTTTGGATATTTAAAAACACAATACACCGAAGCTATAACTTTGATTATTTCGCAAACTGGAAAAATATTTTCGTACAGAATTTAATTACTGTGAAAACGCGTGTCTGATACGATAAGAAGCAGAGAGTAAACGAAAGCTGTTCGTTAAGTGGTAAGCGTGATTGAAAGGGAAACTGTGGCTACAATACTGATGCATTCCTCAACGTACGATGCCTTTGGCTGCAGTCGCCTTAATAATAATGACAATGATATTGATGGTAATAATAATAATAATAATAATAATTTTATTGATGATGGTGAGAGTTTCAAGTCATTTTGTACACACTACACAAAGTTTCCGGGGCAGTGTGTATAAAATGACTGCCCAAAAATTTGGACCAATAAAAATTAAGTGATGCATCTAGCAAACGTATACAGTAATATTAGTATTCTAATTACACGTATCTTTTGTAGATTTTAAGGAAATCTATTTTACAGTTAAGATGAAAAGCCTGTTGTAAAACACAAAGTGCCGTTACATGGATGTATTTATTTCTTATAGAAACGTTTGTTTAAAGCACATACATGACACTAGTGTTACAGAATGGTACAGGTGGTACAGGGTTTCACCGTTTCCCAGTAGAGCCCGCGATCCCCTCCTTCTCAACAATGAACGGATTCTGCGGGTCTGTAGCTCCATCTGTACATACATTCTGTACAGTATGGTATAAAAAGTGGACGGTATTTCCATACCAGCCTCAGCTTTGAATCACATAAAAACCTACAACGTTACATGAAACGTAGTCTGTGCACCAAGAAGTATGTGCCAGAACGTAGTATGTTCTAAGATCATCATCATCACTATTATTATTATTATTATTACAGAAGGAAGTAGTTGAAAATGGGATTAGACTGGGATGTAGAAGCACAAACCTGATGATCGACTGTCTAGCCTTCGCAGATGATCTAGCGATCTTTTCTGATACCCTGAGCTCAGCTTCAAAACAAATCAACCACCTCAAGGCGCAAGCGGCAAAGGCGGGACTCCGGATCTTCTTTGAGGAAACGGAGTTCACACCTAGCACCAAGGCAGCGCCTAGACAGCTAGATGTGGAGCAGGGAAAATCAAGCGGTCAGAAATGTTTAAACTGACAGATCCAAACATCTTTGAGAAAGAAACCTTCCCGTCAAGGATCAACAGAATGGAAACGGGATACAAGCTAACCAAAGGTATCTACAACAAACGGTCTGTGTCCTTCAATGCCAAGCTCAGACGCTATTGCACAGACATTCGACGGGAAGCCTGTACGCAGCAAAATACCTCATTATGAACAGAAAAGATCTGACCGAGACACCGGACGATCTTGAGGTAAATCTTGGGTCAGAGAAAACGGTGAGTAGAGAAGACGGCACAACCGCGAACATGTGCATAAGATAATAAACATAATTCGGTGAAGTAGGATTGGGTTCTGTGGTGTCATAACACGAATAAGCCTAGAGATTGCCTAGAGGTTCTGTGCCTACTTTCTAAGTAAGGAAACCAAGGGGGTCTGGTTTTCCGACGCGGAAAGGGAACTACAGGAAGTGAAGATCACGTGTGAGGATATCCGGGAACGTGACCCTCTTAAGAAGAAACTTGGAACAAACCTGGCTTTGTAGAAACACCATAATCCAAGAACAGGAAAGACGTGGTTTGAAAAATGAAAGGAAGCGCACCGAAAACGAGTTCAGAAGTATAGGGTAAAAATTAAAGCCTGAGAAGGAAACAATTAAATTAACGTGGTCCATAGTTGGTCGAGACGAAATAACAATTATGGTTGTGACATATGTTTGGAAGACATGTAACTAGGTACCGGCCGGTACCTATAATGAGAACAGCTAAAAATACAAAACGGTTGTTGCGACTGTATACTGCACGCCATAGTCAATTTTAACACCTGAACACATTGATCCAAACAAGTAGGCTTGAAGATAAATAACAAAAAGACCAAGGAAATGCGTATTACCATAGAAATAATTCTGATTTGATACTAGACGGAAGAGTTAGAGGAAAATACCTCTAGAAAGGGTAGAGGAATTTTGCTATCTGGGTAGCATGGTTATTCAGGGTGCTCTTAGGGATGTGATAAGTCGTATAAATAAAGCAACAGGAGGATTTGCACAGTTACGACAAGTATGGATATCACCCCATATACACAGGAAGACAAAATTCAGAATATTTTACTCAAATGTCAAATCGGTGTTGCTGTATGGATGTGAGACGTGGAAAGTGACAAAGGACATCACCACAAGGTTACAGACTTTCATAAACAGTTGCCTGAGGTACATAATGAGAATTTGGTGGCCCAAGACCATCTCAAACAGAGATCTATGGGAGGCCACAAGTCAGAGTCCCATCCAACTACAGATAAAGAGATGAAAATGAGGTGGATCGGTCACACCTTGAGAAGACCACCAGAAAATATCGCTAGACAAGTACTGAATTGGAATCCGCAAGGTAGCCCCAGGCGTGGAAGACCGAGGAACACCTGGAAGAGGACTATGGAGAGAGAGCTGGCTGGTGTCAACAAGACATGGAGGGAGGTGAATGCCCTGGCAATGGACAGAACACGCTGGAGAAATTTCGTCGATGCCCTACGTTCCACCTAGGAATTTAATGGCTTAAAGTAAAAAAAAAAAAAATAAGAACACATTGATACACTGTCTTCCGCATCCACAATACGAGTCGCACAATGAGTGAGCAAGAGTATGTCTGGACACGAGAAAGATTCCTACGGTACAGAGACTAGAAGAAACAAAGTGTAACAGTGATATTTGAAAGGGAGGGATCTCTGTCGCATAAAACTGTTTACACAACTTCGGAAAACATGGATAAAATTAGAGTGAAAAGCATTTAATTCAGTTCAATAGGGTAGTTCTTATACGTTAGTGCAATATACACGGAAGCTGCAGATGTTGCAATAAAGTTTCAGAATTGACTTTTGAACCGTTTTACTCGAGGAATTATAGATTTCTCAGTTGTGACTTCTAGTCTTCGCAAGTGGCAAATCAGTGGTTTTACTGAAAAACGATTTAGCAGTAACACAAGGCTATAAAATGTTTGCAGAATGGACGAGACAGTTGCAATTTCTACTTGAAGTGAACAATGAGAACTTCAACGGCCATATTTAAATTAGATACTAATGTGGAACCGCTGCATCCAGTGACGCGATCATCACTTCCGATCATCAAATCCTTGGGATGTGAGCCTAACTGTGTACAAAAAATAGTAAAAATGATTACCATAATGATGATTACAGCTTTCGGAAGTTTCACGTACTTTAACCATGGAGTTGAACTCTTTGCATTTTTCCATTATGACATGAAAACGGAATAAAACAAGTATTGTCCGTTGTTGAAAAAAATGTCGAGAACTCCGAACGCAAGAAACGCGTAACAAAAGGCATCTTTGAGTGAAGACTGTTTTTATCAAATTGCATTATTTAATTTCATGAAAAATGTTGTACTGTTAACTACTGCTACTACTACTACTATTGCTATTGCTATTATGGTTAGTACTGTAACGATGGAACCCTCTCGAAAAGACCAGAGAGTCCTTCCACCCGTTTCTCCGCCAGCCGAGCAGGTGTAGCGTCTCACACAAGGCCGCATTCAAGTAGCTTCGAAACTGTTATGGAGAGCACTTGAAATACACATTATGCTGGCACCCCGCAGTAAGGATGGAACGTTATTCTGGAACACCTGGGCTCTCTATATAATCTACAGCGCCTGCCCTTGTCAGTCAGTTACGGTCAGGCGTTTTCTTTAGTGCGGATCGAGTCATCAGTGAAAAGTGATTATTGTGTTACAAGTAGTGTGGAACTCTTAATAGTTAATATTATTATTGCATGTGAACAAATTTGACTTTAATTATTGTACGAGTTGATTACAAATTGTTATGTGAGATTAATAAAAGCTGGTAATTAGGGACTTCACTGCGGTCTGTATTTGTTTCCACTGTACCATATGACGATCAGTGAGACCGTCCCCGTAACAGTATATTTATTTTATTATTATATAGGTCTACACGTTCCATTAATTACTACATTTTAATAAAGACTAACAAGAGAGTTGACAACATAGACAATATTTTATGTTGACAAGACGAGTATGGCACAAAAAAATATATAAAATTAAACAGTAGGCCTGCAAAGTAAAGTATAGTACATTATATTACAGGACGAGATCATTGTTTGCACCACTTCGCGACTAGACTACCGGTCACAGAGTGGACAGTTTGTGGTAACACCGACCGCCGGAAGAAGAATTTAACAAGGGTTGACGAAACACATAAGGAAAAGCCCTTTGAGAGAGTCCTATCCGCCAAGCTATAATCCAAATCTAATTGAAGCCAGTAAGTTATAGAGCAGTGGATTAAAACAAAGACGGATGCCTTAAAAAACTTAACTGCCTTAACAAATTTTACGAATACGTTACAGAGTGAAACCAACTAAAAAATAAACCTTTAGAACACTTTGTAAACTGTGACTAGTAGTTAGGCTTCTTACGTGAAAACAAAGGACAGTCACACTGCTCAGTGTTTGATTGTAACTGTGACCCTGTGTGTCATGAAGAGGCGGATGCTGTTCGGATATTATTTGTTGACCAATATCAGTAATGTACACTGGGACATATGCGTACTTGATTTATAGAGCAACACACTGATAACTGCGCTTATCACTAACTTTTAACTGATTGTAATTCTCTGCCTCTGACCATTTGTTTGATTATCTGTTTGGCATTGTTTTATTTAATTCTTCTTCTTCTGGCACTACGGTCCCTGTAGAACCCTGGCGTGCTAAATGATTCTCCTCCATTCTTCTCTGACCAGAGCCTTACTCCTCCAACCTGCCACTCGCATCTTCCTTTAATCCCCCCCGACATCTTCATACCATCTCCTCCTCGGACGTCCTCTCCTCCTTACTCCTTCTGGCTTCCTTTCCAATGTCATTTTTGGGCCTCGATCACCTCTCATTCTCACCACGCGCCCCAACCATCTCAACCTGTGCGCCTTCACTGCCGCAACTATGTCCTCTTAACTAGGTCTCTTTAGCTCACGATCCTTTCTTATACTCCACATCTCTCCGTCCCACACTGCTCCATAAATTCTTCTCAGAATTTTCCTCTCAAAAACACCAAGTTTTATTGTTTTGTTTGTACGTCATAGAAAAACCTCGAACGCATTGCCAAGAGAATTCTAGATTAGTCTAGTAGTTGTGTGCAGAAGTTCCGAACAATACAGGCTACTACAAGGTTGTAGATGTTGCCTATTGTCATCGTCGATTTACAAACACTATTACAAACAGAATTATCACTGTTGCACACCACTATAGAAAAATTATTTCGATTAGCGCTTTCAAGCTTTTCAGCTCATCGTCTCCGATCTGACGATGAGCTGAGAAGCTTGAAAGCGCTAATCGGAATAATTTTTCTATAGTGGTGTGCAACAGTGATAATTCTGTTTGTGATTATAACCACTAACACAACTTTCTTCATTAAAACACTATTACGTTAAGATATTATTGTACTTGTACTAAGGTGCACGCACGCGTGTGTTGTGTTTTGACCCTACAACACGCTCTTCCTAGTTTTTGCTTTTAAAGAGCACATAGTGTGAGATTCATGCTGTTACATATAATTACAGACAAATACAATTATGTGGAGTAGTAACTCTTTAAATTAATGTCTATGTATATTAAAATTATGGGTAAAATCTGTACAAGACGAATACGTGTGATTATGTATAGAACACTATAAAGCTGAACGGATGTTATAATTACATTTTCCTAATGTCTTCAGTTGGGAGCAATGTATGATATTGTTACGACGGTCTAGTGATCGTCGTATGGTGCAGTGGAAAACAAAATACAAACACCAGTTAAGTCACTAAGCACCAGCTTTAATTATCACAATTAAACAGTTTGTAATCAACAAGATAGTCTCTTACAACAAATCAAATAAAAATTGTTCACACGCAATAAAAATGTCAACTAATATAAAACACAATTGTATTACAATTGCCCCGTACAATTATAAAACACATAACACATCGCCACAATACTACGAACCGCACTCGAATAAATCGCAACTCAAAGTGAAACTGAGCGTTGCTGAGTACTTGCATTTATACCCCTCCGAAATTACACAAACATCCATACTACGCATCTGCGCTACTCTAGAACGTAATTGGTAATTGATTGCGGCCTTGACACAGTGCGCGCGGCTGGCGAAGTCTAGAAAAGCCTCGCTAACGCATGTTGAGATCACGTACGCCAGAATATTAGAGC
The DNA here is from genome assembly GCA_034769895.1 of Magicicada septendecula. Classification (NCBI taxonomy): domain Eukaryota; kingdom Metazoa; phylum Arthropoda; class Insecta; order Hemiptera; family Cicadidae; genus Magicicada; species Magicicada septendecula. The sequence goes on along the minus strand of CM068376.1, from coordinate 249,164,541 downwards.
CGGAGTCCACTGGAACATCCGAGAAACACGTAGAATGTTTTGTAATGGTGTAACAGTTTTTCCGCGTTACGTAACAACATACTGTAAGTCGTTCAGGATGTTGTGTATTTTCCGCGTTACGTAACAACATACTGTAAGTCGTTCAGGATGTTGTGTATTTTCCGCGTTACGTAACAACATACTGTAAGTCGTTCAGGATGTTGTGTATTTTCCGCGTTACGTAACAACATACTGTAAGTCGTTCAGGATGTTGTGTATTTTCCGCGTTACGTAACAACATACTGTAAGTCGTTCAGGATGTTGTGTATTTTCCGCGTTACGTAACAACATACTGTAAGTCGTTCAGGATGTTGTGTATTTTCCGCGTTACGTAACAACATACTGTAAGTCGTTCAGGATGTTGTGTATTTTCCGCGTTACGTAACAACATACTGTAAGTCGTTCAGGATGTTGTGTATTTTCCGCGTTACGTAACAACATACTGTAAGTCGTTCAGGATGTTGTGTATTTTCCGCGTTACGTAACAACATACTGTAAGTCGTTCAGGATGTTGTGTATTTTCCGCGTTACGTAACAACATACTGTAAGTCGTTCAGGATGTTGTGTATTTTCCGCGTTACGTAACAACATACTGTAAGTCGTTCAGGATGTTGTGTATTTTCCGCGTTACGTAACAACATACTGTAAGTCGTTCAGGATGTTGTGTATTTTCCGCGTTACGTAACAACATACTGTAAGTCGTTCAGGATGTTGTGTATTTTCCGCGTTACGTAACAACATACTGTAAGTCGTTCAGGATGTTGTGTATTTTCCGCGTTACGTAACAACATACTGTAAGTCGTTCAGGATGTTGTGTATTTTCCGCGTTACGTAACAACATACTGTAAGTCGTTCAGGATGTTGTGTATTTTCCGCGTTACGTAACAACATACTGTAAGTCGTTCAGGATGTTGTGTATTTTCCGCGTTACGTAACAACATACTGTAAGTCGTTCAGGATGTTGTGTATTTTCCGCGTTACGTAACAACATACTGTAAGTCGTTCAGGATGTTGTGTATTTTCCGCGTTACGTAACAACATACTGTAAGTCGTTCAGGATGTTGTGTATTTTCCGCGTTACGTAACAACATACTGTAAGTCGTTCAGGATGTTGTGTATTTTTAAAGCTACCGTGAAAACTTGGTTCATGCGTCCCTTCAAAGCAGTAAACAGAGGGATGGACGGTCACAAACCTTCAGTCTCTTCCATTCATGATTCAAAAAATTATGATAATGGCGTTTTTTCGTACTGTGAAAGCACTTTTTCGTTGGGCTGTGCATGTGTGTGCTTTCGGGCGTATTGTTAGGTTTTTATTTGTGAGTTATAGGTGTCAGGGGTGCCAATCCTCCCAACTCATATGACGCTATTCCCGTGTCCAGTTTTTAGATAGGCCTCTCACCATCTTACAAGTACGTACTTAATAATACGGAAAATATATATTATCAGGCTTACAGTCACACAGTACGATATTTGAAACGTTTACTGCGTTCGTGGCTTTAAATTTTAAATTGATACTACGTATATTTACCAATAAATACCCTCAACCGTTTCCTTTTTGAGCATTTGTCGATACTCACCTTTGATAATTAATTAACTACCAAAGTAATTAACAATGAAACGTTCAATTTCTTTTGTCCAGTGAAATAGATTACAAAATGAGAGGGAAGATGTTGTAAACACAGAATTCTGTTACACTTTGTATTTTCTTGAATAAATAAAAAAGGAATGACATAGTGACATAAAAATATAAGCTGAACAATCGTACCTGACAAGCAAATAAATCGTTACTTAACATTTATTTAACTTTTCAATAACAGTTTTTGTCTTTGTTTGGTGGTAAAGGCAAACTTATCAATTATTTCATCGTGGAGAATCAATTCAGTATATGAAGTTCACTACTTAAATTAGCAAACTGTTCAAAAAAGTGTCCCCCATGCTTGTTTTAAGACATTTGAACTTGTTTTACAATCTTGAGACGCCTCACCTCTCTGATGAACAGTTTGTTACTGAGCGTGACAAAAGAACTTTATATAACCCAATTAAATTTGTAAATCCTAAAAGCTGCTGTAAACATCTAACTTGTTTAATAAATTCTAGTTTCAGCCAAAATGACACAGTTGACTTCCCTTTATCTTCTCGTTCATCTACCTCTTCCTCATCAGCACCTTCATCTTTTGACTCTAACTTATTTCGGTTTCGTTTTGTGGTTGTTAAATTTTGGCTAACAAATCATTAATATCTATATTAATGTGTGACGCTTTGTATACGAAACTAAATTTTTCAAAAGCTCAGCTGCTGTTTCTTCACTACCTAAATTGCAAAAGTCACACAATTCCCGTATCATGTTTGGCTGAAGACTGTCATTAGAAAAATGGGCCGTTTGTGTCATTATGGCCAGAGATTGATCTGAAAATCGATCTTCTAATTGAGTGTTAAGTGAGTCCAGGATTCTGAAGTGCACATCCACTTTAAATTGCTTCAAAGGGTCACGTATTACTTTATCGGCTGTCAACACATTCGTAAGCCTTTTCATTCCCCATGTTTTCTGATTGTTGGAGGAGAAAGCTCGTGCTTTCAACAAATGCAACGATTTTTAAATGCAATTTCTCCCATGACTCATCGCTTCTTAATGGTTTTAGCTTTCCTTTGATTTCAGAGATAACTAACTGAATGGACAATTCCATAATCCACTTATTTACCTTGAAGGCATACTGTAAATGGGTTGACCATTTTGAATACCTTATAAATTAATTTCATTGCAGCCACATCTTCAAAACAGTCAGTTGTTTGAGAAAAACTTTGCATGCAACAATGGAGACTTTGTCTACGCACAGTTCCTCAAGGATTTGTTTGATTATATCAAAACAAGAAAGATCATTTTTCAATGAGTCGTTTTTACTTGTACACCTAGTGGTATCAACTCTTTTTAATCTTTTTTCCTACTTTCACTTCAACTTTCTCTAAGTTTTCTGTAAGTTTATAATTTCGCCGATAACCAGAAAATAAAACATAATTCTTGCGTTAATGAAACAATACGTATTGCGCGTCAGAACACAAATCTCTACTGATTTTTCGATAACTGAGGTAAAACTGTGGGAATAGCACCGCACATAGTGGGACACTCATTGTACAGTGGCTTTCATACCAATATAACGTCCACTCATGTTCTCTGCCCCATCCGTGATTTTGTCCTCGGGATCAATGTTTAGGCTGGGGCTTTTACAGAAGAGGCACACGTTTATACCACGGTGGTCCGGTCCGGAACCTGAAGAAACATTTCATCCTATGTAATCCTAAACAAAACAGTTTTGTGGTCTACTGGTCATTTCCGTTTCTCCCAGTATTCTGTGGGAAACATTTATTATACGATTTAATACCTATTCTAACTCAATTAACTGATATTAAACCTTTAGGGGGGATTGTTTTTTTCTGTTTTACGTGATTGTACGTAATATGGATTTTAAACATTGGGGGGGGGGAATTGAAGTTTTCCATTAATTTTACGTGATTATGCGTAATATGGATTTTACACATTTTGGGGGAATAATTTTTTTTTCAAATGTTTACGTTACCCCGGGGGGAGAGAATTTTTCACGTGTAAGAGCTTTGCTAAATATTCTTAAAAATCCTCCTTCCAGAAATTATAATGCCGCCAATGGCGACACGAGCCCCACTGTAATAACCCCTGATTATATAGCTATACCAATAATGACGTATGCGTGTTCTATTAAGAATATATAGTAAAGTGTGTGTGTGTGTGTGTGTGTGTGTGTGTGTGTGTGTGTGTGTGTGTGTGTGTGTGTGTGTGTGTGTGTGTGTGTGTGTGTGTGTGTGTGTGTGTGTGTGTGTGTGTGTGTGTGTGTGTGTGTGTGTGTGTGTGTGTGTGTGTGTGTGTGTGTGTGTGTGTGTGTGTGTGTGTGTGTGTGTGTGTGTGTGTGTGTGTGTGTGATTCTGTTTGTCTATGGGTGGACAAACTCGTGCTTGCGTTCATAAGTAGGCCATCTAATACTATCAAACGTTTATGAATTAGAACAGTGTACGCGCATCAAGTATGCACACCTCGTCTCGTCTCTGCGTAGGATATTAAGAACTGGTTATGAATTATTATCATAAATGTTTAAAAGAATAAACATTTGTCTCCCCACTGATAGAATTACTTTTATATAACTTTCACTTAATTTTAACGACTTTTTGTTATTGATGTATTTAGAGTTAAATAGTTTTTGATTTTTAACTAATGTTAGTTCATTATTATTATTATTATTATTATTATTATTATTAGTAGTAGTAGTAGTAGTAGTAGTAGTATTACTAGTATGCTGAAAATTATAATTAAGCATTAGCACATTTTACTCAGTTCTTCATAACAACCTGAATTGTTAAAAAACATATGCTAGGTGAATTCAAACAGAACTAACCGACAATCATGAAGGCAAGCATCCCACTTGAAAGAGTGTACGAGATTTAAAAACAGCATTAAACAAGGATATTGAGGAAGAAGGCGATGGGACTTCGTTTTAACCTAATTATGAGCCAGAATCCGAGGAACAAGCAAATGTGAAAACAAATAAGCAAAAATGGCTTATACTCCAAGGCAATGAGTCCTTTGGGGCTGGCATAAAATTTAGTAGAACGATGGGAAAAACATATAGGCTAACTGGTAAGCTGTTAGATTGACTGAACAAGTAGTATTGAGACAATAGTCTTTTGCCTCTTCATTTATACAATACTTCTAATATACCTTTCATTTAACTTAATGAATTTTTGTTATTGATGTATCTTAGATTTAAGTAATTTTTTAATTCATCTTTTTTGTTGTTGTTCTTCTTCTTCTTCTTATTATTATTATTATTATTATTATTATGAGCAGTTGTTACGCCAAGTGATGATACGCTAATCAGTGTGAGCGGACAGAATCCGTTTCGAAAGCGTACAAAGATGCAGAGGACTCTACTTTCATCAAATAAAAAAAAAAGACATCTTTGGCGGATTGCTCTACAGATAGAAATGTTTCAGAGGAGAAGTCGCCCCTGTGTGGAAACATCCCGAGACATCTAGGAGGCGTCTAGGGAGAAGCATTACCTACAAAAATGCATCTACCTAGTAAAGGAGATTAAAACCGTCACTGTGAGACAAATAAGTATCAGTATGGAAGTAAATACAGGTCTCGCCGAATTGTTAGAGTCTTTTGAAGTCATGCTGTCGTTCAGGAGATCCTGGACACCTGGAGAGAATAGCTGGCATGTTAAAAAGTACAGTAATGACAGGACCATTCAAACTGACAAGAGCGTGCCTACGAAGAGGGCAACTTCAATCCATGCAGAGCGCTGGAAACGAAGAAGAAGAAGCAGGTAGACACGTGTGCGGCAACGATGTATACTGAAGAATAGGAAGACGGTAACAATGAGAAGGATGATGACGGATCGATAGGGATTCAGTAATAGAAACATCGAAGATACCAAATAGGACTACGGAGGTGGTACCAGATGAAGCAGCAAGCAGGAAGAAGACCCCCACTACTCAGACGAAGTGGAAGAAGAAAACTCAGGCCAAGCCTCAACGCGAGGCGGTTCTTCTAAAGCCTATTGGAGGGAAAACTTACGTCGAATTTGTTAGGGGAATTAGAAGGAAAACTAAGCCTGTGGACAACGTCACGGACGTTAAGACCGTTCGCCATTGATGATCACGTGATACCCTCCTCTAGCTAGGAGTAAATACAAAGGGCAAGTAGGGATTCAGTGCCGCCCTGGAGTCCATTCTCGGGGGAGAAGAGACTATTCTTATCCTAGAACCTAGAGCATCAGTGGAGACTGGGATGTAAACGAGCTAACAACGGAAGAAGGAGTGCCTGAAGTGATCGTGAAAAAAAATATTATTATTAGTGTTGTTGTTCTTCTTCTTCTTACTACTATTACTACTACTACTACTACTACTACTACTACTAGGCCTACTACTACTATTATTATTATTATTGATAGAATGCTACTTGAGTGACAGGGTACTAATATTCTTTATGATACGACAGATGGACCTCGTGGGAGAAAAATCACCGCCGGGGCTTCCCAGGGTTTAATTTTTGGCCCTGACCTCTGGATCGTATCCTATGATGAAATCTTACGGATGGGGGTGCCGCCATACACTTTCCGGGTAGGTTATGCAGACGCTATCGCGGAGGTGATTGTAGCACGAAACAGTGAGGATGCACAAAGAAGCCTGAACCAGGTAACGCGGCGAGCGAGCTCCTGGGTTGAAGAACACGGTTTGGATCTAGCAACCGAAAGTACAGACATAGTATTATTCACCCGGCGACATGTTTTTAAATAAGTAATGAATTTGTTTGAGTATCTGTAATCGGGAAATGACTAGTTTTGTGTTTTTGCGGATTACGGGTGATTTCAATTATCTGGGATCGATTACCGAAAATCGGGAGTGTACTATACTTTTTTCAAATACAGTTTACATTCGACGGTTCTTCTTCGTAGACTTATATTTCTACATGGTAATAATTTCCATTAATACTATTTCTTTTGAAAAGTACTATCGTGTCAAACAGATTGTGTACAATGAAGTCACTGAGTGGTAAAGTTTTGTTTGTTAAGGCCGAAACAGAGATAACAAGCGCACTTGGTGTAGACGCGATAATGAAGAGTCGCGGAACTGATGGCTGTGTTGACGTTACACGAGTGTTAATTACCACCTGTCTTAGTAACAATGTGTTTGTTTTAGTCACACAAATTTTCCATAACACATTCGCAATCACTTTTCCCCATAAACAATACTAAGAACAATGCTATTCATCGATTAGAAATAAGTGACTAGTACATTGGAAGGTGTTATTTATTATAAATTTAAGCAATCTCATAGTTTTTGGTTTTTTGAAGAATTATGTCACGGGCATTTTCCGTCTGCATTTAGTTTCTTGTGCAGATTGATTCGCGTGGAAACCGTTTATCCACCACTCCTGGCAGAGTAGGACCTGAACCTGTCATGCCGATGGGGACAGTGGTTTATCTCAAGTCACCGCGGGGGGGGGGGGGTCAGAATCGATGTACCTTACTCTTTTTTTTTAAACTTTATATCTTAATCATACGAGTTTTGTTCTATATTATTGTTACAGAAACTTGTACGTAAACAGCAAATAATTTATCCACATCATTCATTTAACAGTATAGGCCTACAGCTTTGAAATGTAGACAGAACTTATCACCGTTTTATGCATTCGATGTTTCTGTAAGTTCACGTTCACGTAAGTTCATAGTCTGTACTTCACGTTACGTTAAGAAGGTCTATTTCACAGTAAAATGTAAACACTAGTTAGCTGGACATTTTTAATTGAAAATTTAATTCGTGGGACGTAACTGTTCGCCAGCTGACACATTACTAACTTCCGGCAGATTCGCAACGACAAACCCGTTCCTCGTTTAATAAAGAACGTAAATAATGTACGTATAAAAAGATACTTTTCCTATTTTCAGATTAAGATTTTTGAGGTACATAAAACTCAGCAGTTTAATATAACTACACACGTTTTCACACATCGATAAAATAAAAAAAAAAGTTATTTTCTCTATGTTAGCAGTGTTCATAACAACTTTCTCGAATTTTGTTGCTTCTCTGCTATATATACTTTTCCCTCGAACGAGGCCTTTCGGTTTCGCAACCATTATCAAGTTCTTCCTACAACATTATCAAGTTGTAGGAAGAACTTGATAATGGTTGCGAAACCGGAAGGCCTCGTTTGAGGGAAAAGTATATGTAGCAGAGAAGCAACAAAATTCGACAAAGATAAAAAAAAGGGTGAACGGCAGTAATATGCATTATTGGAAGATCTGTGTTCATGAAATGAGAATAGGAAAACAGGAAACTAATCTGACATTTGTAGGTTACGTAGTGTTGTACAGTAAAAATGCTGTTAAAATCATTTAAATGGTCATAAAACTGAAATCGCTGAAGAACCCGACAGTTAAAATGTAAGTTTGGTCTTGAAATAAATATGAAAAGGACAAATATAACATGCTACGTTGAGTTAATAGATAACCTGTGTGGTAACGTGACACTGCACGCGTTGTGATTACGCAACGCTCAACGCTATCGACTTCTCGAGACACGCATTCTTAATCAAAGTAATAGAGTTTCTGAATGTCCAGATCTAGAGTTACTGCCCAGATTTGTATACCACATGCGGAGCAAAAAATATATGATGATTTGTCATCCGTTTGAACTATTACAGCGGATCCTAACATAACTATACAATTTCAAACACAACAGTAATTACACTGCACTGTTAAACGTTCAAATAATAAAAATAATGTAAACCAGTTTTAATGCTTTCTTTGTGCAGACTAGCTTGTTATTTGTAGAGTAAATGATGTCAACAAAGATAGCATTCAAAATTGTTGTCCTTACTCGATCATAGTATTTTGTGTACTCTGATTTACAAGTTATAATTTACATACCGCTGACGTACGAGCTCTTATAACTCGCTGAAACCGTTAACGAAGGCTATCAAAGTAACTCTTACCAATCGTAAATATTTTTTCAGCTTCATCCGTATAGTTGCATTGTTGGCAACTCGTACATAATTTAAAGAAAGACCTACACTGACAGCAGAATGACGACTACACGACAGGTCTGTTTCATTAAAGGCGATAAGGTTCAGTTGCGGCAACGTCGTGTCCACGTGGACTAAACATCTTCATGAACGGGGCTGTCTGATTAGTGTTTACGCGCAGTCCTACCGTTCTAAAAACACATTATTGAATAGAACCGATAAGAAAGTAAACCTCTTGACTGAGGCTACTATACTCTGTAGATATAGCTAACTTCAGTTTGTAACTTTGTCATCGGTAAAGTATTATTAAAGAACTCGTGTTGACTGAAGGTAGCCTATACGGTCTCAGTCCAGTGTCTTAGTATTCAGTCACGTCCAACCCCCTTCAAATTCTTTTTGTTCTACGGAAGACGGACCTATACGGTACAAGAAATTATTGTCTACTAGTATAAACCACGAGGTTTCGAAATAAATCAGAGTTTATAGCAAGGGTATTTAATAAATAGTTCGAAGCATGGGTACTCCTTTGAATGCAAAACATGCAAGTACTGGACGTGGATTTAGCACGCATATTACTGGGAGTAAAGCAACAGGGACAGGATAGATATTACGGGACAACAGATAGCGAAGGATAATTGAATGTTTGTCTGTACAATACTAATATAAAGAAAAAATGACAAAAATTATGCAATCTTAGAAACGTTTATTACTTATGAAGCTAACATTTGCAATACTTAAGGAACAGAATTACGCATGACCCTTCTTTACAATAGGATTTTCTGATATGAACAGTTGAAATTTCGTCTACTCAACATATTAGGGACGTGACTTACAACAAAACTACTTGCGTGGATAATTTAGTATGGTATGGTTTTATTATTCCTATGCAGAAAGGAAGACATAGTACGAATAATAGCTTTTGAATTTACAGTTGATCACTTATGTAATTGGCCAAACGACTCAACCTCTCGAGACGCAAACGCAATGCTTTTATATTCCTCAGATCAGCCGACTCTATGTTTCTGAGGAAACTCCAGATGAATCGGGCAACACTCGGCTCCTCGCTAGGCAGTTCTGGACTGGTTCGGAACATTGCTCCCATTACCTCTCAGCCACTGGGTTGAAGAGAGTTCGTCTCAGAAGAAGACATCAGAGCAGATAGTGAAACGTAAATAACAGACACAACTACATACGGAATGTGTGTGTGTGTGTGTGTGTGTGTGTGTGTGTGAGCGCGCGCGAGAGAGCGAGAGAGCGAGTGAGAGGAGAGAAAGCGTACGTAACAAATTATTTCTGATGTGCTATGTATTTGTGGCGAACAGCAATGATGAATTTCAATTTCACCTTTTCCTACTCAATAATTGATTCCTACTAACAACAGGTGTTTCTCAGTAATCGATTCAAGCACTGTACCAGCTACGCAGTAAATACAATTATACACAATTTAAACCAAATTAAAGTGTTTTTTTTGGAAAAACATAGTGTAATTTAATCTCTATACCTATTTAGAGTTATTCCAAGCGAGCACTCGACTGATTTATCATAACAAAAACGAGTAATTACGTATACTAGGAAATACTGACCGTAACAAAAGACTGGGTCGTGACCCAGCATATACTGTTTATCTTGAAGGTTTTTTTTTACGTACAACAAGTCCTTTATAAATACAAAAAAAAAGAAAAGGCTTTGTATGATATTGCTATGACCATGAAACACACATCAGCGACACACCACGGCTTCGGCCTTGTCGACAGCTCCTGACACGTTCGTTTTTTCTTTATAATATCGATTTTATTAGTCTCAAGCAACTAGACAACCCAATTACTCACTCGTTTTTACACTTCGGAAATGACGTCTTAGCCCGTTCCTTCCACAAGTAGTGTTTATGAGTACAGGCTACTGGGAATGTCACACAACCTGTTTGCCTCTTCGTAGACGGAAGAAGAGTAGACGATTGACACTTTGCCAAAAATAAACCGGTAACCGGAAATCAGGCCTCAAGCGTATTCAGCTCGTGCAGTGACTAACGTAACCAACGAACGAATACAGATTAGTCTATTTAGGGAAAATAAAATACAAACTTTTATTTAATTTGTATACTTTCAGAATGAAATATATGTATAAATGTGTGCGTGCGCGCGTGCGCGCGTCTGTGTGTGTTTATTTAAAGTACCCTTTTATTATATGGGTACTGAGTAGGCTTATGTAACAACAACAAGAAAACAACTGAAAAAACGTTATTTTGAACACCTAAACGCATACAAAAAAACAGAAATTTATAAATCTAATTTGGCCACATATGCAATAAACACTGGATATGAATTCCCAGGCATGAACAACATGACACTAATAAAACAAATACCACACAAAGGCACCATAATGAACATTTGGGAAAATTTACAAATATACAAACACAAAACAAACTAATACCTGAACAAATACAAATCAATACAAAACATGATACAATTTTCAAAGCACTCAACATCGAAAATACAAAAAATACTAATACTGTATATACACCACAATCACATGTAATAATAACAATTTAAAAAACCAAAAACCAATGGGAAGCCATATCAACAGACAGCCAGCACACAGGTACTCCACAAGATTCAAAATTAGGAAGGCTGATGATGGGAACACTAAGGGTCCCGAAACATGTTCCAAATAAGAGAAAAATAACATCTTGAGGTAAAATAAATAAAAATTTTAAATATATTATATACATCAAGAAATAGACTGTAGCAAAAAATGTTTGAATATACATTTGCTCGTGCGAAGGCTTTCACGATGAATATTTGTTGTAGCAGGTTTTTGGGTACATCCGTGTATGTGATGCTTATATTGCCGACGTTTCGTTCCGTAAACCCGGAACATTTTCAAGGCGTACTGATGTCGATTTAACTACGCTGCCCGTTTTATATCTTGCTTCCCTTGTGATTTTTGCCGTGGGAGGGTTAGAGCGTGGGGGTGAGTGTGTTGTGGCCATATGTTGTTTGTTAATTTGTGAACTGTCAGTTAGGAATTTCCAAGTTGTCGCTAGTTTAGTATATTCGTTTCTGCCGTTGACCGCTCCCCCTCCCATCCGTTTTATTTCAATTGCCTCTCTGTACTGTCTGACTTTCTTATAGTTGGTTCGAGCCCCCAACTTATGTGTGTGTGTTGCTTGCTTCGTTCTGCATTTTTAAATTATTACATAATATATTTTCATATACTGCAGTTGATCATAAAATAATACTAAATTTATAAAGAAATGAAGTATAATAATAATGAATCCTTAGTACGTTTTACCATGATGGCAATTATGCGGTTAGATTCTAGGCCCCATTCAAGAGTAACATCAAGTTGGTAAGATCTAGAGTTGTAAAAGAATAGCCGTCACTAACGTGGAAGCAGACACTGAAAAGGATGCCGACCGATATGGGAATAGACGTGCCTGGATTCGATGATATTTCTTCCATCTTTACTGCCCTAGGCTGTTCCGCACTCTAAGCTTTTGGGAAATACTTCTTACGGCTACAAGACCATTGACCGTCTTCGCCTAGTACCCTAGGTAGGGACCCTATAAACTGGACGTAGATGAATCCTAGTTTTTTTTTAGCGAGGTTCCCATTCATCCCGCTCCTCTTTCCTCATCACTAGCAGGATGAGTTGCCGGGCTTGCGACCGGAAATGGCGGGGTTGCAGCCGGCTGCAGGAAAATTAAATTTATCTTATGGCAAGAAGAACAAGCTACAGCGAGCCAGAGACTGAAGAAGAACTCCGGAAACTGAAGGAAGCTGTGTAATCGCATCATATAGATGGCTGATACAAAAAGGAAGGAAGGAATGAATGAATCCTTATTGTAGAAGTGACAGTATAATAAGGCAGTGATCGTTAGTGAACTCATGCCATATGTTTTTTATTCAATTTAAATCCTTATTGTAGTAGTTATAGTATAATAAGGGAAGTGATCGTTAGTGAATCAGCGCCATATGTTTTGTATTCAATTTAAATCCTTATTGTAGTAATGACAGTATAATAACGGAAGTGGTCGTTATTGAATCTGTGCCATACGTTTTGTATTCAATTTAAATACTTAGGGAAGTGATCGTTAGTGAACCCATGCCATATGTTTTGTTTTCAATTTAAATCCTTATTGTAGTAGTTATAGTATAATAAGGTAAGTGATCGTTAGTGAATCCGTGCCATATGTTTTGTATTAAATTTAAATAGGGTGGATTGGGGGAAGATGCCGTGATTTTTTTCAATGGCTAGTATAAAACACTAAATGTCAGTACATTTTTTTTATTACCACAGTAATAAAGCACACAGTTTGTAGTATCAAGTAGATATATTACATTAACTCTAAAAATCAATAGACGTTAATAAGGCGGTTCCATAAAAATCACCGCATTTCGGCATCTTACCCCAAGTGTGGGGTAAGATGGCGACTCAAGTTGGGGTAAGATGGCTGGTGGGGTTTTAATGTAATAAAACGCATTAGACTCACAGTAACACTATTAGAATATTAGACCTATGTATTTTTCAGTAAAACGTTTTACAACAGCAAACACAAGGAAAGAAAATTGCTAAAACATGTTAAACTATATTTTAGAAACATTATAAAGTTTTACAATAAAACATAATGTGTTTTATAGTATACAATAAAATAATGTGGAAAAATGCAACTTGACAGAGATTTCTATTTTTTACTGTGTGCTTTTTTCATCTGTTCTAGCTTCTTTTTGAGAAGAATTTCAGCCCTACCGCAGACAGCACATTTGTTTAAAAATTTTGAACAGCTTTCGTGTAGCTATCTGGAACACACGACACACTTAATCCAGTCACAACTATCTTGGGTTCTTCCATATTCTTCTAAGCATTTTGAACACTCGTCTTTGTCAATCATTCCAAATAGGTCATCATCTTCATCTGATTCCTGGTAGGGCACATCAGCCTCATTATCATCTTCTGAAGAAGTGTTCGACAATTTCTTGTTTTTTTTAACAAATTTTTTGGATGAATTGTGTTTTTCTTAGTGGTACTCTGTTCCTCCTTGGTAGTATCTTCTTTTATCTTCCTCTTCTTTTCTTTTGCTGTCTCTTCTTTTGTCTTATTAGGTTTCATGTTTTTGGTCTTTGAGCTGGCTTCATGCGTCTTCTTCTTCGCTTCACATTTCAATTTCTTTGCAGCAATAATTTCTGGAGACGTCAAAACTTCTTGTCTTCTTTTATTCACCTGACGCTTTCCAAGAGCTGGAATTGGAGACAATTTTTATAGAACTTTGGTAGGGGTGTTGTCACTCTGGAGCCTTTGCGAACCGGGTCCAGTTACAGGAACACTGCTGTGCGGATTGTGGTGCTGTTCTGACGTTGATGGTTGTGGTGAGCGTGGTGGTGTAGTAGGCTTGTTCTCAGATCCTATGAAAGCTCGATCAGGAATGGCGCAGGGATCAAATGGGAAAATCCCAGTAGCTCGAAAACAAGAGGTCCCATTCTTGGAATTAGCAGACTCCCTCTACGCTGAGTTCAACAACTCCCCTAACTGAGCCCGTCCCAGTTTCCTTGGCTTATCTGGCAAAGAGTGAGTATCCATCCATTTCTGACAAGCCTGGAACCAATGGTGTTTTAGTGATTTAAAGAACAACGGTCCAGTGGTTGCAAGTAATGGGTTGAGTGGCTTGGTAAACACAAGAGCTCAATATCATGCTCAGCAGCCAACTCTAACAATTTATCTGCACTGGTGTGTGACGTATGGCCATCTAGAATCAACAACACTTTGCCTTGTGCTTTTCGTGGAATAAAATGTTTTTCCAGCCAAACCGTAAAAACATCAGTGTTCACATAAGCTGACTTTTTGACATCACAATCGAAGACCCCGGTGGCATTTGGTCTTCCCATTCCACTTTCTTATTAACACCTTTGACAATGCAAACCGGTGGAAGAAAGTTACCTTCTGCATTGCAGCAGACTATTGCAGTTATAGTTTCTCCCTTTTCCCCTGAAGTAAGTTTATGTACATCCTTACTTCCCTTTTCAGCAAGAACAAACCCTGGCTTGTTGTTTAGCGGCAATCCCGTCTCGTCAACATTGTAAATATTAGATGGTAGTAGTATATAAATGTTCTTTCTGGGACAGGTCAGAGGTCTAGGACAAGGTCAGAGGTCATGTCAAGAGGTCACCTTATCAGTGATAACCCCGCCTTATCAGCGATGACCCCAATTAAAATCCAATTAACCCCGCCTTATCGTCGATAACCCCAATTGACCTCGAATTAATCAGCAGATAACCCCGTTGACCTTTCGTAATCAACAGATAACCCCGTTGACCTTTTCTAATCAATGTAAACACGACCTCGAGGTCACTAGACCGTAACACACTGACCTAGTAAAAAACGTAAACATAAACAAACTGTATAGTGATAACGTCGTAAACATGACCTCGACAACACGCTGACCTAGTAAAAATGTAAACATAAACATTCCGAGTTCGTTGACACGACCGTAAAAAACGTAAACATAAACAAACGTTCTTGTGATAACGTCGTAAACATGACCTCGACAACACACTGACCTAGTAAAAAATGTAAACATAAACATACACGTCGGCTTTGTACATTTAAAAACGTAAACATAAACATTCCGAGTTCGTTGACACGTAAACTGTTTTTTTTCCTTTTACAGTGCAGATAGCGTCGTCTTCATCTAATATATTACATTTAAATGTAACGATTGTCATGGTATACAGATAAGATATGAATTAGCTTAGTCGGTAACGTGCAACTATGTTATTCTAATAATAGATTCTATGTAAGGTAAGTATCAATTGTTCAATCCCTAGCTAATTCATACTTTTTTTTTTGAATAAAAAAATATATTGATTTATATATAATACTTGTTAGCAGTTGATTTATTAGTGTTCCAACGTGAATTCTGAAAGCAACATCTTTGTTAATAACATGTCGGTAGTTAAAAATTTATTATATATAGTAATTGTTCAAATATTACTAATAAATTCTTTAGCCGATAATACAACACAGATTGAAGTGGATAGAGCTAAGCAATATTTATATAAATATGGTTATCTTCAAACAGACGATGAATCTTCGTTGCAAACTGTAAATGAAACAGATATTACTAATGCGTTACTTATATTTCAAGAATACTATAAATTACCTACTGATGGTAAGCTAAATAATGAAACTATAAATTTAATGTTAAAACCTAGGTGCGGTAATAGTGATATTATTTTTTATTATCGAGTATCCAGTTTTAAATGGAACAAACCTGAAGTAACATGGCATTATTATTTAGCGAATCAAGAGGTGTTAGAATTGACTAAACAAGCTTTTGCAGTATGGGAGGAAAAGTCTGGTATACGTTTTAAACATGATAGAGTAAATACAGATATTTTAATTTCTAATAAACGATTGAAACATATGATGCAAAAAGAATCGTGGCAATGTACGAGAACGTTTGACGGCAAAGGTGGAACATTAGCACATGCATATTTTCCTGATTATAATAATTCAAGGCGAGAAATTCATATTGATGAAGATGAAAAGTGGTCATATTCGATTGATAACGTTGTTCCTCTTGACCACACAAGTTTGTATGCAACTTTAATACATGAAATCGGTCATGTTTTAGGTTTATCACATTCAGATGTATCAGATTCTGTAATGTATGCTTATTATAACGGTAAAATCGAGTTAGGTGATGATGATGTTTTAGCCATTCAAAATTTATATGGTAAGGCAGGAAGCACTTTTATATCATCTTTCATACCGATGTCACCATCTTCTTCAGTACCAAAGATAGAAGACGAGCATCCTATAGATACAAATAAAATCGATCTTTGTAATTTTAAAAATATTAATTTATTTTTAATTGCTGATAAACGATTATATATATTATATGAAAAATGGTTGTGGATATTAAATCCGGCAGAGATGATATATACCAAACCGCTAATAATAAAACATTGGTTAACGTTTCTTCCAAAAAACTTCACAAAAATTTTAGCTGTATATCAACGACCATCTGGTGAGATAGTTATGTTTATAGATTCTTTGGTATTCATGTTCGATTTAACGAGTCTTAAATTAAGTCATGGTTATCCGAAACATATCCAGTCTTTATTTAACATACAACCGGATAATTTACATGCGGTATTCAACAGTTATACAGGTAAAACTTATATATTTCATGATGATAATTATTATAGAGAAGTCAATGAGTGTACGTTCACTACTAAATCATGGGGTTATATATCTGAAACATTTCCTGGAATTCCGCCTAAAATCGATTCATCATTTAGATTTTCTGATGGTAATTTATACTTTTTTAAAAACAATACTGTGTATGTCTTTAATGAATTTACGGGTGAGTTAGTTAGAACAGAAAAAAATAATCTATCGATATTTGGATTGAAATGTGTAAATGATGATGTACTATATAAATTGAAAGAATTAATATTACAATTGATAATACAAAATAAAGGTCAATCGATATCAAACAATAGTCGATAGTAATGTTGATGAAGAAGAATAAAAGTTCAGTTTCTAAGAACATAATGATTTGAACGTACAGTTGTGAAGAATACGTGAAGCTGTTAACATGGAGAAAGGAAATATTCATGCTTTCAATTGGTACATATATTGCATAGAATCTACTGATTCAACGTTTAATGAAATATGTTATTTTGTAAATAATGAATTTTCTGAAGCAAATGTTACTATAATTGAAAATGAACAAATTATCAAGATACAATTTCCAACGATTTGCTTGTATGATGATATATTACAAAGGTTAGAAAAATATCGAAATCAATTAATAATCGATATTGATTTTGAAGAAGAATACAAAACTCTCCGTTGGAAGTAGTTAGTTAGTAGAGGCTCAACAAGTTGGACGCAATGTCAAAAATGGCGAAGTTGTGCGAAAAATTGAACCACTGTAAGTTATTGCAAGATTTTTTTGAAGAAGCAGGATTTATTTTTAATGGTGATTTAGACAGTATTGTGTGTCGTGAGTGTGGATTTAAAACGAGAGGATCTTTATCTATTTCACATATTCAATTTATGCACAAACTATTTAATTCAGAATGTAAAATGGTATGTTATATATATGATAAATATAATAATTATGCATTATACAGTATATTATTACATATTGATGATATAATGAATGCGAAAAAATGTATATCAGAAACTGAAGAAATCATGAAGTTAACATTTTGCTGTTGGCCTAAACGTTTACCACGAGTTGATAATTTAGTATCGGCAGGTTTTTTGTATACTGGTGTTGACGATGATGTAATGTGTATAGACTGTAAAGTTATACTTCACGATTGGCAAGACACAGACGATCCATGGTTTGAACACGCTAAGGCATCTCCAAATTGTTTACTTGTTAAATTACACAAAGTTATAAAAGATGGCTTCATTGAGTGACAAAAGTGGAAAGTGTATTGAAGACTTTTTTAAAAATCAATGATTTGTTGATGATTCGGATAATATTGTTTGTTCTAAATGTGGTTTTAAAACGAAATGTTTTAATACTATTACGCATATTCAATTTATGCACAAACTTTTGTATCCGACATGTAAAACTGTGCGTTATATATCTTATAAATATGAAGACTATATCAGATCAAAAAAGTGTGTTGCTAATTTTGTTAATATATTAAAGTGAAAATAAAATTTATAAAAAAAGAGTTGATGTGTTTTTGTTAGTTATTTGTTTAACCTTAGGATAACCTTTAGTTAATTAATGTTGTTTATTCTTAACAAAGTAACCTTTGATAATAAAAAGTTATCAGTAATTTATATTGACGTATTTACAAAGTAACCTCTGATAAACTAAGGTCGTAGATGTAAACAGTTGTTAATTAGTTGTTGTACTTTGATACAAAGTAACCTCTGATAACTAAGGTTATATATTTAAACAATTTTAATTGTTATTGTACTTTGAATAATGAGCATCAGACAGGAGATAAGTAATGAATTGCATAAGCAAGCGAGAATAAATTTCCCTACACGCAATGTCGAACTGAAAGGTATTCACGATTTATATCAAGCTGACCTTGTAGAAATGATTTCTTTTTCAAAGTTAAATAAAGGTTATAAATATATACTAACAGTGATAAATTGTTTTAGTAAATTTGCATTTGCAGTTCCGTTAAAATCAAAAGTCTCACACGAAATTGTAAAAGCTCTAATGCCTATATTACATGTAAACAAAATGAAACATTTGCAAACTGATAAAGGAAAAGAATTTTACAATTTACCGATTCAGCAATTATTTAATCGTTATAATATAAATCATTATTCAACTTATTCAGATAAAAAAGCCTCTATCATTGAACGTTTTAATCGTACTTTAAAAAACCATATGTGGAAGTGGTTTACTACCAGTGGAAAGTATACATGGATCGAAGTACTTCCTCAGTTATTGAAAAAATATAATAATACTGTACACAGAACTATAAGTATGAAACCTAAAGATGTTAATATAAATAATGAGAAAAGGGTATTGATACAAATAAATAAAAAACGAATATTTGTTAATAAGAAACCTGCGAAATATAAAGTTGGGGATAGAGTGAGAATTAGTAAATACAAACAAATTTTTACCAAAGGTTATTTACCAAATTGGACAAATGAAATATTTACAATTCATAATATTAAACAAATAGTACCTAGAACATATATTTTAAAAGATGATACAGGAACCGTATTAGATGGTGGATTTTACGAACAAGAAATTAGTAAAACAAAATACGACAATATATTTTTAATTGAAAAAATATTAAAACGTAAAGGTAATAAACTACTTGTTCAGTGGTTAGGATACGATAAGTCGCATAACAGTTGGATTGATAAAAACCAAATCATTTGAACTATTTTTTTAATAATGAAAATAGTGCAGCAAACAAAAAAAATACGTATTTGTAATTTTGATAAATCTATGGAGAAAAAAGAAAGAGTCCATAGCGAGTTGTTACCAAATAATGTCAGGGCTCTTATCATTGGGCCAAGTAATACTGGCAAAACAAACCTAATGCTTAATCTTTTGTTCAGTCCTAATGGTTTATGTTTTGAGAACGTTTATGTTTTTTCAAAATCGTTGTATCAGTCAAAGTACAAATTTTTAGAAACAGTTTTATCAGGTATACCAACAATAAAATACTATAAATTTTCAGAAAATGATCAAGCCATTCATCCTGATGATACTGAACAAAATTCAGTTATTGTATTTGATGATGTAGCATGTGAACAACAAGATAATATAAGAAATCATTTTACAATATGTAGACATAAAAATAATAATGTTATTTATATATGTCAAACGTATGTTCGAATCCCAAAACACTTGATTCGTGATAACGCGAATTTAATAATTATTTTTCAACAAGACGAACTAAATTTAAAACATATATACAGAGATCATGTTAATACTGATATGACATTTGAAATGTTTAAAGAACTTTGTTCTAAAGCATGGACAAGACGCAAAAAAGGCTTTTTTGTTATAGATAAAGAAAGTGATATGAATTGTGGCGGCCGTTATCGTTTTGATTTTGATATCTATATTACTAATTTGTAATCGAAAATGTTTTTATTACTTATCAATATGTCATCGAAGAAGTCACGTTCCCTTGACAAGCAAGAGAAGCTTGTCAATGAAATTAAAAAAATAAGAAAAAATATTCGAAAGAAACATCAGACTCTAACACAAAATGTTATTGATGAAGAACAGTTTGCAGAAAAATCGTTGAAACCTATTATCACTCCGTTACAAAAGTTAGTACAAGAGAAAACGAATTCGTCATTGATTAAAAAAGAAGAACAACAATTAGATGTTGAAATGGACGATATTCAGTCGCGTTTACAAAACAAAAGGTTTTCAGAAGAGACCGAAAACATCCCAATATCGAACAAACGAACAGTAGAAACACCGTTACCATTGCCGCATGAAGAAGAAATAACGTATGAAACCTTACCCACGGTTGAAGAATTGATGTCAACATCAAAAGGACGACAATCAATTGAACCTTTTATCGATATATGGTTTAAAGGTCCGTTAATAAGACACTATATGCGTAAATTTTTTGATGACAGTAATCATGATATTGATCATGTTTTTGGTCCATATTTTGGAGATAATAATATTTTAATGTTAGGTAAATACCCTTTAAAGACTGATGAAAGTGATAATATTACAATTAATAATGTTATGTACAAAGGTACACCTGGTTTGTACGATCTCATTTTTATGAAAACCCCAAACGCTTATGTATATTCACAAGAAGATTTAGACGACTACTCGCGTATAATAAGTGAAACCGCGGCATATTTAAGTTTAAAGACAAACAGAGTTAAAAGCAGTACTAGTTACAAATATAAAAATATAATTAAGCCTATTATTAATAAGCTTTCACAATCATCCGCATCAAAAGTTGGAAGTAGCCGATTGCATAGTGATACAGAAGGTCGCGGTTTATTAAATTTCAGTAACAATAAACCAGTGTTTGTGTACTGGAATAATGTAAATGAATTATGCGATAGATTAAAATTATTGATTGCTTCACAAAGTGCAGGTCATTCGGGTCATGAAAATGAAATATTATCAATTATTGAAGAGCTACAGGAGGCCGGTATAATAAAAGAAGACGCAGCAACGTTTGAAGCGATATTTTCAAAATGAGTATCGATAAATTCGGACACTATAGTGGTGACTTAGCGGTTAGTTCCAACGTTCAGCGTGGACCGCCTGGAGAAGGAGTTAAATTAACTGACGACGGAAATTTTAATATAAGTAATAAACGATTATGTAATGTGGGCGATCCTGAATTGGATGATGATGCCGTAAATGTAAAATATATGAGAACAAATTCGATTACTTTAACAAATACAGACGATTGTTACGATGTTAAGATGAAAAAAGTTATTAATTTAGCCGATCCTAACGAACCTTGTGACGCTGTAAATAAAAATTATTTAGAAAATGCTACTAAATCATATTTAGCTGATAGAATACCAATTAAGGTGGATAATAATCCAGTGTATTCATTCAAGAATAATCGTGTGGCTCATATCGCACCACCTGTTTATAAATTTGATGCTGCCAATAAACTTTATGTTGATAATAAATTACCTGATGAAAATACACAAACTAATTGTTGTGATTTCAAGCAAAAAAGGTTAATTAATGTAGCAGATCCTATTAACAGGTATAAATAATACAAAAGATGAATGTAAACGATATATAGATGATAAAATATATTATTTACGAAGTGAAGAGGAAAATAGTATAGATTTTAATGAAAGCAGATTGACTAATGTTGCTGATCCTAAAGATGATACAGACGTTATAAATCAAAAGACTTTAACAAGGGTTATGAATGCATTTAAATTAGATCTAGAAGACTATAAAGTTGACAGCACCTTAGTTAGAATATTATATAAATTATATAAGGAGTGCACTAAAGATAATCCTGTTAAAACTATAAACGAATTTCGCACTGTATATATAATACAAAGTTTATATGAAACGTCATAAATGCATCTGTATCCAAACAAGATAGAAGGCGGTGGTCTAGTGAGTAATATTCTTTGAAAAGTTATAAACAAATCAATTGATTTATTACCTGTCGAACTTCATTTACCCGGTTATCAGTATTGTGGACCCGGTACAATTTAGCGAAACGATTACAAAGAGGTGATCCAGGAATTAATAAGCTTGACGCTGCTTGTAAACAACACGATATTGCATATTCAAAGTATTCAGATTCTACAAATCGCGCTAAGGCTGATAAGGAATTAGCTGAAAGAGCTTGGGAACGTGTTAAATCAAGTGACGCATCGTTCGGGGAGAAAGCTGCAGCGTGGTCAGTAACTAACATAATGAAAGCTAAAAGTAAATTTGGTGGGGGAATAAAAAAAAAAAAAAAAAACTATGTCTAACAGAGTTTATAATTATTTAAAACGTTTTGCTGGTAGAAGTGGAAAAGGTTTATATTTGAGACCGTATAAAAAAACAGGAGGAGGTCTAAAAAAAAAAAGAAAAGAAAAACGAAACAAAGACGGCGAAAATAATAAAGAGTATTCCTATACGTCCGCTTTCAATTCAAGATTTACTACTGTATGTTAAACAATTAAAGATTCCTAATTTCAGAGGAGTGTTTATGCGTGACACATTACCGTTACACGCTGGAATTTGGCAAAATGAAACTGGAATAGTTAATTTAGATAATAGTTATGGTCATGGTACTCACCGGGTATGTTATTTTAAACGTAAAAATAAAGTTAATTATTTTGATAGTTTTGGTAATTTAAGACCACCTATCGAACTAATTAATTACTTTTATTCATCTATCGAAATCGTTTATAATTATACACGAAGACAAAATATGGATGCAGTCAACTGCGGTCATTTGTGTTTACAGTTTCTCAGTAATAATGTTTTGTCTAAGCGGTAAAGGATCCGTATTAACATGTGATATTTTTCCACCAATCGAGTTAAGTGATGAAAAATGGGAACTAGGATTAATTGACTTTATGACATATCATTCAATACCTAATATAGAGGAAGGAATTAACAATGTATTATATTATGGTACTGATAAGAAAATAGTATTGCCTACTGGCTCTTATGAAATTTCAGATATCGCAACGTTTATTAACGATTACTTAATTCAACATGATGAAAATGTAAAAATAATTATAAAGGCGAATAATAATACATTAAAAAGTGAAATTTATTCTAACGTTCAAATTGATTTTAGTAAACCCGATTCGTTAGCAACCATATTAGGATTTGAAACATGTATAATAAATCCAAATAAATGGTACAGTTCAACCTTACCGATAAGTATTGTTCGAGTAGAGAGCCTCCGATTGATTTGTAATTTAATTAGCGGTTCGTATAACAACGGAATTCCAGATCACATAATACACGAATTCTATCCTAGTGTTCCGCCAGGTTTTAAAATTGTTGAAAAACCTACCAACGTGATATATTTACCAGTAAACACATCTAGGATACATAATATTGTAGTAAGACTAGAAGATCAACAAGGAAGACTGATTAATTTTCGAAACGAAATAATTACGTTACGTTTGTATTTGAGAAAACAATAATAATGGGTCTTATTTTTTATTACGGAATCAATAAAACAACTGCAAATAAGCCAATTACAAGTAGTAAAGATATGAATATCGACCGGTTAACACCACAAAACCTGAAATTTCTACAGTCATTGGGATTAACAGTAATAAAGGATTATTTAAACAAAAAATGAACCTTAATATTCAAAACGTAAACGCTAGCATTCTAAATATTATAGAAGATGTTGTGTATCAAGATGAATCGATAGTAGGATTAGCTTATCACACTCATCTACCGTACACCTATACTACATTCAATAATAATGACGAAATTAGAATTCCAATTAATCAACAAGATGTGTACACATTACCGTGTGAAAGTTACCTTCATATAAAACTAGAATACACTAATAATAATGGTATATATGATCAAAATTTAAAATTATGTTCAAATGCTTTAGCATTTTTGTTTGATGAAATTAGATACGAAATAAGTGGATCAGAAGTCGATAGAGTTAAAAATGTTGGAATAACATCAACAATTAAGAATATGTTAACGATTAAACCATACGAAATTAACACTTTAGAAAATAGTGGATGGGCCTCAGATTTAATAAGTCATATGGCACCATCATCGAAAGATATTAGCTTCTGTATCCCATTAAAAAGGTTGTTCGGATTTGCTGAAGATTTTAAAAAGATTTTGTTAAATGTAAAGCAAGAATTAGTTTTAATTAGAGCGTCCACTGATAATAATGCAGTAATTTTACTTGAAACAGTAAACACATACAAATTTAAAATAAAATATATATCATGGAGAATTCCGTATGTTTATGTTAACGACGTAGTAAAGGTAGATTTTCTGAAGATAGTACAAATTGATCGACCTTTATTAATGCCGTTTCGAAAATGGGAACTTTACGAGTATCCGTCTGTGCCAAAAGCAAACAAACTTACTTGGACTGTTAAAACGTCATCACAATCAGATAAACCTCGTTACGTTATTGTAGGTTTTCAGACTGACAGAAAAAATAATGTACATAAAAACCCAGCACATTTTGATCTTGCCTCATTCTATAACGTAAAGTTATATTTAAATTCAGAATACTATCCGTATGATAATTTTAATGGTGAAACGTCGATTCTACATGAGTATTATTCATTATTTCAGTCCTCGTATTATTACAACAGTGAAAATTCGCCAATGATAAATCGTTCAAACTTTCTAACGTATACACCTTTTTGTGTAATTGATTGTTCAAAACAAAATGAATCATTAAAAACTGGTTCAATAGACATTCGTCTGGATATTGAGACGTCAACAGACATACCGGAAAAAACTACTATCTACTGTCTCATTTTTTACGATACAATTATGCAATATACGCCTTTATCTGGTACTGTAAGAAAAGTATTTAAAATATAATTACGTTGATAAAAAGTGTATCAGTTCTGCTGTTGCACGCAATGGAATACGTTATCGATTTTCAAGGTTTTCGCGATGATGGAAACAATTTCATTTTTAAAGAACTTTGTATTCAGTGTATACAAGATAACAAATTTTCTGGTGCTAGTGATCAGTATTTGTTTTACCACCATTTAATTACAAACATTTGTCAGAGAAGAAAAAAAACGTTAATAAATGGATTAAAACCAATCTTGGACTTAGCTGGAAGTGCGGTCTTCAAGATTATAACGATCTAGAGTTTATATTAAATAAATATATGAACGGTAAATGTATTTATGTTAAAGGATCAGAAAAAAAAGTAGCATTAGAAAAAGAATTTAATTGTTATGTGAAAATAGTAGATATGGAAACACTCGATTGTCCATCCTTAAAAGTGTTAAAACAGCAGACTCCATATTCTATTCACTGTCCTTTCAAACATAATTCGTATTATTGTGCTTTAAATAATGTACATCATTTAACTAAGTGGATTATCGAATACTGGAACAGTGTATTACAAATTAAAGAAATTGAAAGTGTGGGGACTGTATGATTTACGTAGTTGATATTTTGATCTCCTACTTACGCAAAACTTATATCAGTTCTGCTGTTGCACGCAATGGAATACGTTATCGACTTTCAAAGTTTTCGCGATGATGGAAACAATTATATTATTAAAGAATTGTGTGTGCAACCTATAGTAAACGCTAAATTCGCTGGTATTTGTAATCAATACTTATTCTTACCTCCATTCGATTATAGACATTTATCAGAAAAGAAAAAAAAGTTAATGACTGGATTAACAATAATTATCTTGGACTTAGTTGGAATTGTGGATTAACAGAATATAGTGAACTTCCAGTAATATTAAATTCATATATATATGGAAAGTGTATTTATATAAAAGGACGTGAAAAAAAAATAACTTTACAAAAAGAATTGAACTGTCATGTAAAAATAGTGAATATTGAATCACTCAAGTGTCCATCTCTAAGCGTTTTGAAGAAGCAGTCTGTAAATAGTATACGTTGTCCATATGCTCACTCTTCAACAAACTGTGCATTAAGTAACGTGTTTTATATTACTAAATGGATAATTCAATATTGGAACTGTTTGTGTGATGAACATGATGAAGAAACTAAAAGAATAAATTGTTGGGACTGTATGATTGCTTAACTTTTATTGTAATTATATGTAAAATAAAGGTTTTTTAAAAAAATAAAAAATTTAAAAAACATTTTCATTTTTGATTTATTACTTACTAAATACAAAGCATACATGTATACATATAATATAATTTTTTTCTATTACAAAAAACATATAATTACCATTCATAAACATACATACATTCTTTTACAATACAAAATTGTTGTACTACATACAAAAGATTCGATGATTTTTTATATTACAAAAAACATATATAATTACCATTCATAAACATACATACAATATGATTTTTTTATTCCAGCTTTTTTTGTTAATACTTAGAAAACATTATGATGAAGAGGAACTTGCAAATTTTACTTTTACAATACAAAATTGATGTACTACATACTACAACATATTTTACATACAAAAGATTCAATTTTTGAAAAGCTGTTTCTTTACATTTTTAATTCTTGCCAACTCTCGAGATTTCATTAATATAATTTTATGTAGTTGTGTATATGTCGTATCTTTACATTGCAATAAAAATTGGCTTCTATAAGCCGCTTTAAGCCATCTGTCTTTCCTATCTACGCCTCTTAAATCATTGGTATCAGAAATATCTACAGAAAATGCGTTATCAGTTTCATTGTAGTTAATACAGTTACACGTTCTCAATAGTAGGAGATCAAAAGATCAAGTAAATAACTTGTTTACCGAATTCATTATCAGTTACGTAAGTAGGAGATCAAAAGATCAAGTAAATACCGAATTAATTATCAATCACGACGAGATCAAAAGGTTACGTAAATCAAAAGATCAAAAGATCAAGTAAATAACTTGTTTACCGAATTCATTATCAGTCACGACGAGATCAAGAGGTTACGGCGTCATCGGTTGATTGTTAGTATAAATAGTCATACAGTAAAAACAACAAGTCATAGCAAAAGATTGATTCAGCATAGGTCTCAACAAAATTGTAAGTATAATTTATCAACAGTAACTAATAAATAAAGATTTTTAATTTTTTATTAGTATGTTGTAATCACATGTAAACAAGGTTAAAATAGCATTGATGTAAGCAATCACGTTGTCTGATAATAAGTAAAAATATACTCGTATAGATAACAAAAACATCCAAAATATTCTTTTACAGTAGCTAATAAACTCGTTTACAACTTTTGATTTCAGTTAACATGGAAAAAATCTGCCTTTTAAAAAACGTCAGTTTATTAGAAACGAAAATTTTAATAATAGAAACGATCCTCAATCTGGACCTTCACATGCACAAGATTCGCATGTCAGATATCAAGTGTCCGATTCATTTATTAATACAAACGATCCTCTACCTGGGTCATCGCACGTACAGGATACAGAACCTGATCCATCGCACAGCAGACCTCAAGCGTCTGATTTTAATAACGCAAACGATCTTCAACCTGGACCGTCACACGATTGGTATCAAACGTCTGATTCGATAAGTTTATCACCATCATCAGCATCATCATCATCATTGTATAATAATAGAAAAACAAGTAGATTAAGGAATACAACAATTGAAAATGAATTCATTGAAATTGAGAATGCGTTCAAAGGTAACTTAAAAACATTTTTTTATAAAAATACCAACGAACATGTTAAAGATATCTGTTTATTATTATTACATTTAGAACTAATAATAATAAATATTTTATATAATATGGTTTCGTTATATAACGCAATTAAATTTAACATAGTAGTAGAATGCACTTACGTAAGACCTGTTTTAAATGATTATCAAGATAGATCATTTAAAACTAAAAATATTACTCTCTTCCAAAGTAGTTCACTAGCAAGTATAATACGAGATATCATTAATAATATTTGCTCTGAAGAAGAGACATATTTACAAAAAGGATCCGGATGGGCTTTACATTCAATAGATGGAATTTTATTAAGAATAAATCGTTTCAAACCGTTAAAAGGCAGCTCGTACATCCCACTACCGTTACATTTAATCACAAAAAAATGTATAATTAATCCCAAAAATAACGATTATTTATGTTTTAAATGGGCGATTCTTTGTCGTTATATAAAAGACTCACATCCAGAGCGAATTAATTTTCGATATAAGCATATCGAAAATAAATTTAATTTTAATAATATTAATTTTCCTACACCATTAAGAGATATAAAAGTTTTTGAAAAGAATAATAACATTTCTATAAATGTTTATGGTGTAGAAAAAGGTAAAATAATTTATCCACTAAAAGTGTGCGAAAATGAGCAATGTAATCATTTTGATCTTTTATTATTAAACAAAGATGACAACTATCATTATTGTTACATCAGTAATTTTAATAGATTAATAAAATCTCAATTAACAAAAAATCATGACAATATTGAAGTCTGTAAAAGCTGTCTTACCTATTTTACTGCAAAATCTAAAAAATTAAAAGATCATAAAAGGTACTGTGGAAAATATACACCTGTTCGTGTAACAATGCCTTCTGACAATTTACAATTTCGAAATTTTCATTATCAATTTAGGGTACCAATAGTCGCGTATGCAGATTTTGAATGTATTTTGAGACCGATTAAAACGTGCTACCCACATCCAAAATATTCTTTTACAGTAGCTAATGAACTTCATGAACCTATGAGTTTTTGTGTTTACTTTGTAATCGATGATTCAGTACCCAATTTTATTAAAAATCAATTACCATCACAACCTTACATATATAGAGGTATAAACGCTGCACAAAACTTTATGTCCTATCTTATAGATATTACCAATCGACTTGGTTCATTATTAAAAGAAGTCGAACCAATACAAATGACAAAACAAGACAAGATTAAATTCAAAGCAGCAACACATTGTGAAATGTGTATGCGAAATTTTACATTACTCTACAAACCCGTCAGAGATCATTGCCATCTTACCGGTTTATATCGTGCAGCATTATGTAACGATTGCAATCTAAAACGTCAGAATCAAAAGTTCATTCCTATTTTTATTCATGCAAGTTCTAATTATGACTCACATTTTATTATTCGACAGTTGGGTTGCGATAACGAAAATATTTATGTTATACCAAATTCGACAGAAAAATATATTTCTTTTTCCAAAAAAACTATAAATGGCATAACTATTAGATTTGTTGATACCTATCGCTTTTTAGATAGATCACTTTCTGAATTAAGTAACAATTTACCAAAAAATAAATTTTTTTATACAAGTAAATTTTTTTCCGATAATGACATGCAATTAGTTACACGAAAAGGTGTATATCCATACGAATATACAGATTCGTGGGATAAATTAGTAGAGTGTCAGCTTCCATCAAAAGCATACTTTTATAGTAAATTAAATGACGAAACCGTAAGCGATGAAGATTACATTCACGCTCTTAACGTTTGGAACCACTTCAAAATCAAAAATTTAGGAGAATACAGCGATTTATATTTAAAAATCGATGTACTACTTTTATGTGATTGCTTTGAAAATTTTAGATCTCTTTGTGTATCGTCATACAACTTAGATTCCGCACATTATTTCACGTTGCCAGGGTTTGCCTTTGACGCTATGCTGTATCTTACTAAAATTAAACTTGAATTACTCATTGATATCGATAAATACATTTTTTTTGAGAGCGGGGTATGAGGGGGTTTATCTGTTAATATCAAGAAGCATTCAATTGCTAACAATACATATATATCAACATATAACCCAGATAAGCCTAAAACATTTCTAACATATTTAGATGCAAATAATTTGTATGGGTGGGCAATGTGTAAATGTATACCGTATTCAAATTTTAAGTGGGTTAAAGAAACTGATAAAATAAATATCTTAAACGTACCTGACGAATCAGAAATAGGATATGTATTAGAAGTTGATATAGAGTATCCACAAAATTTACATGATGAGGACAGAGATCTACCATTCATGCCTGTTAATAAAAGCGTAAACAATACAAAACAAACAAAATTAGTTGCTACATTAGAAAATAAAGAGAGATATATTTGTCATTATGTTAATTTAAAACAAGCTATTAATCATGGTTTAAAAGTAACGAAAATTCATAGAATATTACAATTTTCACAAAAACCATGGTTAAAGCCGTACATAAATCTAAATACTATAAAACGACAAGATGCAAAAAATGAGTTTGAAAAAGACTTTTTTAAATTACTAAATAATTCCGTCTTCGGAAAGTGTATGGAAAATGTTCGGAAACAAATAAATTTAAATCTAGTATGTAATGAAAAAAAATTATTGAAACTCATATCAAAACCAACTTTCAAAGACAGAATTATTTACGATGAATCACTTTGTGCAGTATTATCAAATAAAACATCCGTTTATCTAAACAAACCCATTTATGTAGGTTTCTCTGTTTTAGAATTAAGTAAGACTCTAATGTATGATTTTCACTATAACGTAATGAAAAAGAAATATGGAAACAATATTTCCCTTTTATATACAGATACAGATAGCTTGTTTTACGAAATAATTACAAATGATTTTTACAGAGATATGTTGGATCCTGATTTAAAAACGTATTTTGATACTAGTGAATTTTCATCAGATCATATGTGCTACTCATTAACAAATAAAAAAGTTTTAGGTAAATTTAAAGACGAATGTAAAAGTATTCCAATTAAAGAATTTATTGGTTTACGTTCAAAATTATATACTTTTACAACGAACGAAAACAAAATCACAAAAAAAGCAAAAGGTATAAAAAATGCGTAATTAAAAAAAACATTGAATTTAGTGATTTAAAAAAATGTCTTTTTAATTCATTATCAGATGAACAAAAACATAGAATGATGACAATATTTAGATCGAAAAGTCACATCGTTAAAACTGTAACTATTAATAAATTTGCATTGAGTAACACAGATGATAAAAGAGTAATATGTGAAAACGGTATAAATACATTGCCGTATGGTCATTACTCCTTACAATAATGAACAATGGTCTCCGTTAATTTTCAACATCTTTCGCTAGTTTAAATTATCCGAATAAAATGATCTATGACATATTTTATCAGTAATGTATGAATTTACCTATATGACATTTTATGTATATATTTTTAATACAATTATATAATCAGTAATGTATGAGTTTACCTATATCAATCTTTTGCTATCATTATGTAAACTGTTTGATAAAATTATGTAAACTGTTTTGTTTATCCAAATAAAATGATTTATGACATATTTTATATGTGTATGTATTTTAATACCTGAACAAAAAATGATATCAACAAGATTCAAACAATTTCTTACACAAAAAATGCTCATTAAAACGCATACTGAAAACGTGATTGTATTAATTGCAATGAAACTGATAATAAATTGATCTTTTGATCTCCTACTTACAACACGTACTGATAATAATGCATTTTCTGTGTATATGAACCGATTAAAAATTGTGGTTCAGCATCCAGAAACATACCAGCTACTACAATGAATTATAATCACTCTGAATTTTTTAAACGTTTGAGGACGTATTATAACGTTGAGAGAGTTGGATCAAAAAAATATTATCATAAATTATACCCAAACAGCAATTCACAAAATATGTAATTTAGTTACTTGTAAAATAACTTATTATAATACGTTCTACACAAGAACATATACAGTAATTATTCGTTACCTGTAAAATAAGTGAGTTCTTCATATGTCATTTTTACATTTCTCTATTCCAAAAATTTTGTCTAATAAGTCTTTCCTATATCATTTTTTTTTAATATGTAATTATTAAAATATATAATGTATTCTATACGTTTCTCTATTACTTTTTTTTATCTTAGTTAATAGGGTTCAATTTTTAGTTCTTAAAAAATTTAATTTAAAAAAAAAATATGACTCTTTTTTTCAAGGGATTCTTGGTACGTTTAGTTCACAAATTATTATTTTTGTTTATTATAGATTGGAAGGACTGACTTCCAACCGCTACCAAAAAAAAGTAATATATGTAAATAAAGGTTTTTGATGTAAAATAAAGGTTTTTTAAAATATTTTCATTTTTGATTTATTAATTACTAAAATCATATATACAAAAACATACATATACTATGATTTTTTATACACAAAAAAAATGCTCATATACTATAGATCATGTTTTTCATTCGTTCTCGTAAGTCATTTAAATCGATCATCGAGAAACTTGATGATATCACCACAATGTATAGACACATAACAACAAACACAAGTATCCGGTCCATCCACAGTAGATTCATGTGCCCATGGGCATTCAAGAAAATGTGTAAACGTCTCACCGCTTTGTTCTCTACGTTCCGGTGTAATCTCTTTCAGTCCGTCTGAATTATAAAATTCCAACACCTTACGACACTTTTGAAGTACCAACAATGTATCTCGCATAAATTCAATCTCTGCTTTAGTTTTATTCATAATGAATCTTTCAAACATAGGATGAGATAAGACATCTTGCAATGTTAAATTCTTCATTTTTACTGAACTATCAAAGTTCATGTTCACGTTGACATATCGTATGGAGGAACGTTGTACCACGTACAACAATTCATTTTCGACTGCTATACAACACACGATTTCATCACTAGGTGTCACTAAAAAAGACGCTATCTGCACTAAACAGTTTACATGTCAACGAACTCTGAATATTATTGTTTACATTTTTAAAATATGTAACGTTTATGTATCAACACTGTGAAAGGAAAAACAGTTTACGACGTGTCAACGAACTCTGAATACTAGGTGTCACTAAAGACGATGCTATCTACACTGTGAAAGGAAAAAACAGTTTACATGTCAACGAACTCTGAATATTATTGTTTACATTTTTAAAACGTGTAACGTTTATGTATCAACACTGTGAAAGGAAAACAGTTTACGACGTGTCAACGAACTCTGAATGTTTATGTTTACGTTTGTGCAACGCTGACGTATATGTTTACATTTTTACTAGGTCAGTGTGTTG
Source organism: Magicicada septendecula (assembly GCA_034769895.1). NCBI lineage: Eukaryota > Metazoa > Arthropoda > Insecta > Hemiptera > Cicadidae > Magicicada > Magicicada septendecula. The sequence goes on along the minus strand of CM068376.1, from coordinate 249,131,313 downwards.
TCGAGGTCATGTTTACGACGTTATCACTAAAACGTTTGTTTACGTGTGCGTAAAAACGTTTGTTTGTTTACGTTTGTGCAACGCTGACGTGTATGTATACATTTTTACTAGGTCAGCGTGTTGTCGAGGTCATGTTTACGACGTTATCACTAGACAGTTTGTTTATGTTTACGTTTTTTACTAGGTCAGTGTGTTACGGTCTAGTGACCTCGAGGTCGTGTTTACATTGATTAGAAAAGGTCAACTGGGTTATCTGTTGATTACGAAAGGTCAACGGGGTTATCTGCTGATTAATTCGAGGTCAATTGGGGTTATCTGCGATAAGGCGGGGTTAATTGGATTTTAATTGGGGTCATCGCTGATAAGGCGGGGTTATCACTGATAAGGTGACCTCTTGACATGACCTATGACCTTGTCCTAGACCTCTGACCTGTCCCAGAAAGAACATTTATATACTACTGATGGTTTATCCATTAGGTTGTACTTTAGAAGAGTAGACTTGAGTAAATCAAAGTAATTTTTAGCATCTTCTTTTGTTAACCCCTGGGCTCTGGCCAGTGACAGCCCTTCGGCTTTCCTGACGACAATGTCCGGATTCCTTTCTAAAAATTTATAGAACCAGTCGTAGCCAGCCATTTTTTTATCATGATTGAATTTGTGTTTTAAATTATAACGCTCAGCTATTTTATAAGCAAGAATTCTAACTTGGGTTACAGTTGGGGAAAAGACACCAGCTAGAAGCTTCTTTATGTGGGGTGCGAGCTTTTTTTCTATATCTGGACCAAGCACACCTTTTGGTCCCAAACCATGCTTTTTGTCATCATTTTTTTTGTAGCCTCCTCCTTAGTGTTCGCTCTGGAATATTAAAATGTTTGCTAGCAGCATATGAAGACATTCCCTCATTTATCACCGCATTAAAGGCAGCTTTCAAGTCTTCTTCTGTCCACGCCCCTCTGTTAGATTTTCTTTCGTATAAGCGAGGCATATCCTTGCAATAAAACCCGTGTAATTAGTCCCCAGAAATATTCCAGAATTAAAGAAAGAGGGACAGGCATCTTACCCCAACGGAAAAAATCACGGCTTCTTACACGTAATGTAGCACGGCATCTTACCCCGACTAGTTGGACAAGATGCCGGGCGCAATAACGAAGGACAATCATGGCCGCCGGGCGACTGTTTAGCTCTAACCTATACACCGTTAACCCTATTTTGTAGAAATACTTGAATCATTTGATTACTGATAATATTAAGGTCGTTATGTTAACATGTATGAACCATATGTAAAATAAACAACACTTTAATGTGAATGGAAACAGTTTACAAAATTGGAGTAAAAGCTACTTCTTTCCGTACAAACTGAAACACGGTGTTCACAACAACAAGAACTCACGCCAAACTGACCGACGGCTCCCCACCACTACCCCAACCTCATGAATCACGTGACACGGCATCTTGTCCAACACGGCATCTTACCCCCAAATTCGCTATAATTCTATGGTTTGTTAAGATTGTAAATAGAATCTACGTAAATGTAATACTGTAGTAACTGTTCTGTAATATTATCTACTAATGTGGCATTACCAAATTTGTCTTCCCTGCTACTTGCTTCGTACTGGACGAAAACTCTTGGTGTCTCCATCATTATCGAGGGCTAAATAACGAGAATTTGTTTGTCTCGGCCGGACTTTATAATGATGGAGACAGTAGCAGTTCAGTAACCAATTTGGGGTTACGAAGGCTGTTAATAAGGCGAACCTGACTGGAAACAAAGAATTCACACAAGCTCGTACGCATTGTAACATACACATTCATTCTCACAGTAGGCCTAATATACTTGGCATTTATTACTTATTCTCTGCAGTAATACACGTGTTTGAGTAATAACGATTATATTTATATGATTATAATAATATACGAATTGATTATACCCTTAAAACTCCAAAACGATGGGTGATTTCTCTGTGCGGTGGGCTCTCTGCCCGGACTGTCTCCATTGTAATATTTTCACGCTTTACATTTCGAGCTACAGAATCTGACGTCGGCTTCAGAAACCAACAGGGGCGGTTGAAGGTTCAAGGTTCAAGAGACTTAATTATATTATTAATATTTGTTGGATATTCTAACTAGTATGCTCTGTGAGCTGCAGAACTCGCTCACTATTTTGAAGGAAGTACATTTGTTATTACATAAATTTCGATATTTTAGTTATGGGAAAAAGTACAAAAATTTCGATTTCTCTACTATTTCTTTAAAAATATAATAAATGTAGAGTACATAATTATACAGTAAACACTAAAATTTGAATTTCAACTTTTTCATAGGATAAATGTTGACAAATATTGCTTAGCGATTGTAGCCTACCCCTTCTTCTTCAATAGCACAATTTGAACATGAAACAGGTATGCATATGGCCGTAGGCAACCTGAGAATCTTTGCACAAATTAACGCAGCAATATGTGTATATTTTGTCTCTCGACTGCACGTTGAATGTGAGCTGCCATGCTCGCCTATGGGCAAATTACTGTATACGAACCAAGAAAATAAGGGACCAACACGAAGTGACTATAGTGACTAGTGATATATTAGAAGGAGGTAACAGCTCATAGTTAAGGTAATCAAGTCACAATATTGACGTTATAAAGGTACAAACAGAAAGATGAAACACTCAGCACTAGTAAGTGCTCTGAGCTGCAGACGCTCTAGGTTAAACGAAATACATTTATTATTAGGTAAATTTCAATATTAAATGATTTTTCGATTATCAGAAAAATTACAAAACCTTCGATTACTCTACCATTTTAAAAACAAAATAACAATTATAAAGCAGACAATGCTACAACAAACACTAAATTTTCCAACTGCTTCATTAGCTTTTAGTTAAATTTATATACATAATGCCTAAATAGCGAATAATTTAGTTCAACTTTTTAAGATCATTTATGTTTGCGTTGATATTTGTAGGCCTGTATCTAATATTTATACGAATAACTGGTAACGATATATAATTTTTTTATAAATACAGCTTACAAATTTTGATGGCGATCCAAAATTTGAACGGAGTATTGAGAGATGTTAAGTCTGTCAAATTGTTAACAAGTCCGTGTTTGTATTTTGAATAAAATTCCTCATAACTTCATCCCCCATAGACTTTCACAATTGCCTTAAACTTTTGAACTCTATTTTTGACCCGCGGTACCCCTAAAGTTGAAAAAATTTCATAGTAAACACTACACCCGTAATTGGGTTAAAATTCCCTTTAATGTGACAGCAGACTAGATTTTCACAATTTTTTGTTTTAATTATTGGTCCATTTTTTGAGTTCTGTTGTCTTCCAATTTTGTAATTTTAAAAATTCTACACTACATTCCGATTTTCATTAAAGTTTTTTTTTAATCTGATACCCCACATGAAGTTTTGCGATTTTATAGAAATTTGGACAAACTTTTTGGCCCTTGTCAACCCGAAATTTTGAAATATTTAAGAGTAAACAGTATATTCATATTTTGATACAAATTATCTTTAATTTGGTACACGGCATGGATTTTTACCGTTTTCTTCACAATTTTGACCCCCTCACATTTTTGCTCCCGCCCTCCTATTTTTTGGTGAATCAGTCTCATAAACAATAGGGTTCAATAAGAGAAAACTATGGCCACGCATGCCAAAGTTTTACAAAAATCGGTTGATACATCCAAAACTTATCGTGAGACATACCCTAGACAGATAGACAGACAGACAGATGCGAACCGGTCGAGTTAAAACTGAGAACTCGCTTCGGTCGTTCAATAAAGAAAATTATGAAACGTGAGCTGCAACGAAGTAGACCGTTGCGGAGAACAAAATTAAAATGGGAAGACCAGACAATTAAAGACATAAAAAGTTTGAGAATAATTGGGTGACGAGAAAAAATGATGCATAAGGGAGAGTGAAAGAACACTGCAGATGAAACGAACAAAGAAAACAACTTGAAAAGGAAAGCTATATTGGAGTGACTCACTGCCGCTAACTGGGTCAGAACTCTAACGAACTCCGCTAGAACTGTGTAGCCGTTTATGTAAATTCGCCAAGGTAGAACAAGACTCCCCCGCTGTTTAGGCTACGACAGTAGTTTGCTGCTGTTTTGAGCAGTAGCATCAAGTTACTGCTGCAGCACTGCTCGAGAATAGAACACGTTCCTTTTTTCGAGCAGTAAGCTACTGTTAATACCTGGCTCCTGGCTCCACTAGCAGTAGCTCCATGCTAGAAAGTGTCATAACGATTCAGCTGTGGTGCCTTGCTGTTGTGATTGAAATAGCAAATATCTACATATTTCAAAACACGAAATTGACAAATATATCTGTGCGCCAATATATAAACAATCAATCATTCGTAAAATGTAGGCCTACTGTTGGAAAGGCGTTTAGGGGCAAGTGGCGTCAATATTAGGCATTTATGGAGACTACTCACTAATTAAAATTAAGAAAGTCTTTAAAATTTTTGAATGTCGATCGATAAAAGTTGATTAATGAAATGATTGTAATATCCGAATGTAAAAGAAACGCGTAACACAGCGTAACTGAACAAATATAAAATTTGTTTTATACTCTAAACTCCAGCCCTCTGATGTGCCCAAACCGTCAATTTCATCCTTTCTCCATATTTTTGTTTCCCGTTTTCATTGACACAAGTGTGATGCAGTCATTTCATGTTATCTAATTTCACAGTTAGATTTCATCGCTTATTCTATTCATAAGGGGCACATTTCTGGCCAACATTAATACTTGCAAGTATAATAAAAATTTTTAAATAAATTAATAACAATTTTATTACTACATAATCTAACATGAAATTATAAAACTGAAAAGAATATTATAAATTATTCATACATTTGGACACACAAAATGAATGTCTGTACCGTCTTCACTTCACTTATTCGTTTGGTAGCTTATGTTGTTAGACATCAATAAACGACTGGGTTATTTACTAGGACTTGTCTTCTGGGTATTAAGACTTCGCATACCGTATAATACTTGGAGCGTTAAAATATCAGAAATTTCATCTGATGATGACTGCTGAGTGCTTTTGCAAACAAGCAGTAAATTACTGCTAGTGGAGTCTGCCCCTAGCAGAGATTACTGCTTGAATGCGGGGTAATTTTACTGCAAGTGGACCCACCTCCCTACAGTACAAATTCGCGCAGTAAAAGTACTGCTAACGGAGCTTAGCCTGTGTTATTCTAAAATCCAAATATAACCTTGGTATTCCCAACAATATTTACGTGTTCGCACGCGAACCGGCTACAGAATACTAAAATCCCTGACAATTGCTGGTGAGACGGGATTACGAACAGGTAGAATTGATACGGTAGTGTTTTCCACGACTTCCATGGAATTGCCATTGGACTAACAGGAATTATTATTAAACTGACCGCAGATTTGTGGGTAACTGTTTGCTCGGATAGGTTATTACAGTAATGATACACGTTCGTTCATATTTACTGATAATGGCGAGTAACGATCGCAACGTATGGAGGTAAAGGTACGTCATGGGCGTAAACGTAGGATTATACACTTCGGTACTGTGATACAGTATAGAATGACAAAGACGGTGAGTCATGTACTGTACAGTATACACCGCACAATGTATACTAATTGGGTTCTGGTAGCGTTTCTCCAATGTTGCAACCGGCCGCTGTTCAAGGCTGACTTTAATCACTGCTAAGTACCCACGTTATTCAACCGATGTAAATAAAGAAATTTTTCCAAACGAAAGTTACGTTTGCCGTTTTCATTCACAAATATTAGCAGTCCTTGTTGAGTGTGTGTGCGTGTGTGTGTTTACACAAGGTCATTGTAACACAATACATCTGTAGAGTTACGCGATCGCCAGTAGTCTGTGTAAGCTGATTCGGTAAGTGTAAAGTTGGCTTGATCCGTTCCGACCGACGTTTAGTCGTGTCATGTAGAATAACGTCTGAGAAACGCGATTAATTATGAACCGTATATTACTGCTGTTACGGGGAACAGAATAAAGGCAAAATGATTACCGCAAGGAAAACGAAAATAATTCAAAAGAAGAATTAGAAAAAGCTCAGTCTAATAAAGATTAGAGAAGCAGAAACGAATATAAATTGAAAATCGTAAGGCTGTGTTTGACTGTATTTATCACTATACTTAGGCTACCTATTATCGTCATTAGTAGTAGGCCTACTTGCTAGTGTAAGCGAATCCGTTTTCATTCCCTAACAGCTACTTTCTACAGCCACTGCAAACAAAAAGTATTTCTTGGCCTTCCCCTAGTACAATAAGAGTTGTACTGATGGCTTTACCATCAGAGTTCCCTCTTTTTAGTAGATTGCTATTCCTATTATGCTTAATAAAGGGGCTAACCGTCAATATTTCCTTCTGAAGAGATTTCTCGACAGTTTTTTTTTTTGTCACTTATTCTCTTAATTAAGTTCTCTACATTACATATCCAAAGTCTCTAATTGTTACTTGTCTGTTTTCCAGAAATCCACGACTCGGATATCTGCAAGGCCACGCTGCAACAGAAACTACAAGATTTTTGCGTGTTTGGAATCTACCATTTCTTCAATTTAGCATCTTCATAGGAGACAGGTTTACCCGTCTATCCTGTATTTATGTCTTCGATGGAACTTCAATCTACAGACCGTACAGACCGGTTTCCTCGTACCGTTTTCAACTACTATCACTTCATTATTGTTACCGTCATAGTAACTAAGTCTCGTTTCAGTTATAAGCACATTATTATTACACTGTCACTTGCCAAAATGTACATTATTCTCTTTTTCCGCCAAAAAGCTGTATCATTTGCAAATCTAAAACTTTAATTAAACGTTTACAACAATCATAAAATTACTTTGTGTTTTAAATTTAACGTAAGCCGTCATTTTATGTCAGGATTTATGACTGAACAACTCTGAGGAACGTCCTAAACACAACACCTGCAGCACATCGTGTTGTCATGGTCGTGAAATATTCTATCTGTTTGTCTTTCTCTGCTCCCTGATTAGCGTTTTACATACTTCCTTATATGGCCGGATAATATGGTATGTTATGGTCCACCATATTTCGACATATAAAGAGGAACAGACTTTACAAAAGAATCCTTAAGATTGCTTTGTAGAACGAATGATTGCTTAGATTTTAAACGTATAACCCTACTCCATTTACCCATAGAAAAATTTTCAATTAATGGGTTTCTATGCCAATTATAACTGCTAATTGGAGTCCTATATTGCAATTCGGATGTAGTTTATTTTCCCTTACTTGCACTTCTCTTCACATATTATTGTCTAACTTAGGGAGCCTGTCAAATACATTTTCTTATTAGCATTTACTTGGCCAAACAAAGATAAGCTTATATAGGCCTACTATACATAAGTCTGGAGTTATAGTTTTACGTATTACCGTTTGTGCATAGGTTTTTACCCAAAAATAATTGATTTGCGCTTTTCATTGGTCCATGATTACGTACTATTGTGGTAGTTGTCGCTTCATAAGCATGATACTCCCTCTTTTTGGTTTCTTAATTACTTCGTAGATTCTATAATTTTCTGAATGGGTTTCGTTACAGTTTCTGATGTGCTGAGACTGAATGGTTTCTCTTTTTTCAATTTTTAGTTTACTTTTTCACACAGTGTGGTTATTTCTGACAGTATGTTTATAAATGAGAATAAGTGTCATTTTGCTAAACTATGGTATCATATTTCTCCACACTCTCCTTGTTATCAATGTTGAGCATGAAGAATGGGAATGCACAGATTTTATGTTTTGCTTCCTTCGTTCCACTGGCTTAGGCAGAAAAGGTTTTACGATTGAAAACTCCCCGAAATTTCTCTTTTAATTAAAAGCCGTAATATTGTGTACTTCTATTTACCCCTTTGTAATTTATTGTCCTTGTATTTACTTATTTCTAACAACCAATAATAATTAATTGTGTGTGTCTACAGATTGTGGTTACAAATTGGAGAACAAAATTTTCCCCTCCATTTTTTGTTAACGACTAGGAAAAAATTCTGCTTAATATCATGCTTTTCATTTTCGCATTTGCCTTTGTTGATGATAGTAATTGTATTAAGAATTTTTTATACTGTTTTAAGCAGCTCCACGTGATACGTAGAGCCCTTGCCTTATTCATTTTGTTAGTCTTTCGTTTTGATTTTCGTAAATGAATTTTCTCACAATTATGTTTCAGTGCTAATGCTCTGTAAATATCGGAATTCAGCGCAAGAAATGGATCACATTCTCAGGATTTCCTGTTCTGCAAACCATTTTAAAGTTTTTCAGTTATACGAGGTCACAGATTGTTCTCCACCGCACATTCCTCAGCTTCGAGTACTTCAAGGCGCAACAGATATTTTCTCTATATACATTTCCATCTGCTTCCTATTTCCTCTCGGACGACCAGTAACTGTCTGTAAACAGTGTGCTCCACTTGTAACCAACTAAATGCGAGACGCTATTAAAAGTGTTTGTCATTCTACACTCAGTATATAACTAATTAGCCTACTTTTTGTGTAAAAATATTTCACTACCTTTAGAACGGGATGCAGATGATTGCCACACTGTTTTAGTGCCACACCGTCAAGCAGGTAGGAAAGTGGAAGAAATGGCAAGAAGTAGGAAAGGGGATCAGATCGCAAAGGATGAACGTGAGTAAACCGCCACACCATAACCGCGTCGGGAGGTAAATTACCTCGAGAACTAGTGTGTTGGCCATTAATAAAGTAAATCCTTCTCGTACGAGCTGTTTAATTTGCTTTCTCAGTTTAGAATTTCTGAGGCTATATATTTGATAAGTAACGATGAACATTTGCTATAATTTGGTAAGAAGAATGTTGATGAAGTAGAAATTTCATTTGTGGTCACATCTCCAAAGAAATGTTCAATGTACCAAACAAATTAAAGACTAAATTTTGACAATGTGTTTTAGTTCTTGTTAGGTTAAATTGAAAGTTTTTAAAAATTTAAATAACTTATAAAATAGTTAATCAACTTTACTGACTTTTGGACACGAAAAACAATACTTTTGCGTGTGCACAGAAATTAATAATAATCGAATATTTATTAAATTATATGGTAAGAATCCTGAATTTCTCATTTTTTGTGAGGAAAAAATGAGAGATCCAACCTAGAAGCTAGTCTTATCCCTCCTCCCCCCACCAGGACATATCCTACTTACGCCACTGTGTTTAATATCCATTATTATTTGTTCACGTATGAGTTTGTATGTGTTTAAGTTATTGAAAAATATTTTCAATAACGTTTATGCTTTAATTTAACACCCTTACAATCTTAAACGTAGTGCAAAACTTACGACACAAACATCAATGGCCTTTTCAAATACTTCGCAGTTTGAAATGCTAATTTTTGTAGTTTTTCGCATAGAATACGATTACACTATCTGCTATTGATACTTACTTTCTGAAAATGTATGTGAGGCATTAAACCGAAAGGAATGTTTTAGCAGGATAGAGTTATGTTAGTGTCTAAAACTAATCAGATGACAACTGTTTTGAATGGCACGTAACGGTAGTATAACGCAAACAGCACATACTAGCAGTCCAAGGTCTGTTATCTTCCTACGCGGTCGTGGTGTGGCAAATTACTAAAGATCTTCCCTTGCGACTAACCCTTTTCCTACTTGCTTGGTCGCTGTAGCAAGTCGCCCATAACTCTAGATTTTTGAAACGGCATGGCAATTTACCTCCACGCGGATTTTAGATGTAAACATTGTACCGTGGTCATTTATCATCGATGGCGTTTGCTGACATAGAGGTAATATTTACATTTAATACCAGAAAGTAAGTGAAATGTCAGCCCATAAGTCGTGAATACAGTGTGAAATATTGTATGAATAAACATGAAGTTGCAATAGATTATAATGAATAAGTGGTCTAGCACTTATACGGTAACGACGTTTAGACGGCAAAATCATGGGCCCCACATCTTTCCTGGGGCCCCTATGTCCGACTACCTTCCGGGCCCCCTCCTTTGCCGTTCAAAACCCCTCTTGTTTTAAAGTCGTTTTCTTATTGAACAAACATATTACTTGTGTCTAAAAGAATTTTTCTGTAAACAGGCTAATAATAAAAAATGCTAAATAGGTTAAAAGCCTTTTTATTAGATAGAAAATTTTATACGTATCGCTTTAAAGTAAAACAGAATTAACAAACTACTTAGAGTAATTAAAATTTACAACGTTTCAAATTAAAAATCAAATAATTAACTCACTTTTTACCTCAACAATCTAACAAAATTAACTTTTATAAGACACAAAATAAAAACAATTTATGTTTATCAATACATAGGCGGTAGGCCTACAGTTGTTATAAAAATAAACAAAAAACAATAATATGCCTAAGATCATAACCAATCAAAAGTGAGAGAGAGAGGCCTAGCTTCTAAAATGACTGAAGTAGTGCAAAGTTTTTTTCTTGCTTTCATTTGAGCAAACTGGTCAATAACATCTGAAAAATCAATACTCTTAGCCAATCCATTTTCAATAGCTAAAATTGGCAAATCATCAAGTCTTTCTTAGGAGGTACTGCTTCTCTCCCAAGTTTTCAGTGAATTTGCTAACGTGGTGAATAATCTTTCAGCAGACGAAACTGTAACTGGAATAGTACAGAAAAGCCTAAGGGCAAGACAGAAATTCACAAATATAGCTTGAAGGTTTTTGTCATAAATAGATTAGAGTAGGCTTAGTGGATTCTTTTCAGATTCAAACACTGTTTTATAAATGCTTTCATGAGAATAATGTGATGTGATGAATGAGGGCCCATCCTTTTATCACAATTATCATAAAATTAAAAATATCGGTATGGAGAACCATACATGACTTCCATGTTCTAAGATTTATATTTAAAATCATATTCGAAATGAAATATTTCCATAGAAACTACTTCTTTCTACTTATTGCTTCAGCCTTAACCACAGTACTGTGGTCACTAACGTATACCACCTCACGTTTTCGCACTCGATTTTCACTGATGATGGCAGTCGATGGCACTGCCGAAAAGTCTGGTTTTTCAGAAAACATTGGACTAAAGCTAAACAGCCCGGGAAGGAATTTTAACAAAGAACTACTTCTTTGTTGCCGATAACGTAGTACACATATACAAAATTCTCCCCTCTCCCTTCAACTATAATTTTCATTTATAGAAAATTACCCCCACCCCGTTCACCTATCCTCTTCATTTATAGATATTTCATCTACGTTTCTACAGTGGATTATTATGAGCTTCTTATCAAGATACTTTATTTATCAAAATTAAGTACTTTACACTTGTTAAAACATAAAACGTTGCAGGTAAACTACCCCTTTCTCTTAACCGATCTTCACCAAAATCAGTACGCCTTGAGTTCTCTACAATTCAGGAAAGTATGCAAAACATTATTTGATTCTGTTTGAATTTGCGGCTCTTATCGTTTGCCATAGAAAATACCCTAGTTAAAATATAAAACGTTGCAGGTAAACTATCCCATTCCCTTAACCGATCTTCAACAAAATCAACAGACCTTGAGTTCTGTATAATTCAAAAAGGTATGCAAAAGAGTAGTTGATTCTGTTTTAATTTACGGCAGTTATCGTTCGTCATAGAAAAAATTACCCTTGTTGTTAAAACATAAAATGTTGCAGGTAAACTACCCTTTTTCCCTTAACCAATCTTCACCAAAACCAACAGGTCTTGAGAACTCTACAATTCTGGGCTGTATGCAAAAAATTATTTGATTCTGTTTGCGGCTGTTATCGTTTACCATAGAAAATATCGGTATGGAGAACCATACATGACTTCCATATTCTAAGATTTATATTTAAAATCATTTTCAGCCAAACAGCCAGGCTGTGTCTTACCTGCTTTTTTATTGCTGTATTAAATGAAAAATATTATATTACATTAAAATGAAAAAATTATAATTTTATTGCCTGGCAACAAAATTATTTTATTTTTAACAATTACCATTGTTTGAAAAAGTTTAAATAAATTTTCAAGTACTTTACTCTTGTTAAAACGTAAAAGGTTGCAGGTAAACTACCCCGTTCCCCTTAACCGATCTTCACCAAAATCGAAAGTCATTGAGACCTCTACAATTCAGGGACGTATGCAAAAAATTATTTCATTCTGTTTGAATTTGCGGCTGTTATCGTTTGCCATAGAAAAGAAGTAATACGCTTGATAAAAAAACGTTGCAGGTAAACTACCCCTTCCCCTTAACCGATATTCACCAAAAACAATAGGTCTTGAGTACTCTACAAATCAGGGCTGTATGCAAAACATTATTTGATTCTGTTTGAATTTGCGGCTGTTATCGTTTGCCATAGAAAATACCCTTGTTAAAAAAACGTTGCAGGTAAACTACCCCTTTCCCTCAACCGATCTTCACCAAAAACAATAGGTCTTGAGAAATCTACAATTCAGGGCTGTATGCGAAACATTATTTGATTCTGTTTGAATTTGCGGCTGTTATCGTTTGCCAAAAAAAAAAATTTCCCTTGATAAAAAAAACCGTTGCAGGTAAACTACCCCTTCCCCTCAACCGATCTTCACCCAAAACAATAGGTCGCGAGTACTCTACAAATCAGGGCTGTATGCAAAAAATTATTTGATTCTGTTTGAATTTGCGGCAGTTGTCGTTTGCCATAGAAAATACGCATGATAAAAAACGTTGCTGGTAAACTACCCCTTCCCCTCAACCGATCTTCACCAAAAACAATAGGTCTTGAGTACTCTACAAATCAGGGCTGTATGCAGAAAATTATTTGATTCTGTTTGAATTTGCGGCTGTTATCGTTTGCCATAGAAAATACCCTTGTTAAAAAAACGTTGTAGGTAAACTACCCCTTTACCTTAACCGATCTTCACCAAAAACAAAAGGTCTTGAGAACTCTACAATTTAGGGCTGTATGCAAATAATCTTTTCATTCTGTTTGAATTTGCGGCTGTTATCGTTTGCCATAGGAAATACCCTTGTTAAAACATAAAACGTTACAGGTAAACTACCCCTTTCCCTTAACCGATCTTCACCAAAAACAATAGGTCTTGAGAACTCTACAATTCAGGGCTGTATGCGAAACATTATTTGATTCTGTTTGAATTTGCGGCTGTTATCGTTTGCCAAACAAACAAAATTACCCTTGCTAAAAAAAAACCGTTGCAGGTAAACTACCCCTTTCCCTCAACCGATCTTCACCAAAAACAATAGGTCGCGAGAACTCTGCAAAACCGGCCTGTATGCAAAAAATTATTTGATTCTGTTTGAATTTGCGGCAGTTATCGTTTGCCATAGAAAAAAAATCTACAGACAGACACACAGACACATAGACAGATAGACACACAGACACTTTTCGGAAAACGACTTTATTTCATGTTTTGAGTGTAGTAGAATCAGAATCTGCAATAATCTCGAACACGATTTTTTTTGCCATCACCATACTTCCATTCCTTAAGGAATATGGAAGTAAAAATTACCCTTGACAAAAAAACGTTGCAGGTAAACTACCCATTTCCCTTAACCGATCTTCACCAAAAATAATAGATCTTGAGTACTCTACAAATCAGGGCTGTATGCAAAACATTATTATTTGATTCTGTTTGAATTTGCGGCTGTTATCGTTTGCCATAGACAATACCCTTGTTAAAACATAAAACGTTGCAGGTAAACTACCCCTTTCCCATAACCGATCTTCACCAAAAACAATACATCTTGAGTACTCTACAAATCAGGGCTGCATGCAAATAATTATTTGATTTTGTTTGAATTTGCGGCTGTTATCGTTTGCCATAAAAAATAATTACCCTTGATTAAAAAAAAAACGTTGCAGGTAAACTACCCCTTTCCCTTAACCGATCTTCACCAAAAACAATAGGTCTTGAGTACTTTACAAATCAAGACTGCATACAAAAAATTATTTGATTTTGTTTGAATTTGGGGCTGTTATCGTTTGCCATAGAAAAAAAAATGTACACAGACAGATAGACACACAGACGCTTTTTGAAAAATGACTTTTTTTCATGTTTTGAGTGTAGTACAATCAGAATCTGCAATAATCTCGAACACGATTTTTTTTGCCATCACCATACTTCCATTTCCTTAAGGAACATGGAAGTAATAAGATAACAATAAACAAAGATTGCGTTGTGTTGTCTATCTACACCACAAAAAAAAACACTGCTGTCTGTAGTATTTTTTTCCACTGTCCCGGGCCCCCTGAGGCCCGGCCTGCTATGCTACGGCATACGCTCGACCCCCTTGTGGGGGCCATGGGTTAAAATACAGTACTCACCACGAAAACGTAAATTTCCGTTACCAACATAACATACCAACTAGTGAGCTTTAATTACAAAACTAACTTCACACTATTCAAATACACACGAGCTGCCTTCAAGGTGATAAATAATTCAACAGACGCGTGTCAGCGCCAAACCTCTTTAATCACCGTCAGACAGAGTAGACAGCTCTCCTTCATTTAGACACAAACAATTGCTCGAGTTTTTGCAAGATAACGTTCTCAACTTCTAATTTCTGCTGTTGAAGCGTAACGAGCGATTTTTGTTAACGTTAACTTAAGTATTCACGGTCAATTTGTCATCTTGATTTACACACATTTTGATTTACAAATTTTTCTTGTACAATAGGCCTACACAACTCGGTTCTGTCTTCCATTGATACTTAACTGAAGCTTTACACCAGGGGTCTCCAAACTACGGCATCGGCCGATGCTGCGTGCAGTTTTTAAATAGATAGTCAAAATACTTCAAATATTATAACATTTTACTAAATAACTAAACAAGAAATAAGTTCAGTAAAATGTTATAACATTTTGTACAAGTTTAAAACATTTAGCTTGTTCGTCTGGCTGCCTTGAATGAATCACGCCTTTCATTCGCAACCTAAAGCGAAGATTCCTATTCCCCCCGTGCGCTCGGCAAGAGCAGTGCTTTTAGTGTTTGGATCGACCTATATCTGCGAACAAAAGTTTTCAAAAATGAACTTTGTAAAATCAAAGTACAGGGCTAACTTGTCAGACGAACACTTGAAATCCATTCTAGTGATAGGTGCATCAAAATTTGACCCAAAATGGACAGAGATTATAATATGTCAGAAGCAACTCCACACATCCCATACGTAAATAGAAAGGCAAAAAATAATACGGTACATAAGAAATATCTTTGAATGTTATTTTTTCCTTACTTTTATTTACATTATTTTTAATGTATGAATTTGTTTTCTTTCGATAAGTCTGCTTAATTTTTATTTAAATACCTATTTTATTGACTTGATTATTTCGTAAACTTAAAAAATAAGTTTACTATATATACATGTATGTTGTTGGCCCGCCTTATATCCAAGATTTTTCAATTCGGCCCTTAAGTGAAATAGTTTGGAGACCCCTACTTTACACCATGTTCACGGCATTGTGTGCCAATTGAGATCTTCATCACGATTTTACAGACATAAACGTTCCTCACGTTTCTTTAAAAACTTTTTATTTTGTCGATCTGGAACCTCATTTCCAGCCGACCCCTGTGAATATTCTGTTCGTGATATAAACAAGACGAGTGTTCTGTAATCCTTAGTGTTTTACTGTGAAAACATTACGTAACATCAATATTGTACTTTTAACGCAACCGACAATGGGATATTACAAATCCATAAATGGTTTAAAATCTGTTTTTACATATGCTTACTGTCATTTAACAGAGTGAAATTTCATTCCATACCAAACACCACTTTTTGGGATCTGCTCCACAGTTCTTTGTTCTTTCTGACACGGGCCTTCCATAGGAATCAGTTTACCGTCAAGGTATTTAACTGTATTCACTTACTGTTTGGTCGTTTATAATTAATTAATTACCGCTAAATATACAAAAGTCTGCATGGATAAAATTAACATAAATTGATTTTCATTATTACATTTAATTTTACCATTTGTTGTTTCAGTACTGTAGTATAAAAAAAAAATAAAATAACTGGAAAATATAAAAGTCATGAAGAAAAATTGAGATGATGTTACCGTACACCATTTCCCACGTCATACAGTCTGCTACTTAATTCTCTGACTTAAGTCGTCATGACTTAAATACTCTGCCGTATCGGGCCATGTTCACTGGTCGGTTCTTCATCTATTGTTACGCAAACGTTCCCGTTTACGTTCCCAGAACAGAAGAGGGTACGGAGGGTATGCCGAATTTTTCGACTATCTGGCGAATGTGTTCTAACTATTATAACACAGGAAGCTCAAACTTAGACACTTATGAAACAGGAAGAAACCAGCTTGGAAATTACTCACTGGTCCACGGAGAGATCAATGCTAGGCATATCACTGAATAATAATAAGAGAAACGATTCAATCAGACAGAGAACGAGAGTGTCCGACGTAAAGCTAGTATTATACTTTGAAATGTGTCAACCTACACAAGACATATTAACCGTATCTATTAGTATCCTTAGTATCTATCTATTAGTATAAAAGCGGTACACTGGTGGACTGAAGAGATCTCTACTCTGAGGAGGAGATGTCTTTCTCTCACGCGAATTGTTACCAGGAGGAGGAAAAGGAATGGCGACAGTGCAGAACAAGAAACAGCAGAATTAAGAGCTGCAAGACAAGATCTCAAAAGGCTATTATCAGTAGCAAACGACGAAAGTGGGAGGAACTAAAGGCTGATATGAATAATGACCCTTGGGGACTGGGTTACAGGGTTGTCATGCGCAAGCTTGGGGCACAGTCAACTAGCCCAATCATGGGATGCACCGCGTATGGATGCCATCGTGGATGCACTCTTTCCGACCCACCCAGTCCGTGAGCCGCGTCACATAGCAGAAGACGAAGTCCCGCTGTTCAGCGATGAAGAACTGAAGGAGGCCGCAGGCTTGATGAAGAGTGGCAAAGCTCCAGGACCAGACGGTATTCCGCCAGAAGTTCTGAAGGTGATTGCTAGTTCAGGCCCTCGGATACTCCTTAATATGTACAACAGCTGCCTCAGGGAGGGATACTTCCCCAAGCGTAAGAAAGTGCAGAGGCTGGTGCTTGTCAGCAAAGGTAAGGGTGACACAGGCACGCCATCAGCGTACAGGCCTTTGTGCATGCTGGATACTGCTGGAAAGTGTCTGGAAAGGTTACTAAAGACACGTCTGTTAGCAGTCATTCAAAGCGCGAGAGACCTGTCAAACAGACAGTACGGCTTTCGGAAAGGCCGATCAACTCTTGAAGCAGTGGAGGAGGTAGTAAGAGCTTTCCACGTAGCCCAACAGGGGAATCATTACTGAAGAAGTATAGTCCTGTTGGCGACGCTGGATATTAAGAATGCTTTCAATTCTGCCAGCTGGAACGACATGCTTAGGGCTCTGGAGCACTTCTTCCGGATCCCACAGTATCTCCTGCGGATAATAGAGTGCTATCTGAGTGACAGAGAACTTATTTATGATACGACAGACGGACCTCGTAGGAAGAAGGTCACAGCCGGGGCTGCCCAGGGTTTAATTTTGGCCCCTGACCTTTGAAACGTATCCTACGACGGAATTTTACGGATGGAGACGCTGCCAGACACTTCAATAGGCTCCATCCTGAAGTAATGCGCTAAGTGGCTGAATTAGAGTCCGGGTTTTTAGTGGGTGAGAGTGTCACACACCAGAGGAAGCACAAGCCTTCTCTGACGGTGCATAAAGCATTTTTCCCCTCTATAAAAAAAAAATATATTAGTATCCTTAGTAGTAGTAGTAGTAGTAGTAGTAGTAGTGGTGGTGGTGGTGGTGGTGGTAATAGTAGTAGTAGTAGTAGAGAAAGAAAGCAATTATAGCAATTTCAGTCATCACAAACGTGGCTAACAGTGCAAAAAATTTGGCCACCACTGATCTACCCGAATGTTTAATGTTAACGAGGTGTTTGTCAGCTCAGTAGCTACGGCGTTTAGATGGTAAACTACAGCATGTTTTGCTTCTGTAACAAAATCTACTGCAACAAAACGACAACAATAACAATAATTAATTAATTAATCGTGTCCCTCTGTCTACCTTTTCGAGTGCAGAGGCACCCAACCACCGAGCCGCCATCTGGTCATCCGCGTTCAGTAATAATAATAACAACAATAATAATAATAATGGCAACTCAATAATAATAATAATAATAGTAATACAACGCATTCATGTCTCATGTAATGAATTCGTCGACCTTTTATCAAGTGTTACTTTCTGAGGTTTCCAACCGCTGGACAGACGTGCGTACATGTCATTGGATGGCATGGATAATTGTACGCAAAGAACAGCACAAGCACGCGCGCGTACCCATAGAAACAAGTGTCTTGCCACACATGGAAACAGAGACAAAAGCTCGGTTACACACGCTCACATTCGCGCGCTCGCCCTCTGTAATAACATATATTGTGTTTTCAGTTATTATAAGGTTTTGTTGAGACAAACACTTCAAGGTGACGCGTATTGTACAATAGTATGGTGTGTGGTTTTGCCTCCCAGGCGTACAGATATCTGCAACCCGGAGACTCGCCACAGGCAAACTTCCACAAAAAACTTTTTGGATTCTATGTTTTTACGATCGAAACGTGCTTAGTAGGTCAATGATTATGGCGCTTGGCTAATAACCTAGAGAACATGGGTTCTACTCCTGGGCGCCACCATGAAATTGTGGAAAGTTTTTTCAGTCTGTAGCTCCAATCAATATAAGAAAAAATACGAAGATAGAGCAATGTAGTGTGGCCACATAGCGGCTACACTTACTTTCTTGTACGCCGAATTACTTGATTGACAGCCTACCCTGGAGGCTGATGTTCCAAAACGGAGTCTTTATTATTATTATTAGACACCAATGCGATGGCTAGCGTAGCGAGAGATAGATGAAAAGTTGACTAACAGCGTGGCGGTTGCACCGGAAGGTGCCCAGCTCCTCACTAGTCACGCTCGTTTTAACGCCTGTCTCTACAAGGTGGGGAAGATTGAAAGTCCGGCATGTCAGAATACCAAACACACGTTCTTCTGAATCGGTCTCGGTCAGTTGCGACGAAACGACGTTTTTACCTGCTCTTACCCGGTCAATTGTCTTTGCACATTCTTCTTCTTCTTAAAGCGGCGCAACAACGTATTACTGAGTCAAGGCCTCCTTTAGCAGCCTCCGCCAGTTGTCCCGGTCAAGTGCAGCTGCTCTCCAGTTCCGGGTCCCAAGGATATGGCGCGCATCATAATTCACACCATCTTCCCAGCGTAGTTTGGGTCTACCAACTCTCCTGGTGCCATAGATCTGTTCTGTGAGCGGGTTTCTTGGTATTTCAGTCTTCCCCAGTCTGATCACATGTCCAGCCCGCCTGAGTCTGTCAAGTTTATAAAACTTTCACAATATCTGGTTCGTTCAGAATAGTGTTCAGTTCTTGGTTGGTCCTCTTCCCCTTGCACTTCGTCTTTTTCTTCTTCGTCTTCGTCTCCTTTTATACTAAGAAAACTGCAAAATATTAATCCAAAATAAGAGGATGGATTTATTTTACAGATTTTGAAGATCCGTTAAACAAATCATACAGACGGGAAAATTTTATTATGCAGAAAAATCTAATAAAGTCCAGATTCTAATGAAATTTTTATTCGCCGTAGATTAAGTTAGGTTAGGTCATCTCTTCACACGTCTTTGATAGACGTAGGTCAAAGTCTGTTCCCAATTGGCCGGGTCCCAATTTACAGGTTACAAATTTTCCAGTGAGGACGATGGTCGCGTCAGAAGATCTCTGAAACCGCATTAGTGCTTGTGTAGACGCTTCAAACATACGCAGAGAGTGCGGGAGTAATATGGTAAGCTAAACTAATGTAGAAAAATAGAAGGAGCACTCGGTAGCACACAGAGGCGCCACCCTGAACACGCGGGCAACGGTTCCACGGTGAAGCGACGCTGTATAATAAAACAAGGTAGTTAAAATCACTTCTCATCTCACGGTTTCTCTCGAACCGTACAGAACATGTAGGCCTATATAATAAGCTGTATATATGATGTGAAAACGTCAGGGAGTCATTGACTTCATTTCTTATTGGCACAGTACCAGTAGCTAACACACGTTCCATATCGTGTAGATCAGTGGTTTCCAACTTAAAAGCCCCTGAGGGACATACTTAAGTCAGGAATCTACCGGCGGGCCGCGTTATAAGCCGTGGTCAGTTATGACACAGTCGTATTAAACCCGGTCAGTTGCGACCGAGGTAGAAATCTGAATCCGGTATTTTCTGCAATCAATTGCATTTTCGTGATATTATTTTCATGCATTTCAAAATAATAATACAGAAATTACCTTTATAATTCTATTCATTAGTTGTCTAACCTCACCTAATCTAACCTAACCTAACCTAACCTAACCTAACCTAACCTAACCTGACCTGACCTGACCTGACCTGACCTGACCTGACCTGACCTGACCTGACCTGACCTGACCTAACCTAACTTAACCTAACCTAACAAAAATATTGGAAGAAAGAGGTTACTCGCACAAATAAAAAGTTGCAGAATTAAAGTCTCATCAAAATTCAGAATAGGGGTTTCTAAATCACAGATTCGGTGGGCAAGTGAAAGTACGGGTAACAACGTTGTTTCGTTGCAACTGACCGAGACCGCATTTTTTGACCGAAACATATTCTACTACATATATTTAACGGTGCAATCTTTTTTATATCAGTATAATAATGAAGATATAAAAATATAGTAAACATCGTATGTCTACATAAAATCTTCAGTGTGAAAACTGTAGTCGATCTGATGCAACCAATGAAGCAGGAATGTCCACATGGAGCTGAAAACACTTAAATGTTAACTTCGAATAACAGAAGCGACTGATTACGAATCAAGGACGAACGTAAGACAAGCGCGTCTGTTTTGTCTAATCGAGGGATTGAAGGAAATTAGATCTGGCAATATGTGAAAATAAAAGAGGACTAGAGTAAATGTACATTCCATTGAACTAATATAGTGAAACCTACTGCACGTTTATTAGTGAATCTGGGAAATATTTTCTTATAGATTTCTCCTGCAAGAGCATTCTAAATTAAAATCATAATGTATTATTCATTTAGGTATTAAAATAAATAGAGTAATTATTAAATAGGTTTTCCAAGATGAGGTCGCGACTGCATAAAAAGATGTTGCGGGCTGCCAGTTGGAAATCACTCCTGTAGATTAAGTAAAAACTGTGTCTAAAACGCCCGTCTGAGGGACAACCGATATTGTAGGTTTAGTGTTTTCTGCACTTAATGTTATTGGATAACGGAGTGTCCGTCAGACATGTACGATTCGAGCAGTTTAAAATTGTTTGATAAGTTCTTGAGTTGTAACAATTACCCTTACGCCAGATTTCAAATCAACAGCCTGGCTGATATCAAGGAAAACATTACAGAAGTATCTTATTTCTTCTGTATCATTATTTAATTTGTAGAATATCCTATGGATTTATCCTACGGTACTGAGCTGTTTCAGAAAGCCAAGTTGACAGTTGGCTATTACCAAGTATTGGGCACTGTTAATATTATGTTCTCAAAGACTTTGAAAGTACTGCGAGTAGACATTGGTCTACATAGTGTGACTTCTTTGATCTTTTTCCAAGCTTATGGAAGCATAATTATTTGAGCTATTTTCTAAGCGATTCAAAAGTGTCCCAATCTTAAGGACGCATTAAAGATATACTGTAATTATTAACTTCAATGATTTTTCTGGTAAATTTTTTACAATTTCCCAGTGTCTAGGACAGATCTTAGTTCCATTTGGAATTGATCTTTTTCTTCATAATACCCTTAATTCCATTTGGGCACACACCTAGAAAATTTCTATTTATACTTACTATCATAGACAGAGAATGTAGAACCCTCCGTCAAGAGAAAGAGAATATGTAGAGAGAAACAGCGCTATTTTCGTAAGTCATTCTTTGATATGCAGTTACCAACAAGGACCTTTGACGCACGCGTCGTCAGCGCATATGGAATATTAACAATATGTGAGAAATATTTGATTTTAATTTTGCAAACCTTTTTTCCAACCTTAACTTTCTTGCGTGGCTAGGTTTAGGGACCGTAGACGGCCACACTTCATTTTTCGAACAACCTTTTTGATCTCCATTTTTCAGGACAGAATTTTGAATTTGGAAAGATCTTGTAAGACTTTTTAACGTTACGTGTGACTGAGTAAAACCGGAAAATATATACTACTCACAGACACGCACGCGACACACACACACACACACACACACACACACACACACACACATACAAACAGAAATAATATAAACAAAAGTGATCAATAACTGACACTGTTAACCAAATTCGGATCAACCCGAAAAATAACATGCCTACTAGTCGCCACTCTAAAGTTATACTCAAGTTGGTCCCAAAAATAAGCTTTTTCTTCTCTGCAGAAGTGGCCATCTCTTCTTATACAGGATGGCGCAGGGAAACGGGAAAATTTGAAGTTGATGTTGGCAGCCCTGTAGATGTAGCAGAAGTAAAACTGTCTGTCTAGCAGTATCGGACATTTAGTTACCATGGAGCAGTGGAGCGGTGAGGTGCGGTAGCCGTAAGGGCGTTTTACCGACATGGTGACAGTTTGACAGCTGCACAACGAGAGTTTCGGCGCCACTATCAGATCCCGCCCCGCGGTCAAGTTCCTTCGTCACACGCAATCGAAACGTGGGTTCGTAATTTTGAAGAGACTGGTTCAGCTTTGAAGAAAAAGCGTAGTGGGGGTGTACGGTCTGTACGTACCCCAGAAAACATTGATGCCGTGCGAGCTGCCATCTTAAGGAGTCCTCGTCGTTCGGTGCGAAAAATTGCCTCGTCATTGCAGCTCGGACGTCGGAGTGTTCAAAGAGTACTCCATGAACTTCAATTTCATCCGTACAAACTTCAGATTGTGCAACAACTGAATCCTAATGATTGTGTCTTGCGCCTGCAAATTTGTGAACAATTGTTGGCTTAAATCAATGAGGATGCTAACTTCATTCAAAATCTTTGGATGTCCGATGAAGCCCATTTTCACTTAAGTGGATACGTGAATAAGCAGAACTTCCGTTACTGGGCTCAAGGAAACCCTGCTCAGCTTCACCAGCGTCCATTACACAGTACCAAAGTTACCGTATGGTGTGCAGTGTCGTGTCATGGAGTGATAGGCCCTTACTTTTTTGAAGATGAACGAGGCACTGCTGTCACTGTGACGTCTGAACGTTATGTCAACATGCTAGAGACATTTTTGGCTCCAAGACTCTATACTTTTCCAAATCTTGACACTCAGCACACCTGGTTTCAACAGGATGAGCCACTTCACACACTGCCAGACAGTCTATGGCAGCAGTGAAACGTTTGTTAGGGGATCGCATAATTTCAAGGAATGCTAACATCGCTTGGCCGCCCCGATCTATCTCCAGACCTTTCAGTCTGTGACTTCTTTTTATGGGGACATCTGAAGAGCATCGTGTACCAGACTAGACCAAGAACTCTTGCTCATCTCAAGACACAGATTGAAGAGGAAATCGCCAAAATCCCAGGTGACACATTGCGCCGCGCTATGCAAAACCTAAAGAAACGACTTACTGAATGTGTACGGCAAAATGGGCAGCATTTAACTGATGTAATTTTTAAAAAGTGATGCCTAATGTAATTTCCAGTCTTGTAGAACATATTTTGAGCCTCAAATAAAGTTTTGTAACGTTTCTTCATTTTTTCTAATTATTTCAAATTTTCCCGTTTCCCTGCGCTACCCTGTATGAAGGGTACGTAGAAAAAACAGGATCAGTCACATTTTTAAGGCGTTTTGCTTCTATCTGATAGTGATTATCGTAAACTACATTTTCACAAGACCTTTGTATTGAATAACAAGTTAACGCCTGTGTAATACCACTATTATATTAACGACTCGGAACACAAAGTTTTTTATAAGTAAAAACATAAAGTTTTACCTTACAGCCTGAACCGGTTTTCGCCTTTAAAAGGCTTCTTTTAAAGCACACACACACACACACAAAGCACAAAACAAATTCGATCTACCCGGTGTTTACAAGCTAAATTGCTCAAATTGCAACAAATTCTACATAGGCCAGACAGGACGTAGCTTCAAACAAAGATACATTGAACACACAAAGGCACTCCACTCCACTACAGAATCCACCTTTGCAAACCACCTCATTGAAGCAAACCACACGTATAAAAACATCGACAATAACATGAACATTCAACACGTACACACAAAAGGCCGAAAACTAAACACTCTAGAACAATTGGAAATATACAAACACACGAAAACAAATAAAAACGACATCCTAAACGAACAGACACAATTCAAATCGCACGCATTATTCGAACATATCTCACCCCACACACACAGCATCGATCTTTCGAAATTCGATTCCGTCGCCAACAACAAGACGGACAGCGCTACCAGCGGCAGCCTCTGAAGAAGCCTTTCAAAGGCGAAAACCGGTTCAGGCTGTAAGGTAAAACTTTATGTTTTTACTTACAAAAAACTTTGTGTTCCGAGTCGTTAATATAATAGTGATATTTAGTTAAGTAACGGACACGTCATGGACAACGAAATCCAAGAAGCCTGTGTAATGATAATCCTAAAAATTTAACTTCCGTGAAAAATCAAGTCCAACGCTCCTGCACTGGGGAAGAACAAGTTAGCACAAAGAGTATATACCCGGGTACAGTCGATCACGTTACTCCTATAGCCTATTGAGAAAATGACTCTGTTTCATGTGATATTCATTGAGTTTAAAATAATTAATTTCATCATGATAAACCGTAGTTGAAAAAAGTGCTAATTTGTAAAAAAAGTGTCTCTTTCGTTACTAGCGATGATTATAATAATTTATTTATAAGTACTCTATGGACGAAAGAACATATCAGAATATCTGCTTCCATTAAAATACTGATTGGGATCCGTTTATCAATGTAAACGACAGCGTTTTCAAGTCATCCAAGTTGCTTTTAGTTTGTTAGGATCATGCGATGCACAAAATTATTATTTACGTGGCTTTGTAACAATTATTCCTGAAGGTCTAGGTCATAAAATAGTACTATGTTGAATGATGCTTCATATTCGTGCAAAGTTAGTTTTATCCAAAATAAGTTTTAAGGTAATTCTCAACCGATCAATCAAATCCAGAAATTTAGTTTATCCGAAATATTTTCAATTAAATTAATATCGATAACATTCTTTACAATCTGCTTTTATGAGCAACCATGTTTAGATGGAAAACAGGTTGAGTCCAGGATTAAGCGTGTTTTTGCATTATTGCAAAGGGAGTTTAAAGTCTATTTAAGTTATCCGTCAACAATAAGATGTTATTTTTGTGGAAAATCACAAAATTTTCTCAAACTATTTGAAGCCGATACAACAGCATTAATGTTAAAAATGGGGAAGAGGGATACTTGCATACTTTAAAAATCGTTTTCTGAAACATTAGCTGAATATGAAGGAACCTATTCTTTCCCGTAACTTTCATAGGAGTATAGGCCCAATATTTCGAATCATTTCTCAATAATCAGATACTACGTAATGTTGAGACATTGCCTACAAACGATTTGATGAAACAATCATTATTTTCACACGTTACTGACTGTAGTTTAATTTCAGGTACACATCATCATCTTTGTATACGTATTCTGGGTACACGCGAGTAATCCTTAGACAACATGCATTTGATTCGTGCGTTCTGCACCGTGTGAATCGAGTCCACGACGTGTCCCCTGTTTATTAGTCACCCAAACCCAGTAGTAAAATAATCACACCACGTCACAGGCGGCCTAGTTCCTAGCGATGGATAGAGAAATCATTGGAACAATGAAATAGAGAAAGTTAAACTATTTCAGTAGTGGGAACAATAAGCATAGTGCAACTTGTAGAAAGTTGAAAGGCAGACGTCCGGGTTCACTGAGGATATCATAAATGGAAAACGAAACTAATGACGTTGTTGCCAATCGATATATAAATATGCATGTTTTCTATAAATTTTAAAATCGGGAATAAAGCCATGGTAATGTAACAATCATGGCCGTGGGTTCGTTGCCCTCTCAGTATAGGGTAGCTAGCGTTATCCAAACTAATTAACTATATTTTACTAGCCACATTACTCCTATTTTTGCTTGGTAGCTCAAGTGTTACTGAGATAGTCCTCCATCATGGGTAACGGAAAACCAGCTGTCAATACTCTTACCAACAAAAATGCCACTAAGAATCTACTGTGAAGAGAGCGGATCTGTATTTCCGAGATCCGCACAAGGGAATGTACACAATGCGGCTACAAGTACGTTTTAAATGAGCTTGCTCTAGCTAAACAGTTGTGCAGTAAAGTTGAAAGCTCACGGAAAGTCACCAGGCCACAAAACTGAAACGCTACAATTAAGTAGACTAGTATAGTCCGATTCTCTATATTGGTATGTAGCTCAGTGGTGGAATTCCCTAAATATTGACATCGTGGTAAAGAAACGACAGAAATTATTGAGACATTTAAGAAAGTTTATTCTTGTTTACAGAAAGATTTACCAGCGTGTGTGTGTATGTGTGTGTGTGATAACGAATTTGTAGGAAAATGTAGTATAGCTTAAGCAAAAAGTTCTCAAAAAGCTATATGAAATACAACTGAATCGCTTGGTGTTCAAAAGGACATACTTGCATTTGACCAAATTTTTGGTAAAGTAGAAAAAATCTGTAACACTTTATTCCTTGATTGTACTTTATAACACAGTACTTCAAAATAATGTACAACTACCTAACCTTATTACTATAAAAAATACTCATAAAATCCATCAATATTGCCAGGATATTAGTATTTTTGTTTTCTTTAGCATATAATTCCATTTGTCTCAAGGCAGTGTAAAATTGTCATTCTAATATAAATTAGCAATGCTGCAACCGCTTCACGTTTAGCAGCTTCACTTAAATGGGGAGATTTCATTTTAATTTTAAGGTCTTTTTACATTGACAAAAGTCAATTCATGGATGGACAAAACGTACATTAAACGAGTCTGTGAAGTGATTTTTATAATTTGTATTTATATTTTAGTAATCTTTATTAGACACATTCATATCCAGATATTTTTAAGTGAAAAGAAAATGCATCGTTTTAGCATTTCAATTTGCTGCTAAAAATGTATCTTCTTTTCCAGAATGATGACTTGTATAACTCGGAAAAAATGATGCGTTCATGGACCTTTGGTTCAAAGTCTGGATCAAGATAGAAACCCCTTTCCCTTCTCCCTTTATATCTGTTTACTGGTTTAATGCCTCTGATACTTCTAACTCTTTTCGTTGAAACAGATAATGTAGATAAAAATCTTGAAGACACTTTAATCCCGTTTTCTAGTATTCTTCATTTTATTCCTTTCATAATCCTCTAAATTTTGTCTTTTTCATTTTTAAATTAGTCCATTTTGTCTGGTGTTACTGTTTCCGTGCACACTTTTAATATAACTTAGATAATGATGTTAATAAATCACTAACAGTTGAGAATAAACTGACATGTTTTAACATAGTCACACGATCAGCTGATGTGTACTACAGCTGACAGATTCATGTTAAAAGGGCATATTAAACACTCAAATGCCTTTTAACATGAATTGAGAATATAAAAACATTGTTAATTGGTACACATTGAATTCTTTAGCACCGTTTTAACACAGAGCGATGGATCTAGCGGTGTATTATTAGCTTCTGCCAAAACACGAAAACTGACAAAAAAATGTAAATTATGCCCTTTCAAAATTCAGCGATTCACCTATATAAAACATGAGTTACAAATTATATGCACCATTGTGTGGAAATTTTTGAATTTAAATTAACCAAAATCGCGGTCTACACGATTATAATTTCAAAACATAGCAGTCTACATGCTTTTCTAGAACGTGAAAAATCTTTTGGCAGAGCCTCATAATAAAATATGAGAAGCTGAAGCTGAGGGAACATCAACTCCTTACTGAACATGGATATTAAAAGTCTGAAACTTTCGAAATATATGACAGATTAAGGTAGGGTGGAGTAATGGGCAAGCGTTGTTTATTACGGTAATGAATAATACCATTCATTGATACCATATATGGTAAATAATAGGAAGCAAAAATAGTACAGTATGTAGGCCAATAATCAATCATTACATTTTCGTATGATTATAATCATTAACTAAAGGAATAGAAAAAACAGCAGCAAAAATGGTTTTGTCACCTTGTTATAGTACCTGATAAATAAACCAGTGAAATCTGTCTTGATAGGCGGGAGAACGAGGTAAAGCATAAAACATGAGGAAAACAGTAAAACAACCATTGTGATAAATTAGCGTTGATTTTAAAGAGAAGAAACGTTATATGGGCAGTGAATAGAAAATTGGCAAGAAAATAAGAAAGTGTTGGATAAATTTGTACATATTGAATTATAATCATTTGGCTCTGTTATAGCTTAGAATACATAGGAAAGGATTAGACATATGTATGCACACACACAGACGTCTAACAGTGTGTGCGCACGCGCGCGCGCGCGCGTGTGTGTTGTAATTATGTTAAAAGTTAAGACATTTTTTTATTTTAAAAGTAAACGATAACAAGAATCGCTAAAAAACACGTTAAAACTATCCACGCTTTACTATGTATTTCAATTAGTAAGCTGAAGGTGGTTTAAATCGTATAAGTTATAGACCTAGTGCAACTTCACCTATTGAATACAACAATGCGGCAGACTAGACGTTTTTGAATGTCAGCGTAGGGAAAGGAACTAATTAATTTTTGAGATAAATTGGAAATATTTCTAAAGCACAAAATTGCAACAAGACAATCAGCATACACAGCAAGAAGTAAAATTAAAGGATCGTCTTTGACTTTTACTGTTTCTTTATCGATCTAACGTGCCGAGTGTTGTTTTAGTTCAGCCAGGAATTAACTGCAGTGCTGTTCTCTATTCTGGCTTTTTAAATAAAAATATATTATTAAAAAACTAAAAACACGACCCCAATTACCTGTAGAATATTTAAATAATTTTCCACGAAAAGATACAAATCTTTCAGTTAATCGATTATTCCGCACGAGGTGAAAAAGACCCGATCTATCCGGGTTAAACGAAACGTAATGCGATTTCACGTATAAACATACACATATGAAGATAACATGTAGATTTTACTCTAAATTAACTTTATACTTCTGCTATTTCCGATGCAGACGTCCCAACTGTCTCGGTTATCCACTGCATTCTGTAAAATTCACTCCACCCAAAGACCTTCCCGTTTTGTTCTTCTTCTCCTACAGGTGCCCACTGCATTATGTTTGGAGCAATGGAGTGGGTCTGTCTGTAAATTTCGAATATGGCTATACCATATCTGTTGACTCCTGTTTACGTTAGCCAATAATTATAGCCCCCTCCTTCTTATAACGATTCGTCACCTGACTTCGTCATATCTCTATATTGTCTATATGCGAAGTCCTCGTTTTATGGAGCTACTCTCTTTAGTCACCTATATTCTTCCTTGTTTCTTTCAGCAAGTTTTCAGGACTCAATTCGCCACAACAATGCGTTTTTAAATAAATGTGGATTCCCCTTCCTTTGCTATGTTTATGTTCCACTTAAACCCAATCAGACATCTGATGACTCTTCTTGCTTTGATTACTCTCACGATTATATCTTGGCATCTGTGCTCTCTCGATTGAACAGTATCCTTAGGATTTTGTAAGATTCATACGGTAAAGGTTGCATGTCAAGAAAAGGTCTGGACATGAAGTCTCATTTTCCATACTTTTCGATTAATTTCCTACTCTATGTTGTCTTTCTCTCTAGGGACTGTGGTCTGGTATCCTTAAACTGGAGAGCATACAGATATTTACTATTCGATAAACAACCCATGAGATAGGTTTTTATGTTTGATCGACATGCGTATTTTGCGTAAATAATAACCAACATTGGGGAATAGTCTGAAGTTAAAAAATTACATAATAATAATACCCATCACTCAGCACGCATGAACTGTTCGGGAAACAACCATTACCAGTTCAAGTTTTCCACTGCGAGGCATAAACTTTCCTTAATTCACTCTATCTACCCCGGTTTTGTGTGGTTTGGAAGCAGATTAAAAATTTTAAACAGAGGTGATGTTTAGTTAGGGTTACCGTATGACCTAGGTGAAAAAAGAGGACAACCTAAAAATTTAATTGGATCGTTCCTTCACGGATCCAAAAAATTTGACAGTAAAAACATTATACATTATGGATAAGAAGGTATTCATGATTAAGTTAAGCATTTTTACAGAGTTTATACAATGTACAATTTAATTTTTTGATATAACAAGAAAATGCTCACAAACAAAACTTAAAACTGTTAGTTAGAAGCGGAACTTTCATAGGAAAAGAATATTTGTTATATTTATTTTTAATCATAGCAATAATTAATTTAATACTAATCAGTCTGAATCGGATTCACAGTCTATATATTCAATTGTGTCTTTGTGGTGCGATTGGTATTTATCAGATGAACCAATTCCAATCAAAAAGGTTTTATTTTCTAATAAATAGGGCTAATCATAGAACTGAACACATGAAAGACTTTTAAAGTTGTACTGCACACAAATTATACCTTTAACGTTTTCTACCATTAACTTATTTCTCTCTTCGATCCAGGGAGCGCTCTTGCGCGTGACTACATTTTACAGTTTTACGAAATAAGGAAGACATTTCCCTGTTTATTAAAAAATCCTCCCGGACAGGTTTTTAGCACTAAAAAAGAGGACGCGCCGGGAAAAAGAGGACGTATGGTAACCCTAGTTTAGTCTAACTATCGTTCGTTAACCTTGCGACATGGACGGCCCCATACCACTTCGACATGATAGACCTGAGTTCTACATGCGTTACGTAATTCCGTCTCTTGATCGTCGCATTATTGATCGTTCTATTTCTGTTGGCTCTACACGAATTTGCTGTGTTTCAGTTAGGTTTCAGTTAGCGTACGGGACCCACTAGATAGGCTACATCGAAATGAGATGAAAGAAGAAGTTTGGCTAGGACACATATACACTCTTCAACAATGTGTTCGAAATAGTAAGAATAACTCTGGGTTGGCACAAAGTCTTGACAAGGTAAGGTTGACATATAAACTGGACAGCCACACCTCGTGGACAACCCCACTCAAGGCTGCAGGAAACGCTCTGTAAATATGGGAGTGTTACTGCTGTCTCGGTCTCGGTCAGTGTGTGGCCTGTGTCTTTAACGTGACTTTAGTTGATTGATTATAAATAAATAAATAGAATTAGACACACAGACACACACACACACACACACACACGAAGCGTACGCCTGTATCTTTGATTTGCGTATGCAAAAATGTTTTAATTATATACTGTAACTCGTTTTGTTCTTCGTGAATTAAAAATATACTTCTTTCTTGTTCACAAACCATAATATGCAAAACAGATATTTACAACTAAATATTTTTAATATGTAAGTATGCATGAGCGCGTGAAACATACAAATCAGGTGCTAATACAAAAAGTACCATTTATTGTACAATGTCTTCGTTCAAGAAAAAAAAACAATAGTTTTCAGAAATGAGGAAGCTCTCCTGCAAGAAGTGATAGGAGAGCTGTATGAAGGAAGCACCTTGAGTCGTTTGCTTTTCACACGTGATCTTCCACATGTAGAAAGTGTTCTGTTGTTACATCTCATCTGCAGACGTTGGTAGTGGAGTCAAACTCGGATGAACCTATTCTACAAGCAAAATATCAACTCTACCGATAGACCAAAATCTGAAAAAAATAAAGCTTGACGAAATTAAAATTAATCATATGAATTTCGCAAACAAAATTTAAAGAACCTTTATACAAAAACGTGTAATTTCTCTAGAAAAATACAACAAAATATCATGGCTAGTAATGGATGGAAGGAACGTGTAAAATAACTGAAACAGTATGCCAATATAAAATAAATTACTGATATATAACCTGATCTTGGAGCCTATCTGAGCGTATGGTATAGTTTTGTTACTGCGCTATAGATGCATATAGTTGGAAAGTACTCAAACCTTCCAACCTAAGCATTACGGAAAACGGTCGATGCTCGACTGTGCACACGTAATTACGGTGTTTACCACGATCTTGGGTTTCAGAATGTGGCTAACTAAAGGATTTGCTGCCAAGCATTCAGCTCTTTTACATCATCGTGCCAATGTCAAAGTGTCTGACTCCTTGTAAACCAGAAATAACTGGAAAATTGAAGAGAACTTTCCCTTTGTTCAATGTGAGACCAAAGCCTAGAGTAAAAGCTGTCCCTGAAACACCACTGTAGTCCGGTGAACTACAGTGTTACGACGAACTCACGTATAGTCGTATTGTACAGTGGAAATAAAATACAGACACCGATGTAGTCACTAATAACCAGCTTTAATTTAGTCACAAATAAAAACTTTAAATCAACAAGGTACTCTAATACAATAATTCTATTTAAATTTGTCCACACGCAATAATAGTGACAATTACAGTATTATTATTCCGCACTAATTATAAGACAATAATCACTTTCCACTAATCAGCAACAATCACTTGATCCGCACTCTACATTTTCGCCGGGTGTACTTACTTCTAAGGCGGCCGCTGTTGCCTATATAGATCCCGTAGGTGTTCCAGAATAATTTTCCATTCTTTTGGACCAGCATAAACTTGTGTAGTTGCAAGTCCTCGAACAGTCTAGATGGTACTTAGTGTGTTGCATTGACACAGTCACTGCAGCTGCTGGGCTAGTCGAGAAACGTGTGGAACTTTCACATAACTGCACTTTTCGAGAGCGTTACATAATTTGTACCAATAGGTTTAAGACGTTGAACAAAAAGAACGGAAAAGGAGTCGGAATGAACAACTGATTGATAAAATAAGAGAACACAAATGTATATCGAATGGAGCTGGAAAGATGAAAGAAACAATAGGCTACTGCTCATTATATTGTTACGTAATGCGGAAAAAGTGTACGCCATTACAGAACATGCTACGTGTTTCTCGGCTATTCCAGCTGTAATGTGCGTGTGCGTACGTATTGCTGCTACTTGGAGATGAAAGACAATTACGTGACACTTGTCACGCGTCCACAACGAGACTTTTCCAGGTCCGCGGGCGTTGTGTTCAAGGCCGCAATCAACTACGTTCTAGTGTTTTTAGTACACGCGTATTATAGAATATGCTGGAATCTCAGCGGGGTATAAAATACAAGACTTCAGAGGTGCTTAGTTCAGTTTTTAGTGACGATTTATTCCAGTGCGGTTCGAAGTATTGTGGCGAAGTGTTACGTGTTTTATAATTGTGCGGGACTATATTAGTAGACATTATTATTGCGTGTGAACAATTTTTATTTGATTTGTTGTAAGAGACTGTCTTGTTGATTACAAACTGTTTAATTGTTATAATTAAAGCTGGTGATTGATTAGTGACTAAATTGGTGTCTTGTATTTTGTTTTCCACTGTACCATACGACGATCAGTAGACCGTCGTAACAATATTCTTAGTTTTCGGGTAAGCTGAAACAGTACAGGAGAATGGATAAGAAGATGAATTCAAGCGCAACCTAAAGTAAATTTGTATTAAGTCTACATTCACATAACGTTTAAACACGAGAACACAATGGCAACCGTGTAGGCCTATTCGTTTGTTGTTATAAAATAAAATTGTATATTTGTCTGAATAGACGGACTGGTGTTACGTAAACATATTTCCGTTATAATGACGCCGACTGGACAAAGCGTTTACGAAGGACAATGCAACGGCGCGCACACACATGTGCCATTGTTGATACCATTACCCGAGACGTGTTTACTTGATAGTAACACAAACATCTTTATGTTTTAAAGGTAGCTCGAAACTCAGTTTCCGTAGCGGTTCGTCTCTGCGACGCACAACCGCGCAGCTCAGAGTCAGTCAGTCAATCTTTATGTTTCGTATTATATCAAAACTAACTTCATACGTGAAGAAAACTAACGTTGTCAACTGCATAAACTTCAATTAAAATACATAAATACATACACGCGCGCGCGTTTTCTGTTGCGCGCGTATGTTAATACTCACGTGAATTACATAATTTTAAAAACTCATTTCTCAAGAATGTTGTCATTTACGTAGCTTTTTCGAGGCGTTGCTACAACCGTTTCGAGGATTCGCTACAACCGTTTCGAGGATTTGCTACAACCGTTTCATCAGTACAACTAAATCCAATTTTTAAACGACGGTAGCACTAAATTAAATGATTAAATTTATTGATGTCTTATTTTTTATTAATTTTCATAAATAGTATTGCGAAACAATAACAGTAATGCGAAACATTATTTATGTGTGTGTGTGTGTGTGCTGTTTTTATACATATTGTTACAACACAAATAAGCCACCCCAATACCAGGGATAAAAAAGATGATTCTGAATATAAAATAATACTTCATATAAAATAAAATGTTTAATATAAATAAAATATAAAGACAATGACTCGACAAACGACGACATGACCTAACCCAAGTGATTGAACCAACAAAAGGAAACAAAAGAAGAAGGGAACCACAAAAAACAAACAAGAATAAAACCAAAGAAGAGAAGAAAGTGATTAACCAAACCAAAAGAAAAAGGGAACCACAAAAAACAAACAAGAATAAAACCAAAGAAGAGAAGAAAGTGATTAACCAAACCGAAAGAAGAAGGGAAAAAACCAAAACCAAACAAAAATGAAACAAGTTCATGGAATTGAATGACTCAATGTAACATGTTAAAATGAACCCAAAGGAGAAGGTGGAAAACCAAAGTATTAAACAAATACAATGAAAATGAAGAAGAAGGGAAATGAAAAAGAAACAAACCCAAAATGAAGGGAAATAAATAAAAATGAAAACCAATGATAATACACAAACAAGTAATAAAGAATATGAGCAAGAGAAATAATGCACTCAAATATAATATTGGAAAAAAGACCAATAATTAACCTATGAGAAAAAAAAAGTAAATGTTATTATCCATTAATGGACAAAAAGTAATGGAATTGAAAGAAACCCAATTAAACAATGTTAAATATAAATATAAAAAAGCAAACTAACCCACAATTTAGAGTTAGATGTAATGATAGAAATATAAAGACGTAAAATTGTTAATATTATAAATGAGATATTGTAATGAAAGAGATAGTACGGTAGTGAGATAGTAATTAGAGGGATTACCCATTCAGAAACACTTAAAAACAAAAACATTTGTGAAGTGCAATATGAAAGTGTAAAAAACCAAAAGTGTAGTGATAAAGAAAGTACACTAATTATATTATAATAAACTATAAATAATTTAAAAGTGAAGGTGATGATTGAATGAGAATAGTGTAAAATAAAGAATGTTAATATCGTGAAAAATAGTGAATGATAAAAGCACAAACAATTAATAAATCCAAAGGAAACACTAAATGATAAAAAGTGAAGAATATTAGTAATTAAGAATAGCAGTAAGTATAAACAGTTAACGCTGAAAAGTGATGAAGACAGTAGTTAGTTAAGAAAGAATGTTATTATTAAATTTAAGTAAATGCAATTATAATTAAAAGGGAGAATACCCTGAAAGGAAAAACAGATAGTGTTAACATGGAGAGAAATTAAAGATTGTTAAAAAAATTAAGAAGTTAAAACAACTCCATAAACACCCATGTTATAAGGGATCGTTATAACGTTCATAAAAAGTGATGTTGTTTATCACACTAAAAATGATATAAAATAAGATGAATTGTAAACAAAGATTAGCAAATAATAGTCAAATAATTATTTAAGCAAGTTTATGAATTGGATATGGCTGGTAGAATTATACAGACCATAGGCCTAAATATTGTATTTAATAAGATCAAAAAATAGTAAATAATAGCCACATTGTTATTATTGGCAAAGTAAATAAGTAAAAAAGTTAAAAAAAATGTATGACTAGAAAACGAGGAAACCAAATAGTAAACAATTATGTACAAAATAATACTGACATAATAATAACACATAAACAGACCCAAAACACAACAATAAATGATACAACCAATTATAATAACAAAATAAAGACCATGAGGCTAAAATGAGATGTAATTTATATGAAATAAGTCAAATACCATAATGGCTACTTAGGCCTATGAAAATGCCTAACTGTCAAAAACAAACAACTACAAATTGTAATAAGTTAACTAAGAAATTAGCAAATCCGAGGCGAAGGACTCACCAAGGATAAAGTGTAAATAATTTTTAAGACAAAATATTATAATAAGCATTTGAATTCAAAAATAAATGTAATTAACAAGTATTAAAATAATTGTAAAAACATAAAACCTAAAATAACCCAAACTTGTGGGGTATCAAAATAATCTATGAAAGGAAATACATACTATAGTGACAATATTTAATAATTAGGAAGGAAGATAGAGGAATAACAGCAATCAGAAGATATACTAGGATTTTGAAAAGAATTCAAATTTTGATAACAATGGATTTATATCAATCTCAGCCAATCAGAATTCTTTGGTTACCATAGAAACCGACGTTGGTGGCGAAAATTACCGTTGAATACCGTTACTCGTAAAGCGTCATTCTCCCAGGACAGAAGCTGAATTTTGGAAGACCGAATTTTAATTAAATAATGTACAACAGTGAACGAAATTCAAAACCATGACTGGATAAGAAGCAGACGAACCATTAGAGCAGTCAACTAAAGACCAAGGACCATAAAACAGAAAAATAAAAGAAAATGATGACCACATCCTATATGAAAAGGACGCCAGACCTACTTAAGTCCAAAGATCAATGAAAATAGAACTTATTGCAGCCCAATCCTCTTCTGACCCAATAAAGGAAAACACCAAGTCATGCTGATGTGTTAAGTACCATTGAATTACCTTATTTCCAAAAAATAAAATCACTCTAAATTTTACTGAAAGTAATTTGATCTCACTATAGGCCGAATATTTCTCTTTCAAAGATTATTTAAGAAAAATAAACACACTGAAAATTTGTTAACATAAAATCTAACATATTGTTTAAACACGAACTTTCGAAACACATTTAACGACACTACAGAACAGATTGTAACAACACACCTTATTATTTATGTACACTTAGAGTAAGGTAAAGTACTTTTATTGTAATCATAGGAATTCTTTGCCTTGTAATCAAAAGAATTCACCGATTTTGGAACGAAATTAAATATGATAACTACACATTCAGCTGCAATGCTGATGTGAATATATCGTTCCTGAATCGATTCGTCATCCTGAGTATAATTGTTTCATGTAAAAAGTCAGTGCAGAGTTGTTAATCAACTAATATAATTTAATTGTCAAAATTGAAAATATTACTTAGCAAACATTAAAATAAAAAGAATTCACCGATTTTGGAACGAAATTAAATATGATAACTACACATTCAGCTGCAATGCTGATGTGAATATATCGTTCCTGAATCGATTCGTCATCCTGAGTATAATTGTTTCATGTAAAAAGTCAGTGCAGAGTTGTTAATCAACTAATATAATTTAATTGTCAAAATTGAAAATATTACTTAGCAAACATTAAAATAACTAGCACAGGGAGTAACCGTTGTTATTATTTCATAGGGAGTGCATTATATTACTTGTGTTCGTTTACGAAAGCTAAGTTTGATGATCAGCGCTCAAGTTGCAAATCGTACAACTAACGAATCGATCCAGAAGGCTGGACGAGCGGGAATTATTTGAACGCCCCGACCGTCATAGCTGAGAACACTCTATTAATAAGTTTAATTGTTTTAATAAACAATTTGGCGCCACCCGGGATTAACACACCCCTATATGAGAACAGGTAAGGTTACTGCCGTGTTGTACTGGTAATTACCGCAACGCTACGGACATCGTTAGCGCAAAATTGATGTAACGACCCCAGTGCGAGACGAACGCACTTACACTAACACATTACACCTATATAAAACTGGTACACATTTTACAGAGACGTACCAAACTACCGCGTTACAGATTGGCTTCCATCGCGGGGCTTAAACAAAGAAAGACGCATCCAACTACCGCGTTACAATATTCATATGTTTGTGGATGCATGCTTGTTACGTGAAGATAAATTGTTTTAGTATTCAAAGATGCCATAATGTTTCTGCCCTTTAATCCTTTTTACCTGTCTTTGTCATCAGCGTTTCAGCTCGCCGACGATGCGTCTGGCATAAGGTGAATTGAGGTTATTGTAGCCGCAACGTGCATCCACGCGATTGGCGAGTGCGCGTTCGGAGTCCTCACCGCCCATAAAGTAAATTTGTAAAAATTTATGTGGTTCGTTTGGCATTGGCAACAATGAGCCCACTTTGTGATAAACTTGGCCTTTGATTTTGAATGTTGAATTGAATTGTTGACCATTTGCAGCATTATTTTTAACTATTTCTGTTGCTCCGAACGATGTCATTTGGAAACATGAATTGAATGTTCGAATTGACTTCAGGAACAGGTTAGAATCTGGATCCGTACCGATAAGTAAGCCGTTCAATGGTTCAGGTGGTGTTTCAATTTCCGGTAGTTGCACTTTTCCTGACGCGCAACACATCCCGGCTGGCTCATTTTTGAATTTAAGCGCATTACAATGCGGACATTCCTTGTCCATAGCACCAATCCCCACTTTCGAATGAGCGTAATATTCAATATCGGGCTCATACTCGAATGCTAGACGAAGGAATGAATCGGATGTAAATACTCGATGTACTTGTTGGCGTTGTTGGTCATTTGCTCTGCGTGTGTTAACTACGAACCGGCGCGCTTGTCTTTGTTCCAATCGTCTTTGTTGATTTCGTTCAGCTCGTGCCTCTTGTGATTGTGATTCACGCAATTGCGCCATGCTCACACGCACATCTGCATTATCTTGTTGGATTTGTTCGTCTGTTCTTTGGGCTCTTCTATTTCGCATGTCTGTAGTTCTATTCGTTCGACGGCCCAAATTGGCCCCTTTGCGTCTTGCTGGCATTGTTCACTGTACAAAACACACATAAATAGATCAAATTGAAGTACTTAATGATGGAAAACAGTATACTGATAATGTATTTGTTCTTTTATTATTTTACCTACCTTTCACAATCATAAAACACGTATATATTTCTCTTTTAATTTAAAATGATTCCCACAAAATTTTGCACGCACTGAGTATAATAGTATTATTAATTGTCGTTTAATAATAAACAAACTAATAAATAATAAATAAAAACTAATAAATGTATGAGAATGTTCTGGAATGATTTATACAGGTAACACAATGGCCGTTGTTGGCGGGACCTCGTGACACGTGTTGAGTACTATTGATTTATATGAGATCACTTAATTAACTGAACGTGAGAACTATCTTCAGCAATTATTAATAAAATGGGAATAAATAATTATAGCACTGCAAATTGATGATAAATTTACTATGAGAATATAATTAACATGAGAGTTGCACTGAGAAATTAAATGATAAGTATAAGCGTCACTGCTACGATCGATGCACAAACAATAATAATGGCCGAAAACTGTGTAGGGAGTGAGAGAAAGCTTATTGTGTGAGAAAGACAGGAGACCGGCTTCGTTCTCATCCCTACTCCGTGCTGTTTGCTGGGTGAGAAGTGACACCGGTAGACGCCTGGCGGGGATAACTGATCGATTGATAATTGATCAGTTATCGACCACTGAGAGTTGAAGATTATTACAGTACTAATATCGCTATTAAAAAATGGTGGTTGGTGGTAGAAGGGTGAGAATTAAGGGTTATATGTATTTTTTAATGCCAAATCATAAAAAAATAAAAATAAAAAATTTTGTCCAAAAAATAAAAAAAACATTTTTGGGGTGGGCCACCCTTATCACTTAGGGGTATAAAAAATAGTTTACGACTTCTCGACCTACCGAATATACACAAAACATTTCATAAAAATCGGTATAATTGATCAGTTATCGACCACTGAGAGTTGAAGATTATTACAGTACTAATATCGCTATTAAAAAATTGGGGGTTGGTGGTAGAAGGGTGAGAATTAAGGGTTATATGTATTTTTTAATACCAAATCATAAAAAAATAAAAATAAAAAATTTTGTCCAAAAAATACAAAAAACATTTTAGGGGTGGGCCACCCTTATCACTTAGGGGTATAAAAAATAGTTTACGACCTATTCTCAGACCTACCGAATATACACAAAAAATTTCATAAAAATCGGTCAAGCCGTTTGGGAGGAGTTTGGTTACAAACACTGTGACACGAGAATTTTATATACGTACATAGATTTTATTTATTTGGGCAATGCAAAGTATCAATACTGTTTGTACTGTTGCAATATGCAGCTTCTTTTCGCCCTTCCTCTAATGGCATTGCTCGGTTGGCAAAAAATTTATTTTAAAGAATGAATTAAAAAAACATCTAATGTATTTATTAGAAACGTGTTCTAACCAGAGTTGCACACACAAAGAAAGTACGTCGTACACAAACTAAGGATTTCCTGTCTTTAATAAATCAGGTTACAGCTGACAGAACACAACAACCAAAAAGGCACGTGTACACACACGCGCGCGCGCGCACTGCTCGTCACAATTAGTAATGCATGTCGAGAACTGTATTAAAACAGGTCTATTCCTGTTTTCCACTATTTAAGACTACTTACAAAAATTTTTCTGTAATTCCTATCACCGCATTGTTCATATGTACAAAAAACTATTATGGGCGTATATGTATCGTTGTAATATATGTGTATGTGTATGAGTGTGCACGCGCTGCTAAAAACCAGGAACCGCTAATTAGTGCTCAGAGGGAGAACGTAAAGAAACAACAAGTTGATATTACTAGAGGCATAGGCACTGAAGATTAGACTAATGTGCATTGGCATGGACACTGGACGGATTAGAATGGTTTGGTAGAGGTACACGGAGAGTGAGTAGGTAATCAGTTTATGTTTCATAGACTTAGATAAAGCCTTTAATAGTGTAAGGTGGCACAAGTTAATGAATTTACTAAAAGATAAGGACGTACACTGGAAAGATAGAAAACTGACAAAAAAAAAGTATACAAATGAAAAATCAGTTATGAAAATAACAAAAGATAAAGGAAAGTGGTTTGACATTTGGAGCGGAGTGAGACAAAATGTTCTTTGTCGTACACACTGTTTGATATTCACAATACTCTATTGTGGAGCAGACGTTAATGGAAGGAAATAAACTGTTTAAAATTCGATGGTGACGTTAAAAAAAAATATAAGATATCATGGAAGTATAAAAGTCATTTTATATGCGTATTGATTGCACAATAGATTAATTATTAAATATATAAATTTACCTATCTCTCACGATGTATGTGTATAATTGAATCTTATTTATGACTCTGACTATCTATGCTCACGTGTTGGAACACAGTTTATATACTGAATTTTATATAAATTCATGTGCAATAGATAATAAGTTTTTACTTGTTTTAATTGATTCTTTTAATGCTGTGTGTGAGGCAACCATTTAACATTATGTATAACTATTCTGATTCTCATCAACACATACGTGATATCATTTAATAGATGATAGTTATCGACTCGTTTACTTTAATTGAACACAAGAAACTCTTAAAATCTATTCGTATTCCTTCAAACTTTAGGTTAACATTTGGGTTGCATTGGTAATAATGAACGCATATTTCTGATCAACTAAAATACTAGTTTAATTATCACTCATAACATATTATAATAGTACATAGGTTACGTCGCTGTACCTGAAATACATACATATTTTATAATAAACAAATACATGTCTCAATATATGCTGAAAACAAAGAAAACATACATACATATATAAATCAAATAATATTACAATTCAATATTCTACTTATTTAATGCGTTCATTAAATCCCAAATATGCTTTTGTTTATACGTTCATTAACTACTTTATTCAGATTTATTCATTACTTTTCTTAATAATTTTCTCAGGTGTGAATTCTTTGAAAGAAACCAGGTCAGTAGAAGTTACTAATTAGAAATAAGTATAATAATGGTTACTTGTTTATTGAATATCCATTAGTTGTTGACGAAGTCTCGTTCTGGTGATGGAGATGGCTCGTAGACACATTCCGTCGGATGCTGCTTTATCACAACCACTTAACACTTTATTCTTCCGATCACTCGCGTAGGCGTTTGTATATGTGTGAGTAATTGAAGTTCAGTGTTCAATCAATGTTTCATCTTACTGTGTATGCTGTGAGTTCGTTTTAATGTCAATATACATGTCTAGTTTCATTTGTCGCTGCTTCATTAAACGTTCATATAATTTATTAGTTTGTTTAATGTTTCGTGTTCATTATGTTGTTGATACACAATATTAAGTTCAAATAATTTGTATGTCGTTAAGTGATGCTGTCTGTTGGTGTAACGGTCTGATTGTTCACTTGGTGTAAATTTTACTAAGTCCGTTACTTCGCACACCGGTAAAGTACCACTACCGCGATATGAATGTATTATTAAGTCTTTTAAGTTACTTGTTACCGATCTAACTTCCGAACTCGAGTTAGCATTCCGCCGTTTAATGTACTCTTCTGAACTTTGAATAATTACTAACTCCGAATGATTTGAGTGAACAATTGAAAGTTTATGATATACCGTCTCTCGCACTTGAAGTTAAACTACTTGATATTTTGAATGTAAACTGTCTGAAAATTCTGACTGTAAAACTTTAGTATAACTGTTTCAAAATTTGAGTGTAGACTGTTTAAAAATTGAGTATCACTGACTGTCTCTATCTTGGGCAGATAGTTTTTATTAATTCGTCCCTACTCAAAATTTTGTCTCTGGCGCGCTTCACGCCTACTTCATTTCGATATTGGTCAGTTTTTGATTTTCTTGGAAAATACTGTCCCACCAT
This sequence comes from Magicicada septendecula, assembly GCA_034769895.1. Taxonomy (NCBI): domain Eukaryota; kingdom Metazoa; phylum Arthropoda; class Insecta; order Hemiptera; family Cicadidae; genus Magicicada; species Magicicada septendecula. Next base: position 249,088,459 of record CM068376.1, on the reverse strand, counting down.
GTCAAGATTCTACGTCATAGTTCTTCCGATAGGTTCTTCGTTTCAGTTGCTATGGAAACACCCCTCACCATCAAATTTCTCGCTGGCTGAAGGCCTCTGATAGGTCCTTAGGTCTCCCCGATTTCTGCCCTGACGATCGTTGACCCGCTTCGAAGAAACTACGGCTATTAAACACTTGTCTATCAGCCTATTGTCTGAGTAAACTCTGCGTTTCTATAGATTCCCATTATCTGTACTTACAGTCTCCCTGGCGTATTGTTCTATGCTCTAACCCCTTTTTTCTGGCTATTACTAATTTCGAACATCTGCTGGTCGTTGAAGTCACCCCAACTTTCCCTTCGTAAATTCTTGTCTGTCAATTAGACGATACCTCCAGCTGCGTAACATGACTGTAGTCTTTGTCAGCCTATCTTCCAGTATTGTTTCTTAAGGTGCAGCGCATCCGTTTCATTGTAGTATGGAGTCTCACTCGTTTTTGTCGTTTATCGTCTACTGACGTAACATGGTCAACATCTGCTACAATTCTCGGTACGGGTGTGAATGTCCTTACTTACTTTGTTACAGCTGCGGAGAGCAATAATTCTGGACGAAACTTTCCCTGTCATCTAACGCCACCAAATTCTATAGTTGGATTGAACTTAATGTGTTTCTATTGTCAAGTCAGCAACGCTTCACTGACACCTTCTCATTACTCCTTATTTATTGCTCCACCATAAGTCGTTGACACTGCCTCGTGTGAACGTACTCTGCCGAGGTGGAAAATTTAAAAATTTTTAAAAATTTTCTGCTCGTTACAGAAGGTTACGAAATTAAAATAAATCAAGGAAAAACGAAGGTGATGAGATTAAAGGAAGGAAGTTTTAAATTAGGTATGTGAAAGAAGTGATTAGAATACAGGAAGGTACAGACATTAGTGAGAATAATATGATATTAAAAATTCAACAGAATTAGAGAAAGGCAAAAAAAAATAGATGACGAAATTTTCGAGTGGCAAAACGATCTTAAAGCTGAAGGAGAGACTGATGAATCGTTTTATGCGGAATGTTTCCTGATGGAAGGAATAAGTTGAATGGATAAAATGATCAACGCAAATAATCAAGGGGGGTAGAATACTTCTGAGGGTTACGTAAAGAGGAATGAATGAATCTGGACTGCATATATCCAGACTACTAATAACGGTTTTTGAGAGAAGAGTGGGAGGAGAGAAAGGGAGAAGACTGAAGGTCTTGACATTTGGTGCCGTATGAAGGGACTAAGGCTCAAGCCTGGAATGGAGACAGCGACCTGCAGCGTGGCAGAATACCAAATAACCATGCATTTACACACACACACACACAATACAGACTATTAAAATTTATGTCATCCGTATTAAATATTAAGGGCGAAGGAATTACATCCTACATTGGTTTCTTTCGTGCTGGTTAAAAGTAGTTATTACACAAGACTAGTGCTGGAAGATGAGTAGAAATGTGATAAAGAGGACCGAGTATCAAAGATATTAAGATGGGAAGTGGAGAAGACAATTCAGGAGTTTAGGGAGAGGAAAGGAATGGGCTAAGATAGAATACTATCTGAGGAGTTGAAATGCCTTAGGCACTCACGCAGTGTCAAGACTGACCGATCTAGTCGATAGGATCCACAACATGGATATTTGGTCTGAAGATTTACTGAAGACTATTCTAGTCACCTCAACAAATACGTGCAATACTGAAGACGGTAAGGACTACAGGACAAATAGTTTTGTGTGTCACGTTACAAGGTTGGTGCTAAGGAGAACAGAGAGAAGGATTGAATAATAAGGAAAGGAATAATAATAAGGAATAATAAGGAGGGAAGGATAATATGGAGGTAAATCAATTTGGTTTTAGAAAAGGTAAAGGCACAAGAGATGCATTTGGATGCCTGAGGATGTTGGGAGAAAAAATATTATAAGTGAAAAGGGAGATGTATTAGAAGGGAGGGGTATGCATGTTAATTCATCGATTTAGAGAAAACGTTCGAATATTTGACTGAAATATCCTTCTGAAGATTTTTAAAGACATTTTGGTCTATACTAAAGGATAGAAGAGAAGTAAAGGAGCTGTACAGAAAACAGAAAGTAATAGTAAATGTAGATTTGGATTAATTGGAAGTGATGGGCATTGGAAGAGGCGTTAGACAAGGACGCTGTTTGTCACCAGAAATGTTCAATATCTACGCTGAATAATTGACAGAGAAAGCCTTAGAAAAAACAAGAAGAATTGTAGTGGGGAAAGAAGAATTAAGCCCATTAAATACGCGGATGATCATGCAATGTTGGTGGAATCAGAAAAAGAGCTAAAATTTCTACAACTTCACAATGATTGAAAATATTGTTAAAGTAAGAAAGGGGTTTTGAATGAAGATAATCGTTGGAAAAACTAAAGTAATGAGAATTAGCAAGAGTAAATGCTTTATTAATCCTTCCTCGGAAGGAAAATCAAGTGAACTCGTTTAAGTATTTGGGGAGTACGTTGAGATGAAATGCAATCTGTGCGGAGTATGTCAGAAGTAGGATATCTATGAGTAAGAGAGCTTTTGAAAAGGTAAAAGCATTACTAAGAGCTAGAAGGATTTCGATTGGGATAAGGAAGAGATTTTCTGACTGTTTTATTTGGGGAGTAGTTTTATATGGCAGTGAAAAATGGACCATCAAAAAGAAAGAAGAAAGGTAAGTAGAGAACTTGGAATGTATTTGCTGTCAAGAATGATTAAGGTTAATGGACTGGTAGAATGGGAAATGATGAAGTATTGACCAGAAGAGAGGAAGGAAAACTGCTGAAAGTAGCCTAATAAGAAAGATAAAGATAGCTTGGTTGGGACGTATGTTGTATAAAAACTGCAGTTAAGGATCATAGAGGAAAGTGGAAGGAAAGACGAAAGGCTGATGATATCAGAAACTGAAGGTCCTATGAACAGACGAAGGCAGAGAAAAATTGAGACCAAGTTTTAGAACCTGTCGTAAGACAGTTTTGCTAAAGGAGAAGAAGCGAAAATAATGTTTAGTGCAATAATATCCGTCTATTAACGTATTCATTATTGACTCTTTATTTAAATAATTTAGCTGTTTAAACCTTTTGGTCATTTGAATCGTTTGATCGTTTACATCTTTTTAGATGTTTTAGCATAATGTACATATGAGGACAAATAATTTTTAATAATAATTTTCGCGCGAGGCTTTTAAAGAGAATCTATTGACGGTGATTGACGTTTCTGATGGAGTAGACGGAGGACCTGGGCTAAAAAAAGGTTTATTCCGTCCGTGCAAGATAGGACGAAGGAAAGCACCGTACTACTATATATATTATTATATGGATGATTTGTGTCACAATAGTCGCACAAATGATTTCGTAAATAGTCACACGCCTATATTAGACATCTAGCGTGCTGTATCAAATCAAAAACTTGTAATAAAACAATCCCAGGTTTTGTTAAATAACCATAATCTACTCATGCCCTCTTCACAAATTAAATAATCTAATATATTTTCTAATCTTTCTTCACAATCACCAGAATTGTCAATAATTATCTAACAGTTATACTTAGTAAACTGCAATCGATAAAAGACTGCAGTCTACAATTTAGCGACAGTTTAATGCAGTCGATAATTGAGCGCAGTGTAGGCCTAAATGTCACGCCCTGCGGATCACGACGCATAGATCTATCGTCACGGCACACTTAAGCAGAAAGAGTAAAGAGAGTAAAAGGGACTTCCAATTTGTTTGGAATAACGGTGATGGTGATAGTCAATAATGTAAACAAACTATCATAAGTCTTCACATATAAAATGATACATACATACGCACGCACACACTCACATCACCAACACGTTCACCCAAATGTTTAATTGTTTCGTTATGTTTGATATTTATATTGTATTTCATACACAGGTCCTGAAGATGACAATAAATATTGTCGAAACGTCGATGCAAAATAGCTAAAATTTGTATTATTGACCGATCCTCACTAACCATCCACTAAAATATTTATTAATTTACATACATTGTAATTCCTTTTATTTCTACAATTATTTATAGTCATATCGTAACACACGCGACTGGCTTAGAAATAGGCCTACGTTAAATGATTATGGAAGTTCGCTGAAAATTTAATAGCTCTTGGGGGGATTGATCCCCCCTGATCCCCTGTATTTACACCACGACCAGGCACAACAGGGTGAAAGGGAAAGAAGAAAGTATTATATGTATTTGTATTATCTGGAATTGTAGCAGCTATAATGTTTATATTTTTACTATGTTTAATATCTTCTATTTGTTTGCCTGTGTCTGTTTTAGCTGTAAGGTTTTATTAGTAGATTATTTTTTTAATGCCTTCCCTTTAATTTCAACAAGTCTCTTACTACATGATTCATTTTTGAACACGTTATTTTAGTCAGTCACCTTCAAAAACACTTTGAGGTAATGAATATTCAGAAGCACACGGATTTGTTTGTAATCTGTCACATCCTTGTTACGCGGCCCGCACGGATTTTCCTTGTGCGGCCTACTTACGAAACCCCTATTTGTAGGAACACAACCCGTTACTAATTGAACAACACCCGATGGTTAATTAACAGAGTAATTTAAAACGAATGAGTTTGAGACTTTTTTTACCAAGAATCATAAGATGAACCGCTGCTTCCGGTAGGATGATTTTCCCAAAAACCTTGACTATCATATGCACTATGCAGACAAATAGTGTATTCAAATTTGGAAAAATCAAAATTACAGCGCAAACATGTGTGTGTGTGTGTGATAGCTCTTATTTCATCGTTTCCTACAATTAAGAGATATATTCAGCTCTGCCTTAGGTTTTCGGAGTACGCGGTTTTTAAATACATTGCTAAATACATTGTCAGTCTCTGACGATGATCAGTCTATGAAACGTAAAACAAAATAAAACATTCTTCATGTATTAAACGCAGGCTCCACTATGTCTGCTGTAGCTATCCTTCGCTCGTCCCCTCGTCCATACAGATGTACGTCGATGTTCAAGATGAATATTTTCGTATGTTAAAAACAAATTTTTCATAATTCGTTTATTGAACACAGAAACTTGTTTTAACATAAAATAGCAAACATTAAGCTTATCGCACGTTCAGTACTGAATTAAGTCATCAAATGCGTTTTCTATCACTAACTGCGTACATAAATTTAATACGAAATTTTAAGTGCTATTTTGCATTTATTCCTTTGTAAATAACTCGCTGAGATTCTTGCAAGTTTTCTGTATAATGTCTTCAAATAATAAATACTTCTGCAAGTAAAATTTTTTTATTGTATTTCACCTGATGCACGTTTCACAGAAATTATTCTGCATTTTCAGACGTTTTATATGAATTAACGTATAATCGATCTGTTTCATATTAAATATAGGCATACATATATATGACATCTGAAGATACAGAATACTTTCTGTGAAACATGCGTCAGGTGAAATACAATAAAAAAAATTACTTGCAGAAGTATTTATTATTTGAAGACATTGCATATTTTGTATTTAGGACTAATTTACAGCATCAAAAATTTAATTTGAAAACAATCTTACTGTAATGGAGCGTTAGAAAATATTTTGAACATAGTAGGCCTATGCATTTGATTTTTTTTTAATACAAACTTAAAATATTCAAATTAATCGTTTTATAAACCTATTTTATTTATGTTTAAAGATTTAATGCATTTATGAGTTTAATCACAAAACTAATTTTCTGTTCAACATCAATGCAACTTGAAGTAGAGTTACACTTCAAAATTATATTTTGGAAATAAGAATGATCTTTAACTCAGATTTTTATTTCAGTCCTATAATGATTTGAGCTAGGCCAGTTTAATTTTCTTTTCTTTTGAAGCATTACTGATGAAATAATTTGTATTTATTTGTATCATACCAAGATTATCAGGGAGGTAACATCATGTACTGCGTTGTCACTATATATATGATATAATATGTTTCTGTACCAATCGTGCAAATGTGGAAAAGAATTATTCCAACTTATTATTTAATATTTAACTTACTATACTACTACTATATACTACTATACTATATTACTCGCTTACTACATAAACAGTTGCTCGCGATTCTTACAGTATGGCACGTGTTGCACTTATGAGCAAAAATGAAAATGTTGGTTGCAGGAGTGGATGAGAAAGGGAGTGTGGAAATGCCTGTTACTCCGACAATTTGGGTCTGTCTTCAATTTACATAAACAGACACCCAGAATAATAGTCGTACTTTTTCAATTCTCGTAAAAGTAACCTTCTTTCCAGTAAAATGCACAAACAGGTAGGCGGACGCCCACCTAACCGACTAACCATTCCGACTCCAGTACCGACTAACCATTATACCATGATGATAATACTAATTATAATAATAGTGGTAGTAGTAGTAGTAGTAGTAGTTGTTGTAAATTTTTTACGAGGGAGACTGTGGAAAACTAATGTTTGCTGCAGGAGGGTCCGCATTCCTACGGTGTGTGGGACTCGCACCCACCAAAACCACAAACCCTGTTGTCCACGGCATGGGTCCACCTTGGGACTCAGATTGCGCAATACGTCAAGGTGGTGCCATTTGTACTTCGTCCTGTGGATGTTTATCTGTTTTAAACCTTCAGCTTGTCCACGTTACCTGTTTTCTGCTATTCTGTCAGTGGCCATAGGCTAGATCATCTTACCTGCTCCTAGTGGTGTTCACTTTGTAGCATTATTCCGATGATATTTTCGGGCGAGATCTGTCCCACTACATTTTCCAGGATTTCCCTCTCCTCTTTCCATGTATTACAGGTGAAAAACGTGTGATGCGCATCGTCTAAATCCTGTTTACAGAAAATACAGTCTGGTCTGTCTACTTTCCCCATCCTATATAGGTAAGCCTGGAACAGACCGTGGCCAGTTAGAAACTGCGTTACGAAATAATTAATCTCGCCATGTTTCCGGTCAGTCCACTCAGCTAACTGTTTTATGAGCCTAGCGGTCCATCTTCCCTTCGTGTCACTGGTCCATCTTTCCTGCCACTGAGCCATAGTACGGGCCCTGACCTCCTTGTGAGCTTGTACAGTATCTACTTTGGCCTTCGTCTTACAAACCTGTTTCCGCTCCTGTGCCAGCAGATCGATTGGGATTATTCCCGCGACGACAAGAACCGCAGACTCCGAAACCGTGCGCTAGGAGCAAACCACTCTGAGTGCTTCATGGCGCTGCACTGCTGGACGCGACGTCTTATTTCTCGAGTTTGATTCCATCAGCCCAGATCTCCGCATCATAAAAATAATAGTAATAGTAATGATATTAATAATAATAATAATAATATGCAGAACTGAAACTTGGACTAAGAAATTAAAACCTTGGGAAATAAGAATCGTATTGAAACGCAGAAATAAAAACAAGGCGAACTAAGGGAAAAACAAGTCAAATAACGTGAAAATAAGTGGAATAAGAATAATTCAAAATTATTGTGACTGAGAGGAAATTGATAAATATATAAATAGGAACAGGTATATTCCATCCTAAAACCTGCAATAAGTTACAAAACTTAATTTCTAAACATAAATAAATAATAATAATAATAATTTTCATTATGTGTCCGCTGTGTTAATTGATGTTATGTTCGGTAGCGTCGTATGTTTGAAGACATTTATTGTGCAAGATAATTCTTAGAAACTCACGTCTAGGAATCTGGTTGAAGTATACTTAAACTCAGAGGATTACAGTTGAACGTTTTCCAAATGGAAAACTGTGAATTTCAATGATTCTTTCAAAATCCCATAAACCCTGAAAACTACTCATATTGCTTTTTAAGCTTGGTATGACACAGAAGCTACGAAACCAGAAAGAGGGGTCGATCTAGGATAAGATGATTGGGTGATGTGCTGGAACATCTCGGAAGAATGGGTGTGAGGGGTGACGCTGAGATGGCAACGATTAAGGTACATTGGAGAAGATTGGTTTTGGAAGTCAGGGCTCACGTTGGGTTGTAGAAAGTTAGCACGATAATGCTCTCATAAGCTAGATAGATGTAGTCCATCACCTACATCAACCACGGCTATTTCAGGATCTATTTAAATTTATGTGAGAAGCGAACCTGAATTTTCACACTACCTAGGGTCTGAATTTCCGAAGAGCGCGTTTTCCCTGTGACCCAACTTTTGCCCTGCACAATCTGCGATGTCGTTGAGTTAGCAAGAGGCTCGTCCAGAGCTATGATATCAGGAGAAGAAAAGAACTCGGTTGCATCACAGATCTTGAGAGAGATTCGAAGTAGAAGAAAGAGCCTTTCGAACACGTAATCTTCGTAATGAAGACGGGGTTGCAGAAATAGTCGAATCGTCTGAGAAAAGGTACAGATAAGGCGTTTGCTAAAAGTAATTAATCGAAAGATTGAAGGATTGGTTTATGCTCTCTGCACATGCCGGATGTCCATATGCAGGCTAACGTCCGTCTCCGTTGCCACTGGAGAATTTTTATTAGGAACAATACTTTAGTATTAACTCATCTTGACTTTCCACTGCTTTGTGTATGGAGGTGTGGGGGCCTGTGGGAATCAGACTTATGTGATGAGTTCAGGCGCGCGCACGCTTGCACACACACATTCTAATTAATTAATGACTGCACTTTCTTGTTCACATATTATGTTAATAACTTTAAATTAATATGTTGATAGGTTCGTGACCCAACGCCTAAGACGCATAACTAAGACGGACTGATTTCTTAGCTAAGTAATAATGAAGACCATATTGTATTTCTTTAATATATGAAATGTTTTGTTGTGAATGACTGAGTATTATTCATATTATTATTAATACGTTAGTAGCATATATATTATTGTTATATTAGTAAAGATTTTGAGGCGACTGTCAGACTGGCTGAGTGGCTGAGTACAAGGCTGCGAGGAAAGAACTTCGACGGGCGATAATTCGCAACAAGCCGCACTGTTGGAAGTACCTGTGTGAAGATGACAATAGAGACCACGAGGACTGGGGTATAAGATTGTAATCCAAAGCCTCGGAGCCTTGAAGACCACCGGTGTAATGGATGCGGTAACCACGTAGAAAATCATAAGAGCTCTGTTCTCCACCCACCCGGAGAGAGGCAGGACCTATTTTGGGAACATAGGAAATTTTCCTAATTTTACAGCAGAAGATTTAGAGCTGGCAGTCAGGACGATGAAGAACAGGAAAGCTCCAGGACTCGATGGAATCCCCAACGAGGTGCTGAAGGCGTCAGAAGGCGTTTCGTCAGGCGTTTCGTCCTAAGCCAAAGTTGTTACTGAAGATGTACAACGAGTACTTGAACATCGGGAGTGTTCTGTGCTCCTTGGAAGACAGCACGCCTGGTGCTGATCAGCAAGAAAAAAGGTGGCCTAGATCTCCCGTCGTCGTAACGACCACTCTGTATGTTAGACACTGCTGGGAGGTTACTGGAGAAACTCATCAGGACAAGACTAGCAACGGCGATCAGAACTGCAGGAGATCTCTACGAGAAGCAGTTCGACTTTAGGTCGGGAAGATCGACGGTGGACGCGATACAGGAAGTGTGTGAGGCTGTCAGAAGAGCTGATGACTACAACCATTTCTCGCGAAGGGTTGTGCTGCTGGTAACACTGGACGTTAAAAATTCGTTCAACTCAGTGAGGTGGAGCGACATGGTGGAGGCGTTGGTCCATGACTTTCGCGTGCCGAGGTACTTGCTACGCACGAAGGACAGCGGCGGATGGCTGTCACAGTCGGGGCGTCTCATGTTGCAGTCCTTGGGCTGGACCTCTGGAACGCATCATATGACAGCCTGCTGAGGGTGGAGATGTCGGACGAGTCGTGTTTAGTGGGGTACGACGACGATGTCGCGGTGCTTGTCGTTGCTCGTACCACTGACCAGGCCTAGATCAAGCTCAACAGGGTGATGCGATTAGTCGACAATTGGATGGAATCGCACGGGCTGACGTTGGCCCTCAGCAAAACGGAAGTCGTGGTCTTGACCAAGAAGAGGATTCCCAGTATAATCTCGGTACGAGTCGGAGACGAAGTGGTCGAGTCAAAGCCAGCGGTGAAGTACCTTGCAGTGATGATTGACTCCAAGATGAGTTTTTTTTTTAGCAGATTAGGCGTACGGTTGACAAAGCGGAAAAGGGAGTTATAGTGCTTAATCGGCTCATGGCGAACATCGGCGGCCCGAAGTCAACTAGAAGAAGACTTTTGATGAAAGCTGTCCAGTCAGTCCTATTGTATAGAGAGCAAGTGTGGACAGACTCCCTGAATCGTAAGATTTACAGGATGAAACTAGTTCAGGTCCAAAGACGAAGTGCTTTTCGAGTTGCATCGGCCTACCGCACGGTTTCCGAGTAGGCTGTCTTGGTCGTTGCCGGAGTGATGCCGATTGACCTTCTCGCCAAGGAACGTAAGATCGTCTTTCAGAGGAAGAAGGAGTTAGGTGGTGAAGCTGCACACCGAGAGGCCCGAAGCCAGATGCTGGAGAGCTGAGAGCAAGAAGAGCGAGCTCGCTGGACGAGAAGACTCATCAAGCAGGTGCAGCCGTGGGCGGAGAGGAAGAATGGGGAGATCGACTATTACCTCACCCAGTCTCTGACTGGACACGGGTATTTTCGATCTTACCTGAAGAAAGTTGGAAAGGCCGAGTCACCAGAGTCCCTGTACTGCCCGGGAGCTGCGGACGATGCCAGCCATGCATTCTTCGCCTGCGACAGATGGGAGCAACATAGAAGATCGTTGGAAGATGACGTTAGGCAGAAGATCTCTCCGGATAACATCGTTGAAGCGATGCTTGAAGGGGAGGACACCTGGAACTGTGTGGCATGCTTCGCAGAAGAGATTCTCCGAGCGAAGAAGATAGTTTTGGATAATACAATACTGAAGGCTAACAAGTCAGATGTGAGCCATAGGCCTGAATAACAATAGGCCTAGCCCGAAGTAGTGTGTCAAACAGTTCCAGGTTAGTGTTCTAGAAGACGAAAGGGAGGTGGTTTTTTAGTGGGTCGGGTATAATACTCAAACCCATAGACCCCGGAAGTGTGGACCTTTGCGGATATTTGTAGAGCAAATTTTTCACCTGCCCTCGTAAAAAAAAAAAAACAACAAATGTACAGAGTTATAGTTATTAATATATAAATAACATTACAAATTATGAATTGCATTTGCAATGGAAGTAGGCCTATAAGTGAAAGTTATAAAGGAAACATTTTCATTATATGCGCGCGCGACTCTGTGTGTGTGTGTGTGTGTGTGTGTGTGTGTGTGTGTGTGTGTGTGTGTGTGTGTGTGTGTGTGTGTGTGTGTGTGTGTGTGTGTGTGTGTGTGTGTGTGTGTGTGTGTGTGTGTGTGTGTGTGTGTGTGCTTGTGGCGCGCGAGCGTGAGATTTTGTGCAATTACGCTTGCTTTGCATCGCGTTCATTCGTCGTGCTCTGGGCTCGAGTCCACCAACCCCGTCTGTCTATCCCTGTGGATTGAAGTTTCGGACATCAGTCACATGAACATACACAACACCATCCCTCCCCATACGTCAGGTCATTGCGGGGACGTGGTATATAATGCAGACCGTTTTCCCTCTGCCATGGGTTGTAACACGGCTAACATGGGGCTCATGCTTAAGTGATGACGACGACGATGATGATGATGATGATGATGATAATGATTATGATGATTATGACGAATATATATTGCAAATTAGTGGTAACTACGCTCCTCAAAGTCGAAAGCACTGAAGAAACATGATTCGAACGAAAAATACTGAGAAAATCTTTTGGACCCGTCCAAAATAACTACTGTTCACGAAGAATACGAAGGAATCATGAAATAAATAATCTAATGCACGTAACCGAAATAGTAAGTTTTATAAAAAGAATAACGATAGCCCTTGTGAATCCTGGCTGGGACTCACAGTGAGGATGGAACAATACATAACTTCCAGGAAATTCTAGAATGGAGACCAGTAGGTAGGAGATCAAGAGGAATACGAAGGAAGAAATGGATCGAAGATGTTCAAGAGTATCAGAGGAATAGGGGGATAAGAAAATGGAGTTCATTAAGAGGTCTGAATGAAGAAAAATAGTTCAAGAGGTTAAAACCCATACTGGGTTGTAACGCCAGTAGAAGAAGAAGAGTGGTTTACATACACGGAGTTTTATACAAATTTTATATAACTGATGATAATGCGGAAGGGAATAGAATCAAAAATAAAATTCAACTTCGTTAATTGTAGTTGAACCTCTCCCTACACGGTCTGGATCATCAGTGGTGAAATTATTGTATGGTATTATAGCTATTTCCCTCCCTATAAATTCTATATTTTACATATATAAGCCTATGTATACATGTATTTACTGTATATACATAAGCGTGACGAGGAAAGCGGAAACGTAGAAGAAATACAGCCCTTTTGAGAAGAAATACAATTGCGTTAACCCTCCTGTCGGGAACGATTAAGATATCAATGTAAACAAATATTTAAATATTATATTATGTATATAACACGTGTGTGTGACATTTAAAAAGTAAATGAAAAGTTGGTGTGAACTAGACAGTGTTTAATAAGACTGCATCAGCTATGAACGAAATAAAATGTTTTAGTAAAATAATAACAAAAAGTCGGGTAAGTTAAGTCCACGTCCCCATCGTCCCCCCTGGGACCTTCTGTAGCCACACTCTAGCTACAGATGCTAATGGACCTCTGTGAAGACCAACGGACGGAATGGTGGAAGAGATCTCAATGATCCAACAGCAGGACGTGCGGAAGAGTCTTAGAGGAGCAGACCTCTTCAAAAACCTGGGTTCATCTGGCTCCGGATGATAACACCCAGTAAGGGCCCCTGCCTAGGGTTACAGGTGAAACCCGGTCAACGGTCTCAAAGGCGGATGAGGCATCTCAGTTCCCAACGGCAGAGAGAGAGAGCGGAAGAACCTAGTGGAGTAAACCACGAAAAACAATCATTTCGGACTAACAATTCGATCTTATCTCGGAATTTAATTCCTACTTTTGCACTCTATAGAATTTCAATTGCAGTATGGAAAGTCCGCTAAATGAAGCCACTACCCCAGGTGGTAACTTGAAACAGAAATCCACCATGGTATCATGCATCATGGATTGGGACCAAGGGTTCTGGGGAGTCCCAACAATTGCAATCAAAAGTTTGAGTCGGAGCAACCTTGGAATCCCTGTAAATGGAAGGAGTCCAGGTTATCAGAGAGAAAAACGCAGGTTCAAAGTGGACTGAAGGCAGGAAGAAGAGACACAGTTAAAAGATGAAAGAATATTACAGAAAAAGAAAAGAACAAAGAATAAAGAATTGAAATTGGCATGTAGTATGTGGCATGTGACAAGATTAAACGTCAGAAATTGTCACCCCAGTTCACTGGCTTTGGAAAGATGATCAACATCATGAATAACAACAAACTGCTATTGTGTTTAAAAAGGAAGTGCCTAGCAGCGCGTGCTTTAGAAAATAAAAACACTGGAGGACTCCGTAGATGAGTACGGACTGTATGGTTACCGCGGTACTGATACAACGGCGCAGATAAAATGTAACGTATAATAGACCTGTAACTTGTAAAATTAAAAACAAAAAAAATTGGAATGGGCAAAACGAGTTCCGCGGACGGAGGGACGATCTGTTTCCATACAGTGGCATAGAGGCTGAGGAGAGGCATTCGCTCAGCCGCGTACAGACAACTCATAACGATGGCGATAAAAACTGTATACACACATACGTGTCTGCGGTTGTGTGCGTGTATCCTTTTCCCGGTTGAGTTTCGCGTCGAGTTTGCTGTTTTTCCCCGAAGGATTTCTCGCAACGTTTCGACAGATTCATACGTACCTTCTTCAGGTTGAACTCTCCTCGATATCTTTAACCGAAATGATTTTTCATCTAGGGCCCGACCATAGCCGTCGAGACGTCGACAGTGAATCAGCCTGATAATGGCACAGATCGAGACGTTGCGGAAACCCTTTCAAGGAAAAACAAAAACTTAAGGCGGGACTCAAACTATAATACGACCCACACACACATAAATCTAAAATTTACTACTACAACAACAACTACTACTACTACTACTACAAATACTACTACTAGTACTACTACTACGCCCGAGATGCTTCGTGGAAAGTCGGAATGGAACTGCATCTCCTCATTTATTCAGTGGGTCCTAGTAGAAAAAATAAAACACAGTCCCAACTTGCACCCAACGGGCAGTAGAAAATAAGGGACAATTAGAAGGAACCCGACAAGGGCGCAATAGGCTCCATCCTGAAGTAATACGCTAAGTCGTTCCAAGATGTATATGAATGCCTGAATTAAAGGTGAGTTTGTTAGTGGGTAAGAGTCCCACACACCAGCGGAAACACGGCAGAATAATATTGAACTACTGTGTGTGTGTGTGTGTGTGTGTGTGTGTGTGTGTGTGTGTGTGTGTGTGTGTGTGTGTGTGTGTGTGTGTGTGTGTGTGTGTGTGTGTGTGTGTGTGTGTGTGTGTGTGTGTGTGTGTGTGTGTGTGTGTGTGTGTGTGTGTGTGTGTGTGTGTGTGTGTGTGTGTGTGTGTGTGTGTGTGTGTGTGTGTGTGTGTGTGTGTGTGTGTGTGTGTGTGTGTTATACTTTATATACGATAAAAAACACAATGCACGGAGGTAAATGGAACAATTCGTTGACGCCATAGACGGTCGTTCTGAAGGATTCCGTTATTCCTGTTGGAAACACGGGGACACTGTCGGTTACATCCGATCCAAAACGAAATAGAAAACAAAAGAAACATAAAGTTTGTAAAAAAAAAACTGGTTTAGCGAAGAAAATGATTTTATTGGCTTGTAGTTGGAGTGAAACAAAGAAGCATGTGTTCTAACCTGATTGCTCCCCCTTCCCCAGACTCTCACTCGACGCTCCGGCTCTATATAAACTGATCTCCGTTACCTGGTCAAAGCTTAGTCATTGCTGTGTTTTCAGGCTACAGCAGCTAACCAGCGGACGGACTTTTGAATTTCTTGGTTGGACTTGTACTCCGCCTATCACAGACCATGTAAGTACACCGAATATGCACGTATATATTTTCTTTATAATTTTAATTTTAATTCTCTTTTCACTTATGGAATCGAATCATCATAATATCGAGCCGATTCCACCATTATTGTTTTCGTTCCAGTAATCGATATTTTTTGTTTCATATTCTAATTTATAACAAAATATATATCTTTTCTATATGAGGTTTTTCTAATTTATAAATATTCTAATTTATATTAGAAAGAAAAATATACAACATTTCTATATGAGGAACGAATCATTTCTAATGAGGTTAATTTTCTAACAAAAAGTAAATAAAAGTGGCGACTTACGATAAATTTGGTTCAGAGAGAGCCCGTAAGAGCACGTTCACATTTTAAATACTATTTTTTGTGTGTTTTGAACAAATTTTAAAACAAAAACACGTTACAGTATTTGCGGCTGGAATTTTTTGTGCGTAAACGAAAAGAATCAAAAGCGCTCAGTACTTGTTTAAAAAATTTTAATGAAAATAAAAAATATTTTTAATTCAAATAAAATAGCTATAAAACATGCCTAAATTCGTTAATTATTAACTAAAAAACGAAATTCTATATACAGCGCGAAACAACAAAAAATTAAATTAATTAATCAGTTGAAAATCATATAAGAATTTGCCGTTATTTAAAACGTAGATAAATACAAATCGCCTTTTTGTGTTTCCAGATATTTTAAATTCTCATCCCGTAAAACAATCGTTTTCAGAGTTCCTCCTGTACTGTTAGATACACGTGGTATTTGTTCATTTACGTCAACCAAATACCACTAAATATCTTTCAATTAATTTTTTTAATTACAGAAAATTGCAATTACTTAATTGTGCTACTAATAAAGACTTAACACACAGTTCACTGATACTAACTTAAAATTCTAAACATGCAGATCTAAAGTCTAATATAAATATATAAAAATGTGTGCTTATGTGTTTGTGTGAGGGGCGCGTTAGTATTCTAAATGTTAGATTATATGTTCAAAAATAAATATATTATTTATATTAATAAAATAATGTTTCCTTTATGATAAAAGTAATATACTTGCATGTATGTACTAAAAGTATCTTTTATTATTATTATTATTATTATTATTATTATATAGACAACAATTACATACGTACTAATAGTTTAAATATATTTTATAGTAAATAAGTTATGTAAATTATTAAATATATTATTATAGTAAATAAATCTATATATTATTTATTTATAAATATATAGTTATACATATTTGCTTTTCTTAGAAGTCTGTTTTCATGTAAATATATTAATGTAATTATTTCGATAAAATAAATAGATTTCTCTGCCATAGCATTTATGAGCCTGATACGTATTTCGTAAATACACGAACATCACTACCACGTTCACTCTCTCGATGAGTTTGCAGTACAAACATGATCAAATTTTTCAGTAGTGTAGTTAAATTTTTTTCTGAAATACGTACCTGTCTTAACCAAAACATACGTTCAAAATGACACTGATCATTATTTTATCGAAGTAGTTATCAAAATATGTGAATTAATTTAGAAGTGGCATTTGGCGTTTTGGTTTCATAAATAAATTTAATTAACATGCCATATTAACAATTATAAGGCACGCCATAAGTAATCATTGATATCGGTACTGTGAGCCTTGGTGTTACCCCTGAAGGTCGTTTGGTGTATCAATGAGCACCAGTCCAACAGCCACTGTGTGGTGATTACTTTCGTACAAGCTCTACGTAAAGAAAAAGAACACGCCGTAATTGTCAACTGCTGACTGTGGTGGTAAAAAGTGATTACACTTCTGTCTAACCTTTCCACATCATGTAAAGTACTGTGTAAATTTTGTAGCCTGTACTAATGGACAAAAACGTCTATAAGCTCTGTCAGAATTGACTAACAATTATTACTGTTTGTGTACAACACGTTAAACATATTACTTAACAATAATCGTGTATAGAATAAACTCAGTGTACTGTCATGAATACACTACACTTTATGTTGCAACCACTAATACGCTATATTAACTCACGGTGAGAACGTTTCTACTCTCTCGTTTCATCTACAGATCGAAATCACTACAACAACCTAGTTATATAGTAAGGGATCACTAGGTAGTTTGTAATGATTTCGATCTGTAGATGAACCGATAGACTCGAAAGCTTTCGTCAAGAGTTAATACAGCGTGTTAGTGGTACAACACGAAGTACTTAGTCGCGTATTTAATTAAAAATTTCGTGTGTTTAGAGACACAAACATCTACGGTTACTACTGTTTTTTTTTTACGGGAAAAATCGTCTCGCTTCAAGTCGCTTCCTTCCGTGAATTTTGTGAACATAACCCTCAACGTTAAGTTAAACTCTGACTGTAACTTTAACTAACTGTTTGACGTTACTGTATAACATTTTAATTAATACTATTTTAATAAATGTTACGTCGGTGAATAAAACTAACGGTAATTATGACGATGATAATGATATTTACTGTGGTAATGATGGTGATGTTCACGGTAATAGTGATTATCAATAATATTAAATTTATTGTTGTAAGCACAATCGTCATCTACCTTTTATCATAGTTATATGTTTGTTACACTGTTTTTTATATCGTAATAACACTATAAATGATAATCACAAGACGACGTGATAATACTCGTGAGTCTAATAAATCATTATTATTATTATTATTATCACCATCGTCATCATCACCGTCATATTCTTGTTGTCATCGCTTAATTGGTATTTACTCTCCTCGTTAGGTGCAAACAGACTAGGCAGTGAACACGCTGCATAAAATTAACACGTAAAGCGGCATTAGCACCTAACAATTAACACAATACGTTGCTTGCATTCGCACCTTGTGACGTGTGTTAGGTCGCGGCAGGACGACGTTAGTGAAGCACGACCCAGCCACTCAATTAAACGTTCACGTAAAGAGCCATCTGAGAAAAATCACGATCAACTAATACTCGAAGCTGGGTGAGGAGTAGGTTCGCTGTTCTTAGTAACACATGGTGGCGTAAAGGGACATTTTTAAGTTAATTTCTCTGTTATTCAATTAATTTTATATTAGAAATCACGTGGAGCCTTGTTATGCCGTATGCCGTGGATTATGTACGCGCACACACACACACACACACACACACACACACACATACCCTACATACATAGTCTGGCGTTAATTATGGTATTTATTTACGAAATACTTTTTATATCTTCATGTATACTTCACTCGCGTGTTGCTAGGATCGTCAGAAATAATTTTAAATGTAATGTGTCTCTGCTAACATCGTATTTTTTATTCTTACACTGCATTAATGATCAACGAGGACATCCGTGTTGGTAGATACGTAACGCTGATTAAAATCAGCTGTTTACGATGTGTGTATCATATGAAAAACACAACCTCTCTGGTAACAGCAGCAATAAAATGTTTCCAAACGTGAATGAATAAGTACTGAATAAATATTCTACACGCATACGTGTGTGCGCGCGCGCGTGTGTGTATGTGTGTGTCTTCTTGTTATTGTAACTTTTCTGTACAGTGCTGTTGACTTTATTTAAACAAGGATAAGTCTGTTGCACTTACGTGTTTTCGCTGAGCACGGTGATTGTACGGAACTCTGACAACGCGTAAATATCTTCGTTTTCTAAATAAATTAACGTTCGATATGTTAAACATTTATTAGATTCCTACGGATGTAGAAAAGTTCCTTACATCATCTGAAGTCAAAACGTAAGGTAACGTGCCAGTGTAAATTGGAATCAACTTATTACATTGTACGTGATACCAGGAAGTTCAAGAAGCAAGTGCTCGAAGTTTCAACTGCTCATCACAGATGAAAAGTTGTTGGAGACGACGAAGATATACGATCCATCAACATTAACTATTGAAATGACAGTGGAAAAAGCCGTTGAGGACAGAAACGCTTACCGCTTAAGTAAATTGCATGCGCACACCATTTTGATTCCTCTAGTTCCATATTGAACACGCGAAGCGTGTTTTCTGTTCTAACCCGACTGTTTGGCATTTGTCTGTCTGTCTGTCTGTCTATCTACTTGGGGTATGTATCACGATAACTTTTGGATGCATCAACCGAAATCATAAAACTTGGCATGCATGTCTGTACTTTTACTCTGTAGTGCTATATTGTTTTTGAGATCGATCTTTACAAATTACAAATATAGGGTAAGCGGAAAGTGAGGGGTCAGAATCATTAAAAAATCACAAATATCCAAGTGGAGTATCAAATTAAATGAAATTTTAACCAACATCTAAATACGGTGTTCGGTTTGGGAAATTTCAAAATTTTGGGACGCCGGAGCCCAAAAAGTGGATCAAAATTTTGATAAAATCGGAAAAAACATACGCGGTATCAAATTCAAGAAAATTTTAATCACAGTCTTACGGTGTACTCCAAAAGTTTAAGAAACCAGAATCCTGATAAGGGAAAAATATTTGAAAAAATTATACAAATTCAGCCAATTGTCAGACTAAAGGGAATTTTAAACCGAATTCGAATGTAGCTTTACTATGAAAAACATTTTTTAATTTGGAGTACAAGGGCAAAAATGGAACTAAAAATGTTAATAAAATTGTTAAATTCTCCGTGGGGATCAAGTTATGAGGAATTTAATTCAAAATTTAAACTTCACATCTGTAATAATCAGACTGAATTAATGTCTTTCATCACTGCCAGCAAATTTAGGATCGCTTTTAGAAAGAAGCTACACATTATAAGCTACGTTTTCATAAAGAAAAACATTATACATTGTTAGGAGTTATGTATATTTGTGGAAATATTGGATACAGGCTTATAGAATCTACGGAAACATACACAAACATAGAAACCAGGACTAAGTGATTTGTCATTTAGGCATTTTGGTCATTTAGAAATTCGCTGAAATACAAGTAATGAATGGCGGATCCACAGTGAACAACTCTGCTTTTTGGCTGGTTAAAATCCAATCAGTAATCTTTTGTAAAAATATTTTTATAAACAATAATAACGTTTTCGGATCTAATAAAGTTTATTTAGTAAAAAATATGTATATTTTCGTAAATAATAACTCAATTTTAGAATTCTTTAACGTCGTTTGAATGAAAAAAGTACTTCCGTACTTAATGACTATATATGCTGATTAAATGAAATAATCTGCAAATGATTAAACGTGTTTTCGTCATTGTAGGACAAATGTGGCAAAATTATTCCTTTATTAATGGATTTGTTTGCCCATGCAAGAAAATACATTCACTCAGTTTATCCCAGTTAACGTAGTAAGTGGGAGGAACAATTCTGGAAGTAATAATTGTGTTTCAGAACTCGGTCACATCCACGTGATAAATGGTCGTACTGTGTTTCCACGTAGCAAACGGGCGAACAGTGTTGCTTTAAGGGTTGGTAAAGACCATGTTATGAATTTGTAACCACAAACTTACATAATGGATAACTTTCTATTTTTCGGAGTCATTCTAGTTCGTATTTCCATTGTGTTCGTTAAGTAACGGTCGTTAAGTCAAAAGAAAAATGTCACTATTTTGGACGAAGTACATTTATTATTAAGTTAGATAAATTCCAGTATCGGATAATCTTTAAATTAAAGAAAAATTACTAAAAAATTGTGTAGTCTTCTACTTTTTAAAGTGAAATAGCAACTGTAAAGCAGACAAGCATCAAGCATACAATATACACTAATAGTTCCGAACTATTGAATTGGCTTGTTAGGAATACATAGCAAAAATAAAGAAAAATCTAACAAATCTGGAAGAAATAAACGGATTAGACGGAATCCGATATATTGGAGTTCCGAATTTTGGAGAGTTCATTTAAAAAGTGAAAGATGTAGCATCATAGACGTTCAGAATAACAAAACCC
The DNA here is from genome assembly GCA_034769895.1 of Magicicada septendecula. Lineage (NCBI taxonomy): Eukaryota > Metazoa > Arthropoda > Insecta > Hemiptera > Cicadidae > Magicicada > Magicicada septendecula. The sequence continues at coordinate 249,067,565 of CM068376.1, read as the reverse complement.
GATCTGGTTATCAATATTTGATTTAGTCACACGATATTTTATCAGACCAGATCGACAATACAGGTTTTAATACTTTGCTTTAATCATAAATCGCTAATGGTGAACTGGACTTCAATTTTTCACTGGTTATGACAAGGGAAAGAACATAAAGTTCCTGGATTTATCATTCCACGATGTTTTTATGTTTTTATTTAAAACGATTATTTCTAAAATAAAAGAATAAGATTTAATAACAATAATAATTATTATAGTGAAAAATAATAATAATAACAAAAATGAATATTGTAGGTAAAAATTAGTTTATAATTGTTAAATTTTAAATTAGTGAGGGGTACTACATGTGAAGACCTGTACGTTTGTCTTTGACTAATCCATACAGATCCGGAAAGGATACTGTTCATTGCGAATATAGTTTGACCCACAAGCTGTTTAAGCTACGTCTACAAATCTGGACCTGTGTTGTCCATAACAGAAATGTTTTCTCACTTATCATTCGGAACAAAATTATTCATACGGATTTTTTCTGTTCGGTTACCAATGGGCTTCAACGGATATGTAAACTCCGATGTTTGTTGTGAGAATATTTGTCCTCGCCTGCTGTGTGGCCATAATCGAGTATGTAGACACAGTTTATACGGAAACTCTTAATACAGGTTACCCTGTACTCTGAAAATTATTTATTCATTACTGAATTAATTTTTAATTTACTTCTTGTATAAGTTCAGAGCATCTGGAAAAGTGATTCGCTTTACCAATATGTTTTAATACCAACTTCTGACTTAGATTTGGTCAATATAGGAAAGAAATGTCTGTGGAAATATATTTTTTGTTGCAGAATAGAATGTTTCGTAAAAACGAATAGTCTTCGCATAAACAAGGAGATATGTTTTGTCTCTAGCGCTTCCTATATGTTATTAATTTGTACGAATGACGAAGTTTTCTCTCGTGTTACATAAAAGGCTAACGGCAGCAAGTTAGGTGTGCACCATTGACATTTCGGACATGATGCGATAGGCCGTACTATTATTGGCCAATATCTCATCCCTTTTGTATCTCCACTTGGAAACATTTGATTTATAACAGAATCTACAACTGAATACTTTTTAATACTTTTTAATTTGAACCTCTTTTCGTACATTATTTGTCATCTTCTTTAATCTCTCAAGCTGATTATTTTCTGAAGTTTATGAAGTCAGCTAATTTAATCGGTGTGGTTAAGTTGACTTATAGTCCAGTTATACTTCGAAGAAAGAAACATCCTGAGATGGTCACGGACCTACAGTGAAAGCGAATATGCAAAATCCTTCGCCACTTGGACCCCACATTGCCGGCTGGTCTATTGAAATTGCAAACAAAATATGTCTACAACCCACACACACGGACATATTTGGCTGTGTAAAACAACGATCATCGTTGCACGATATTGAGTTTCACTAATGTTTAGAAAAAACTATTAACCATTTATTTGCGGAAAAGCGATTATCTCGCCCATTATAAAAAAGTGGCGTCACAGAGGTTACCGGCCTTATATTTGAGTAGAAATAACGCTAAATAAGGAAACAAAATAGTAAGTTATCTTTAATTAATGCTTATTAAGAAAATTCTATTTCCCGTTCTCAACGATGCTGTAAGGCAAACCTGGTGCAGTCTTTCTTTCCTTGGGTAAGGTCAGCATGATGAGACCACGTCAGAAATTGTGATTCTTGTCTCTACGTAATCGGTTCACCAACCGCTCATGGCTATTTCCAGTCCCGATGTAACACAGATTTATAGCCTACAAACCAACAAAGTAATAATTTTATTGTTAGTTGTTATTTTGAACAATACAGTGAAACTACTCAACCAATAAACACAGTTGAACCGAGGATTATCAAAATTAACATTGAAAATATTATTTGCATTTAATTTAAAACCAAATTAGTCCTGTTAGCCCTTAATATTCTTATACAATAGAAAGATTAAAGTCAATTCCTAAAAATTTTTTATTTCTATTCGACATTAATTTCACCCATTTTTAATGCAGATAAATTATTTTACATCGAAAAGTAAAGTTTGAAATTAAACATAAAATTTTCTTTATCGGATTTAGAATCTATACAAGTAATAGGAAATCTGTTTTTTAATATTTCATGTATGACAGCATATCTCCGAAATCTGTCATTTTGATAATCAGTTCACGGATTCTGATTACTGCTCCTAGCTTCAGAATAATCACGGAATTGGGAAAAAAAGAATTATGGAACACAACCATGAGGTTCATATCAACATAATACCATAGGTGAAATAATCGGCTTGTATTAAAGAAATGAAGGTTTGCGAAATACAGCGACAATACAGTCCGAGGTAGACCATGAAAATTAGTACAGTGTAAGCCTAATTTTGCGTATTTTAATAAGCAGTGTTAATTATTTTCTGCGTTTATCAATAATTTTTTTGTTTCGTCTTTAACGCACGACAGGATAAGGGCCGTTTCACACGACATTTTACGAGCTGCATCAACACAAAATACATTGCGTCAACTGTGCACTTTCATGAATCTACGTATACCTTCCTCATCAGAAGGACGACAGTCGGTATCAAAGCAATTGTTATCATTGGTTATTCATTTTTAACTCGCATCAGTTTAGTTAAGTTTCAACATGTTTCTCCACATGAATGGGTCGGTCCATTGAAGGCGATAAGCTGCGGTTGATAAATACTAATTGTGGCAACGTGGACACAAAACGGTAATCTCGTCTTAGTAACGGTGGAATCTTATTGGTGCACAGAGACGGTGTCGGGAAGTGCCGCGCAATTGAGATCACATTATTACACCAAAGGCTTCCGAATGTTATCCTTCTGGCCGAATGAGCTATACCTCGAATTTCACCTAATAAAAAAAAAGTTTTGTACTGAAGCCCTGAACAAGACGTCGCGACAGTGTGTTTCTAGTTTATTTATTTCACGTTACCCTTATCAATAAATGTTTCAGTTTGTTAGATCCAATTACATATTCTAATATTTAGCTTCAATATTTCAATAGAACGATTGAATTTATTTTCAAGCTTCCAGTTTACTATTTTTATTACTAACTATTTTGGTTTCCGTTCATAAAAACTGTTGCCCAGTCTTTATTTTATTACATTTTTAAAACTCGATTTTTCCAGTTGAGAAAGTTTAAATAGGCCTATTTTATATTAAATTTAACCGGACCTTAAACGTCACCAAACTGTTTCATGAAACCTTAGTGAATTAATTTTTACTTTATTTATTTTTGTTTAGAAGTATGCTAGTGTTGTTGTGAAGCGACAGTGTGTGACAGAAAGACAAATAATAAATAGAATGGGAAATATGTGTATGTGAAACGTCTAACTCGCGTTATCTCCTCTCCCTCCTCTCCCTCCTCTCCCTCCTCTCTATATAAAATTATGCTATATTTTAGATGGCGGTAATGCATCCGCTGTGTAAAGCCTCGTAGCTCACCGCTCAAGAAAGGCTACGAGGATTCTAATTATAAACCAATGCACTTCTGACAAGCGGCTTATGGTCCGCATTGTATTTTCTTTTTGGTATCGTTTTACATCCATTGAATACTGAACCCGCGTACACTGCATCCGATCACTTTCTGTCAGAATTTTCCGTTTATTTCTTGTCTTTGGCCACTTAAATCTTAGCTCTTTTAAAATTTATCGAAGCTTCTACCCCCCCCCCCTTGAATTTTTTAGAATCTCAGATGATAGTGAGAAATTTACTTTCAGTTGGTACAATTTTGTTCTTTATTATATAAGTCATAAACCATTCATCGTAACGAGCACTTATCGAAATCGTCAAAGTTGGTTACTCTGGAGAAACAGAATGGGTTTCACCAGGTGTACTGAACTGTTCACTTCGAGACGTGTGTAGCTTGTGCGACACGCTCTTAAACCTTTTTCAGATCTACTAAAACTTCCACCAGCTTTAGCTTCTCGTCTCACAAATTTATGGATGTTTGGTAGAGTATCACTGTCCCGACTACTCAAGGTTTTATTCGATACTTTTGATGTTACCTTGGTCATTTCTAAGTTCACTAAAAACTTTAATTGAAACGGTTAATACTAATAAACAAAAACGTTGACTTACTTCACACACACTCACACACACACACACTTCTATACAATTTTTATCACATAATTTAACAATCACATAATTTCTTTGACTCTCCCACTTGTAAAGAAGTTCTTGCCGAAACTTCACAGCTTTGATATGTATCTATGTATTGGAAAGATTCGTTGAAAGGACGGTGTGGATATTATTGTCGCCGAGATATCGAATATCGATAGTCTCAGACACGACATGACATCATTCAGTAGAAAGTTGATCACTAAACAACCGCGATTCGTTATCTCCCGCCACGTTCGTTAGCTGAAGTTTTTCTGAAACGTAGAAATTGTGTGTGTGTGTGTGTGTGTGTGCGCGCGCGTGTTCGAATTTATTATAGTACGGTACCTCTCTCACTCTCTCTCTCTCTCTTCCTTACTGCCTGTCTGTCTTGCTGTGTGTCTCTCCCTCTCATGCGCGCGCGCCCACACACACACACACACATACTTAAGTGTATTGCACTCCATAAACGTACAATCACGGGAAACCATTCAAGCGACTGAATAAAAAGATGAGATGAAATAAAAAGAGAAACATTAAAAATATTATCTACAACTTCTTTTTACAGTCATATTAAAATTATTGTATCTTGTCACGCTTAATATTTATGAAATCATCTGATTACACTTACGCAATATAACGGCACGTTTTTACAGCTTAATCCTCCTGCGTAATGAATGGGCATTGTAGTGTTCATGTATAATGTAATCATTAACATGCTGGATACCCCAAATGCTTGCGTTGAGTGTTCAGATGGAGCTCACACAACTATTTAGACCGGTATCTTGGCACACCTGACGGTTATATCGCGTTTCCCCATATAGGTTTGAGAATCGTTTTGTACACAGGAAATCTGGAATCACGTCCGAATACTCAGAACATTTATTGGAATTTACTCATTCGAATACCACTTTGACGTGTAAGGCGCTGGACCTGTAGATTTAAACCAAGATTGTTTGCGTATTGATAGCGAACTGTATCTTTACTGGTGGAAACCTGGATCGATTTCCGAACCTACAAAAATGTATTTTATATAACAGCATCCGAAACATTATGTGTTGCTGGTTGGAGTAGTCAATAATCTGGTTACTCGAACAGCCAGCCTCTGTCGGCGACACAGAAATCATCAGTTCCCCCGAATACCGGAGATACAACTCCGAACAAATGCTTAAGAATACGTACGACAAGGTGAGCGCTGACGATACCGGTCAGTCTGCCTTTCGTTTCTTCGTCTCTGAGTATTCACTGCCGAAGGAATTTGACAGAAGATCAATGTAGCTCAGAGTAAGTAGATTGGACAGTACCCGTGGACGACATCTATACGATGAAAGTTCTAACAGGTGCTGCAGTCGTCCAACCAGGTGCAGCCTACCACCTGTTTACGTTAAAGTTTTCACGGAGACGTAAAATGCACGTCATCCAATCTGCACCGAAATTACGTATGTGTATTTCGAACGTTTTAAACTAAAAATAAGTAAAACGTGGGAGTGGGAGTGTCGTCAGTTTAACGTGACAACTGCAAGACCAGTTTCCAAATAAATAACTCTGGGAGTAGAATTTCTTGTTTAAGCTTTTCTCTTTTTATCTCACAAAAGACGTAGCGACGTAACATTTCAGGGTAATCCAGATTATATATTTGAAAACAGTAACATACCAATAAGCTCCCTGAGGTGCAGAACTCTCTCACTAATTTCAACGAAATACATTTATTAATACATAAATATCAGTATTAGATAACTTTTTAATTATCAGTAAAATTACAAAAACGCCGATTATTCTATATATATAGAATGACGATTGTAAAGCAGACAATCATACAATAAACACTAAAAATTCCAAACTGCTGCATTGGTTTATTAGTTAAATTATAGCTAACCAAAATGCCTAAATGACAATTAATTAAGTCCTACCTTTTAAGTTAATGTATGTTTCCCCTCTATCCCTATACATAATGCTTTTCACAACTGATAAAAAAGGTGAAATTTTTTTTTGCAAACATAGTTTACAGACTTTTTAAAGGAGATCCCCTAATTTGCAAGGGGTGTTGACAATAATAATTTTGTCAAATTACTAAAAATACCGAGTTTGTATTTTGAATAAAATTTGTCACAACTCGATCCCCCACATAGAGTTTTTCAATTTTCTTATACTTTTCAGTTCAATGTTGGCCCGTGGCGTTCCTTAAGGTAATAAAAAGTTGTAGTGAACGCTAAATGCGGATCTGATTAGTGCAGCACACGGGTGAATTTCACAGTTCTCCCAAATTTGTGATGCCTAAAACTTAGAAATTTCCAAAAATTTACACTATAGGCTATTCAAATCTTGGTTAAAATTCCCTTTAATTTGATACCTCACATAAACGTTTGCGATTTAATCTAAATTTTGACCTATTTTGGGGGCCGTGGCGTCCAATTTTTTATTTTATTTTCAAAAGTGGACACTATATTGAGATAATGGTTTAAATTTTCTTTAATTCGATACCCGTCATGGATTCACAATTGTGACTCTTCATATTTTTGCCTTCCGCTTCCCTATTATTTTGGGGGGAGTAATTAATCTCGGAAACATTAGTGTTCAGAAGAGTAACACGCACACACATTTTTACCAAAATCGGTTGCTGCGTTTAAAGGTTATCGTGAAACATACCTCAACCAGTAGACAGTCAGACAAATGTCAAGCGGTCGAGTTAAAACTGAGAACTCGCTTAGCACGTTCAATTAGGCAAGTATCATTTTCTTCTTGCGAAGTTTCTACAGTCGGAGCACCTGCCATACTGATCATTTTCAGTTTTCTGCTTCTTGAATGTTCCAGAACGTTTTGAAAGAACTTTTTTGCTTCTCTCTTCAAATGCCCATTCGCAGACCATTTGGTTGTCCATGTGCTGTAGTTGTCCATACCGTACAAGCTGGTTTTCAAAATATTCTTCTCTACCTACTTTTTCAACTTGTTGAACGTTCTGTTCTCGAAATTGCAGCAGGTCTTCTCCACTAATCCATCTTCTCTGCCTTCAAACGTTTTTTTATTATATTTAATTCTCAAATTTCAAAGCACTAGATAGAAATGTTTTCTATAAAGTCTGTATATGTCGGTTTTAATTTCTTTAAGAATTTAGAATCCATATCACTGTTAAGCAATTTTAAGCCTTTAAAAATTGTTCTTACTGTTTATAATGTTTACTTAGTAAAGTCATCTCAAAGCCCTTCGAGCTATTCCATTCGTATTGAAAAAATGTGTTTACTTAGAGCGGGTTATACCTGATGTCGACCATAATCTGTAACAGAGTTTTCAGAACAAAACCGACTTCTCAGGAAAGTCAGCTCCGGTTTGCATAATTGAACAAACGTGCATTCTATTAAAGCGGTTAATAAACGAAGCGGTTTTGTGCATTGAAAACGATCGTAAAAAAAAATGGTTCCACCTGAATAGTTCCCATGAATTACCCGTTGTGGTTTAACGTGACTTTGTAGTTGCGGAAACATTTGCACCTAAACCGCAATAAACCTTTTTGTATTTCTTTATAATAGAATCAACGGTGTTCTGTGAGATTACGTAAGTGGATATGCTGTTGTATTTGATACATACCGACACTCGAATGTGTTTGTGTGTGTGCGTGTGCGCGCGCGCAAGTTTAAGTTCGCGTAACGATTGATTACGCGATCAACTGATTAAGAGGTTTAATGTCATAAACTTTAGTTTGTCTTTAATTAATGTCACAAACCAAATCGATACCACGCTAAAACACATTAATACACTTCAATAGATTCAGATAGTCTTGAACAATGATTTCAAACGTTGGACAACAAACTGTAAAATGTAGCGATGTTCACTTCCACTTATCTTGATATAAATATATCTATGTAATATCTTCAATAAATACAACTGCAAGTGAGTTTATTTTCACCTGACGCACGTTTCACAGAAATTATTCTGTATATTCAGAGTACAGAATTACGGAATAATTACAGAATTTCTTGACTAGCGTGACATCACACTGAATGCTTATCGGCGTTTCAATCCTACAATTTGGATTAAACAAGCAATGACCTGTTACAGAGATAAGAAACAAAACCATTCTAATGCATATTGGTGTGCTACAAGACCAACACAAATTGGATGCTACTGAACGCTTCAATTTGTGTGCATTCTGTTAGCTTAGTGTAGATAACATATTCAGAAGCATTATCTGTATGACATACTTTGTTTTAAAAACTTAATTTAAAACATATATCTAAAGAACTGAATATTTTACGAAAATATTGGAATAGATCGACTGTTTAAAGTACACAAATGTTTAAGACTTGAAACGTTTCAAAAAAAGAATAAGACACATACTGTAAAAATAAGCTCCTGAGAGTTTATTAGCTAAACCATGTGTAAACGGACAAACATTTAATGAATATATTATTACAAGCACATACTAATGATTTATTACATATAATATTTATTTAACATTTGCGATTCATCTGCTTTTCGGGATCTACTTTATTTTTTCTACAGTCGGAGAACAGAGATTGTCCAATCAGACGAACGTGATAATATGTCTCCCATTGATGACATAGAGCCGACTTGATTTAATAGAGCGATCAAACCTGACTTTTCAGAAATATCCCTGAGTACATCTTTCTTCATGATCGTAATTTTCTTCTTTACTTTAATTCTCATTCTCTTTCTTTTTCTTCCTCTTCTTCTTATTATTTATTATTGTTATTACTAATTATTATTATTTTAATATCACTACTACTATTACTACCACCACCACCACCACTACTACTACTACTACTACTACTACTACTACTACTACTACTACTACTACTGCTACTGCTACTGCTACTGCTCCTACTACTAATACTACTAATACTACTAATACTACTAATACTACTACTACTACTACTACTACTACTTCCTCTGGATCTACATCCCTCTATAAGATTTGACCTCCTCAACAATCCTACACCATTCCTCCCTGTTCCCAGCAATTCTCTTCCATTTATTAATCCCCATTGAGGACCTTTAGGTCATCATCTACACAATTCTTCCACCGTTTATTGGCCTTCCTCTGAGCCCATACTATAAGCATTTCCATTCTGTGATAGCTCTCGTATTTCTGGTCTTCTCCATTCTGTAAACAAGTTCCCAGCCACCCAATTATCCGCAGACTAATAAACTTAATTTTGTACAAACCACTACGTTGTCTTTGGTATTGACGAGCGCTTTCGGCAGTCAAGCCGTCTTCAGGTCATTTACCAACCTTAGTGGTTAGTGGTTTGTACAAAATTACTAGTAGAAATATTTGAGACCACTAACACTCCAATACAACAATAAATTAATAAACTTAACTAATGCATCTACCTCAAGATTCCGCCAGGTGCCATCTTGTTGCATTACTGGCCTCAAAATTCTCCCAAGTATTTTGCTCTCAAATCGTTTAAGGTTTTCTTCATGTTTCTTCCCCATTGTCAAAGTCTCACAGTCGTTAGTAAGTCACTACTGGTCGTATCAGGCTTTTATAGATTCTCAGTTTAGAATTACGACTTAGGATCGTGGAGCATAATAGTTTCTTGTTTGCAAAATACTACTGCTACTACTACTACTACTACTACTACTACTACTACTACTACTACTACTACTACTACTAATGACAGGCCCAACTTGCACCCAACGGGCAGTAGAAGATGAGGAACAACTAGAAGGAGCCCGGTAAGGGCGCAATAGGCTCCACCCTGAAGTAATACGTTAAGTGGTTCCAGGATGGATACGAATGCCTGAATTAGAGGTGGGTTTTTTAGTGGGTGAGAGTCCCACACACCAGAGGAAGCACGCCCTCCTCTGATGATGCATTAAGAATTTTTCGCCCTCTATAAAAAATTAAAAATACTACTACTACTACTACCACCGCCGACACCACCACCACCATATATTTATTACTATTATTATTATTCTTCTTCTTATTATTATTATTATTTATTTATTTAAGTGTAAAATGTATCCGATGGTACTCCATCCCAGTTAGGTCTGAAACATACGCCTTGAGGTAGAGGTAGAGTCGCAAGAGGTCGAGTCACCCAATCCAGGAATGCAAGAAGAAGATGATTATTATTATCATCATTCAAACTTTTTGACTCTTCCGTGCCAAGAACAATATGCCAGTTGCGCAATTAGTAAGGACCGGTTGCAGGCTCTCCACTACTTTCACTCAGATCTGGCCTTGCTTTCACCGTTTCTCCGTGTAACCAGCTGTCCGTTTCATTAACCTATTTACCCCGTCAGTATGTATTACGCAACGGAGGGAAAGGAGCGATCCTTTTATGACATATGCAACATGACACTCGGTAACCCCGATCCCTTCACTGGCATTTTGCTGTAAATAATTTACTACTCCTTTGTGAAATTCTTCATAAACGTATAGCTATGCTGCACATAGAAATTAATACAAATAGCCTTTACACAACATCATCTTAGCAGAAAGATTAACTATGTACTGAATGCTGTATCACCCTCAGTGCAAGCGACGCATTGAAAATGTTTTATTATTTTGCACATCTCAATTTAAGTATTTCAGTTAATCCGTTCCGTTCTTCAGACCCAATCTCATATGAATTCCTTAGCTTAAAATTTACCTTAAAATTTTGCTTTTGCATTTGGAGGTATCCTACCGTTGAACCACAATGATGTTACATCATAGTATTAGCAAAAGAATTTGTAAGCGCAAAAATTGTAGCGACTTCCGTTATAGACTTTAAATCTGATTCAGCTGCTATGATCACGTATAGGTAAAATCTACTGTCAAGGGAGGGCTTCTTAGGTATCCAGACTAGAGGTGGGCCGATGTACCTATGACAGGTATTTTGGAACGATGTTGCCATTGTTTTATAAAATGTTGTTTGGGTTTCTTTTCTCCATTTATTTTCCAACGTTCTCCAAATCGTTCCACACATTCTTGTGAAATTCGTCACTTTATTTTCTATATCTCTGTCTTGATCATAAGTAATGTCACGTCCAAGATGGTCGAATTGTCTTACTTGTTCTATCCGTGTGTTGTTTATGCATATTTTGGTCCGAACCGGTTCATCTCCTATAAAGGTCATTACTTTTGTCTTTGATTCAGATATGTTACAGTTATAACGATAACATTGAAAGCATAATTATTAATTCAATTTAAAATAGTAGAGGATGTGGCATACGACTCGACGACAGAGCACCTTTGTGCTTGTAATGGTAGACAGGGGATGCGAACTCAATTCGATCGTACGACCCTGATAGCAAAGGGTTTCAGAGAGATGATATTTTATGTCGAACAGTCGCTCATCCCTTTTTTAGAGGATCGTCTAACTGTATAATCAATTTTATGTTATTTATTACTTAAGAGATCGGCGAATAAAGACAATAAAAATTAGATTTGTAATTGGTAGTGAATAAGAGTTTTTTACTTTTATGATTTTTACTCCAGTTAGAGTAATCAAAACTGTTCGTTGAAATGTAGCGGTATCGGTGTAACGAGAAACTGGGAGTAACGACTAACGGCACGCAGACCAGTCACAGTTGCATAACGTGTTTCAAGGAAAGAGCAAGCAGTTCATTTGTATTGTTTGCTGGTACTCGGTTAACTATCGACTTCAATAGGAGAAAAAAAACTAATTTATTACTTTCTGCAAACGGGGACAACACATGTTTTCACTCTGACCACTCGTTCTTGTTGGCTGTGTAGTGTCTGGTTGTAACGCTTTGTGAAAGAGAAATATACCAATAAATATCACCATACCAAAGAGTACATTGTACATTTAGAAATCACCTTATATGCGTTTTTTTTTTTTGCAACAGCATGCATTTTATGCTGATATTCAGTCATGTTAATCACAGATCGTGCCTTAAGGTTTTTGTACTGTTAGCCTGTAATAACATAAATGTATTCCCCGTTTTTCATGACCATGACATCGAACCGGATTTTACCTGGACAGCTGGGAGAAATTAAACCTCTACTTACGCGCATACAATAATCTAACCTTACTCATATTGCCCTTAAACCACGACAACTTTGAACATTGTGTAACCTTAATTTCCTACGTACAAAAACTATAAGACACTGTTTCCAAGGTTACGCAAAACATAAATAAAGAAACACCACGTTGCTAGAGGCCAAGATAATTTGGGTAGATTTTTTTGTACAGTCCCGTTTCTATTTCTGTTAGTGTACGTGGAATTAAAGTCGGACGTAAGGAGGTAAAATTTCAGTAAGAAAAACATCAAGCGTGGACATTTAACCGGTAATTCGTCAAAAAAATTATCCAGTTTTGGACGGTTATTCTCTTCTCGGAAGGCGGTGTCAAACCAGTGAGGCGTATTCCTGTTTAGTAATACTCTCTTCGTAGGCGTTCGCAGCCGGCTAAAGTGTTCACGCATCCGAACACACAAAGTTGGATACGATCGAGTACCATATTCCATAACACATAACTAATTTGATTGAAACATTTTGCCATTATTTTTTCCAGTTCCTTTTCTCAGTTCTGTAACAAAGCTGTCTGTTTACAATGGATAAAACTATAACTACTACACGTGTCTATAGCCTACTCGTCTTTTAATACGGAAGTTATCCTGAATGCAAACAATGATTCAGGTGAAAAATATAAATCCAGAGACCATCAGTCGTCGTAGAAATTTAAAAGAATACTTTAAGAGTCGTTTAAGAGCTATAAATTTAAGAACACTACGGTAGGTCTGCACATTCTGTCTGCATATGAACTATAACTTCCGGATATATATAGAGGGGTGTCGTGTCAAATGAGGTCAGCGGATTTTTTGGGTCAGTCGGAAGGATGGATTCCTGAGTGGGATTTGTTAATTAGTTAAAATATTTGGAAAGCGACAAATGGGGCCAACTGCAGAACGGTTAATAATCTTCATAAAAATTTTAATATAAGTTCAGTTTTAGCCACTATTCCAGTCGACTGTACTGGAGATTTAAGTTGGAACATGCTGATTCCATCACACTTTCTTTCAGGCTGTGGTTTGGTAAAATGATCACAGACACATTTTGATCATTTTGGCGTGTTTAAAATCAGTTGTGTGCAAGCTTTTATCATTTTCTTTTATTTATTTTATTTTCTTTTTTATTTTTATGTCGTAATTTTTAGGTTTATTTTTGTGTCGTAACAGAAGATAAAATCTTTGAGTATATCTCGGCCGTTTTCTGAAGCACAATAACTAATCCAATTTCTGAATGTAAGAGATTCCTTTTAAACAGGTTTTGATTCTCGAATTCCTTCACATTTTTTTCACGTTTCTCGTTCGTGTAGTTTTATATAGACTTCCTTGCACCCCCCCTTCAGTATTCAGCTCTATTCTGAACAATGCACACTTTGTGTTTTCAGCGTTCCTTTTTAAACAAATAAGCACGTACTTTATTTTTGAGGCTTTAATCTTCCAGTCAGATGATTCATTCAGTGTTTCCAGTCTTCAGTAGCCTTTGCTGTGCGTTGTCGCCTTTGGAGCAGCTCCACGTTCAAATTGTGATTTCATTTTTCAACCATCTTTCAACAAAGTAATCGAAAAATTCGGTTAGTTTCGAAAAGTTTGAAGCTTGGGTATGGATTTAAAGCCATCCCTCACAGACATCTTTTGGTTTATATTTGGACGCACTATCTGGTACATATTTGGATATGTATACGCATTTCCCCGCTCTCCCCATATTCTGTTGAAAGTTAAAGTTCCTCTGCTTCCCTCCACATGCATGGAGAAAGAAACGTCCATTGATCTTCGTTGTAGGAAATGTGTGGCTAAGTGCAGATATTGCCGCTGCTTTGAAATCGAAATCGATATTTTTGGAACCGATTCTGGAACGGCTTGAAAAAGAAGACAAAACAACCACATACGTTTCGTTCTTCTTTCTCGGAAACACGACTAACAAGATTGGATAAATATCTGTCCCTTCACTCGTACTCCCAAAGTCAGCGCGAATCGTGTAGATTTGTGAAAATCGCTTGTTGCAACCATTGCGAAAAAACACCATCCACAATGTAGTAAGTAGAAAATTTCAAGTTTTCTTTGCCCTTTTCTTAGCTGAGAATGATAACTCTGTCTTCACATCTTTCACATTTGTTTGTTTGTTTTGTCTTGTATATAACAAGACAATATTAGTCCGTTACAGATAATCGGTTCGGTGACTCATATCCCAGGACTTTCTTACTCCTTCGGTCGGCCCCATTTGTCTCTCCCAAAATTTGATTAGAGATTCCACTCGGCTATCCACCCCTCCTACTGAACGGAACGTAAAAATTAACCGACCCCATTTGTCCCAGATGCAGATTGAAAAAAAGAGGTAAACACGTAGAACGGCAACACTCGGTCAAACGTGATACTTTTTGTCGACAAACGAGAAAGTGGATAGACAGACAACCAGTCAAGCACGATGGGATTTCAAGGCTCAGGAGACGCGCTGTCGGAACAAATCTGACGCGGCATCAGCAGCTGGCAGACAACAGTAGCTGGTATTGAAGAAAATAAAATCCCAGACAGGCAATGAGTAAATGCAGTTACAAAAACTAATCTTGTGTGTGTGTGTGTGTGTGGACAGGCCAAGAAATAATAACCAAAACGTAAAACGTAGCGATAGCGACCGCGTCAGAACGGCTCCGAGCTCGGCTTCATTATAAAAAAGCCCATTACATGACGAGACGTCTGGTCCATTGTCCATCAAATGCGCAATCAGGCGTGCATTGTGAGCCGTCCTACTTCACGTCCGTTCGTGCGCCCTGCATTTGTATTTATCGGTTCTCCAAGAATGCCTCTCATCTTTTGTTACTTTACAGTTCATCTGTTTTTGTGGCAGCCACAATCGTCTGACTCGAGATCATTATTTCTCTTTAATTCTGAAATTATTGGAGTCTCAAACATAATATGTATTATAAACAATTATACAATTTATATTAAAACCACAATTTTTGAAATTTATATTTCGTATCGAATCTAATTTTTGCAGTCTATTCACCCTTACCCTGTAAAGGTCCCCTGGCACTGTACAAGTCTTACGTTCTTTGTTCGTGAATGTAAATTTTAACTTTACAAGTGGATCACTATGCTTTTGACTACAATACCGTTCTAGAGGGTATAAATAATACTTGCGGTGCGTATTTATATTTTTGGATATCATAAAGTCAAGGTGAGTTTTTGTGCTCCCAGGTCGACACGACGTATGAAAACGAATAGCGTACGTAGGGTAACGCGTAGGGAAACTACGGGCTTATTGCCCGCCGTACGGCTCCATCCGGCAGAATAGCATACATAGCCTATGTTATTTCTGTAGTACAAAACGAGTCTACTTTTGTATCTGTAAAATTATTAGATGTTTCAATAAAAACTATAAAAAGTTATCTTCGAAAATTTCTAGGCTAAATTAAAATATTATTGTACTATAAGTATACATAATAAAAGTTGAGTCCACTTTTTTTTTTGTAATTTTGTCACCATCTTGTAGCACACCCATACTTTCACCTACCTGATTCCTTAACAGCCTCCGATATTTTTTGTCTTTTCTTCTTTTTCTTCTTCCTCTTGCGATGAGATTCCAATTCCTTACTCTTTTTATCCCCCTA
This sequence comes from Magicicada septendecula, assembly GCA_034769895.1. Classification (NCBI taxonomy): domain Eukaryota; kingdom Metazoa; phylum Arthropoda; class Insecta; order Hemiptera; family Cicadidae; genus Magicicada; species Magicicada septendecula. The sequence continues at coordinate 249,051,864 of CM068376.1, read as the reverse complement.
CTTTTATTTACTATTCTAGCATGTCTGTAGAATTTCAGTAACTGATTCATGTCTGTAATCATGTAACTGATTATACCTGTTATTCCTCTTGCAAGTTCTTCGTGTGTAATGCGTCCCATTCCTGAAACTCTACATTACCTTCTCAGGAAATTCCGTGGCTGTTGTAGCAATTTCAGTTTTGTGTGTCATCACACCTGCATCCTATGTTTGTGTGAATATCCAGAACAGGGAAGGTTTTCGATAAATTATGATAAGAAATAATGCACTCGTTTAATCACTTCTCGTCTCACAATTCCTTCTTTATACCTTGACGTTCTTTATAGATATCATAGATAGAATCCCACGTATAGTCGCATATGATTTTCAAGTTTATACGCGCAACAGAAAGATTTGACTTCTGCCTTGAAATTCTACTTCAGTAAGCAGATGCTTCCGTAACACGTTCTCCTGGATGCGCTTCCTGGAGGTGCTTTTTCCTTTCGATGTCTCGTCCTATGAATGTGTAAACGCAGAAAATATACTACACAAAATATACCGTACTTGTTACAATCAACACCATTAACAGAAGAGCTGTGTGTCTAACGCCTAGATTTTATACCTATACTTAGCGAATATCGATGTATACCTTTATAGGTAAATAGGTAAGCTTTATTTTACTCTCGACGTCCATTTCACTCTGTTCTCCCCACCTAGAAAAGAAAAATATAGATAGCACCAACCACGAGAAAGCGTAAATAATTGGAAAGAACTTAAATCTGTTTATCGTTTGGTCTACCATTAGTAGGCCTACTGTATGGGAGTCCAAGTGCAAGTGAACGGAGCAGCAGCTTGACGCTGTCCGGTGGTCGCAGTGTCCGGGTGAACCCGATGACTATGTGATGCCTGCTTGTTACCTTGATTAACGTATAGCGCTTTGCAGGACTGGAATCTCCTTAATATACTGTACGGAAGAGACAGAAGTGGATCTTAAAGGGAAGACAGGCAGGCAGATTCCAGTACCCGAAGTGAAATATATCAGAAGAATCAGAGGGGTGAAACAGATAGGGATAAAATAAGAACATAAGGCTAAATGAATTAGTCCAGAAGGAAAAATGCTAGAAAATAAAGATCTTGTGTGGTTTGGACACGTATAAGGATTGGTATACGACAAACAAGTGAAGACTACGTGAGACGCAAGACCAACGGGAAAAGAAAAAGGAAGATAGAGAAGGACGTGGAACAGCGCAACAAAAACTATATTCCAGAAGCGAAAACTGAAGAATTGGCAAAAGACTGGAAAAGCGGAATTTTATAGAAAAACGAAACAACGAATCTAACCGTTAATTTATTGAACACACCAAGTCAAAATATTACGTGGAATTACTTAACGCCTGTCGTACTGGGCTGCCGAAATCGTACACGTCCAACAGATTTCAGTGTTTCCGGGAGTTTCGGTAATGACAACAGCGGAGGCCGGGCGTGAGGCAAGCGACTGCGATCACTATCGGATCGCGTATGGTTTTATTGGAATTGTAAATAAAAAAGCCGATCCAGGAAATGAGAGGCTGGCTTGGCGAGCGGCTTGGAAAGTAACCAACTTTCTACCACGTTCCGACTGCAAATCGCTAGCGGCATTACACGATGATGCAAAACTCGCGCGAATTATTTAGTGTAAACACCTTTAGTATTGATCCAACTAATCTTTGTAATCTTTAAACGGTGACGATGGATTTGCATTAAAACTTGAAAATCAAATAGTGAAACGTTTGCCATTATTGAATCGGAGAGGAGCTTGACAACTAGTACCTAAACCATCAAAATAAAATAGCTCATACAAATTATTGTAATTTCTAATTGCTACTGCAGACAAATTAAAACAAATTTGAATCGATTTTTAAAAGTAACATTTCGGCTGCTCAAGAAATCGTAGATGTTATCAGGTTACACTAATATTAAACATGAATTATTAAGTTGACAAAGAATTTCTTTATCGACCATGTGATAAAGTGAGTCGGGTAAACGAATGACACATGGTGTGTAAGCATAAAATAGTAATTACCATTTCGTCCACATCGAAAATAAAGTCAAACTAAATCCACGGTGTAATAAGAGAGACAAATCACTGTGTCGGTATAGGACTAGTCTATAAGCTTTACTCGTTTTAATAAACAAAAATCGCCTATGAACCTTCTGCCCTGCTGTTACATCATCAGTTTCTATGGCTTAATCGTAACCACCTCTCAGTTTTCATCACAGCGTAACAAATAAATTTTCTTTAGAGGGCAACGTCCCTTCAAACCAATAATGACTTTCGTAACGCAAATTGTTTTATCAATGTCGTGTTCAGGTTTTCCCAGCCTTGCTATTATGTAGCTAGTGTTAGACTAAAAAAAAACTAATTATATCTTACTTTTAATTCTTTTAATTTCTTCCAGTTACATATTACTTAAAAACTCTCTGCAGTTTTACATTACTTTACTTCCGATTCTACTGCAGTGTCTCAAACACAGTGTGTATTTGATGTTACAGAAACATGAAGGTGCTAAGCTGCGCGTTGGCTGTCATTTTTGCCAGCTGCTTGGTGGTTGCCGACGACAAGAAAGACGCCAAGCCAGCCGCTGACGGAGAACGACCCAAGACTTTCCAGAGGCTCATTCCCGCTGACGTCCTACGAGGTAACTATCGAAACAGTTCTTGTAATATCGACCGGGCTTAAGTATTCCGGAAAACGTTACTGCGAACAGAGTCACCCGTTAATGAAAACAGCACCACAAAAACAAAACGTGTTATAGTAACGGAGCAAATCCGATTCAGAGTCGATCTAGAGTGATCACAGTTCTGTACCAATAACAATTGCGTTTCTATCGGTAGTTTTACTTTCATTGCCTATGGAGGCCGTTTAAATTCCAGCTCGTTGACAAACTCGGTTTTGTTGACGAAATGAAGAAACTGTTTGAACAAGAATTATGCGAAGTTTGAGAAACGGTGGGTTCTAAGCATGCTAATAGCTATTGTTATACTTTCTTCGGTAGTGTCAAATAGAAGGGGCAAACTCCCCTATACTCATAAAGAAAAACAGCGTCTGATAAGTGAGTCCTATTGATGTATAGGTCAGTAGTCACTAAACACTAAATAATACTGACGAGAAATCCGACATCGATAGATCGATTTATGCAGATTGTACAAGCGTTAGCCAAATATTACGGTAACCGAGAAAGTTAAAATATGGGCCTTTATAATTAAGTTGTACTTAGGAAACTGTGTTCAGACACAAATCCACGTTTACTTGTGCGGTCGTTTGCTCAAAACAATCGAAAGATTATTTTACCCATTATTACGTACAAATTACTTTCAACATAATGCAGTTTAGAATTTAAAAAAAAAATCAAATTTGTATTATTCACGTACAATTAGTTTGGAGTAGTTAGGAAAAATGTAGCCAAATCTCAGTTAATTATATAGCAGATACTACTTATATATACAAGTTGTGGGTGTTAAATAACCGAACTGGCTTCATAAATCTGGTTTATTTACAGAGTATGATACTTTATCATGTATCCCCTTCAATATACCTCCCTTCATTTTAATTTTCCACTGTTGCAAGACGTGCTGCAGATGATCAATCTGTAAGCTTCTTTAGTAGTTCGTATTGCCTTTAACTTTTTCCTCTCGGTCCCTTTTAGGCTACTCTTTACCAGAGAGCATAGAAAAAAGTTTCGTCACATGTTGTGACTCTTTCAAGAAAGTTCAGCTGCTTTTGAAGTTTTTCTTTGATGACAGAACACATATTTTTCGAAGCTCCGAAGCTGTTCAAATATTACCATTTTCAGAACAATTTTAGCATAGAATTTCCTCATTTATAAATTTTCATGCAATAATTGCCTTAATGTTTTTCTTTTTGTCAATATTCAGCATTTAAGCCGTTATTCTGTAATCAGGCAATGGTCATTTCATACAATTTTACTTATTTTTTGTACGCTTTCATCAGTTCTTGACGTGGTCGGTCGATCTGTACACTCATCGTCTCCAAGCTCTTCACGACATTCCCTAAATCTCTTGTACCGCTCAAAAACTTGGGAACGTGACATACGTTCATCCTTAAACACTTCTTTCAACAAACTAAAACACTCTTTTGTATTATTTTTTTTAATTTCACTAGAGGCTTGAGATAAACACGCTGTTCAATTTTCAAGCTAACCATTAATCTGGTAACACAGCAACTAACGAAGTTTTTCTAACAGCGGTCACTACACTACTGACCCCCCCTCCAGTTACAAATACACTCATCCAATTCGTAGCGGCTCAAGGTTAATGACCTATCTTCTCCGATCATTGACATTTACTTCATACAAACACAGTCCGGTTATTTAATAGCCTCACCTCATATACTCATAACAAATTCTAATTGTACAGTATGTAGGCTACTTAGTCTTGGACTGATTAACTACTTTAACCTAAATTGCCAATAACACGTGCCACAAACGTCACCTCATCTCCGGCTGAAACTGTTTCATCTTGTATACTTGTTCACTTTTCTCACTCACTGTTTCTCTGCTATTTGCCGTTTACACTTTTCTGACTGGAACGGTTTGGTTCACTTTACCCTTTGCAGCAGATCTTGAACCTCCTCAACTCGAGGCTCTCTTTCTGGTCAAGGCTATTCCCATGTTTCCTGGTAAATTCTACTGGTTTCCAACTTGCCGTATACATCGGCAGATGACAGAGATCTACCTTGGAACAAATTCTACTTGTGTTTTAAATTCTGGTAAAGGTAAGGCAGTATGGACAGAGGACAGCAATGCAGTTATATGCAAATACAATCATTAAATAGTGACTTAAATTAGCATTAAATTTGCATTAGGAAAATAAAAATGAAGAACGTATTTTATCCGCTAATTTTCAATTAAAGAAAAAAGAAACCCCGATTTTTCCTATTATTTTTCTATTCTCTAACCTGAAAACATCCTTTTTAGATTATTTAATCACGATTTTTTATACTTGGAAGTTTTTTCTGTCGCTATCTAAGATCTCACTTAATAAAATTGAAAATAGCAAATCAGTGTGAAAACAATTTACATTAAATGAAAGTCCAATTTCTAAAGGAGACACAAAGTCGAGAATTAAAAAATTTGTCTAACGTAGAGAGGAAAAGAGTTGTCTGCGTGTCCGCAGATTCAACGACCGTGTGTGACAATTACGTCGCTCACTGTACCAGAACGTTGGGAGCGAGTGCGCGCGTTCGATTTTCCCTAAACTTTTACCACTCTTTGTTTCTCATACCCGGACGAACATACCTTTTTGTCATCTTATTTAAGGTGCGCTATGTTCACAAGATATTTCTCACGCTTAAGCACTCACAAGTACAAAATACGAGTTCTCGAAAGGGCGTCACGGTGGGAAAACAGTTCTCGAAGTCAGACTCTATAACGCAACAATATTGCTGTAATGAGCAGAAATCTACAAGCCACACCTGTCTGTCTACCTGCCTGCATGCTTCTCTCTCTCTCTCTCTCTCTCTCTCTCTCTCTCTCTCTCTCTCTCTCTCTCTCTCTCTCTCTCCCTCACTCACTCTCTCTCTCTCTCTCTCTCTCTCTCTCTCTCTCTCTCTCTCTCTCTCTCTCCCTCACTCACTCTCTTACTCTCTCTCTCACTCACTCTCTCACTCTCTCTCTTGGAAAAGTAAGTTTCATTACATTGCAGGTAATATAAAAAGTTATTATACTGGTTTTTACACGTTTTCAAAAAAGTAAATGAATTTATTTATTCATTCGTTCAAAAATTCTTATTAAATGTCTTTCTCACTCCTCTGTATTACTTCTAAATGTCACTTTCTTCTGCTTTAACCTAAGCTTCCTTTACGTAAATAAACAAAAACGAAAATAAACAAGCTTCGATGACTGTGTGGAGTACCACTGAATGTTATAGGTCAAGTCATTATCGAACAATTAATGGGCATTAATAATCAAAACCTCATCTTGCACACTAATGGACGCTTTTGTCTTTCTGTATTGCCAAATTCTGACTTCTCGGTGAAGAAGACAGATCAACTCTGTAAACAGATCCAAGTGTGACATCCAAATGTGGGCTTAGCTTTGCATATGACCATCTCAAGGGAGTAAAGGTGGCCATATCGCAGTTATTCTTCAGCTCCGTCAAGTTAGGATGGCACCGGTACACACCTTCTGCGGACCTTGAACCCACATCCTCTCGTATCAGAGACGAGAACGTTGGCCACTTGCTGCGATATTGCCATACATCACTTGCACACGCACAAAAATATATTTTGACGCTCGAACGGGGTTTTCTCAACAAAAATAGAGCCAAAGACAAGATGTACGTATGCTACATATGAAAAACCTAAACACTTTTCGTTTTAACTAACATACAGTCTTTGTTGGAGGTGGCAAACAGATTAGAGACTGACCTTTATATACAGAATCAGAATTAAAGTGGTTTTTACTTTCCTATATATCGTGTAGACAGAAATACGTAAAGCTTTGTTGGTAGTCTACACTTTCGGCGGCTGAGGCATTTTTTAGTTGAATTCGTTCGTCTTCAGAAGAACGTTGTCAGAATTTCTAAAACCTGGACCTGAGTGTTAGTTGTTATAATCTAGGATCGTTTAAGTTAAATAACAAAATGTGTTTTCACCTTGAATGATTGCCTTGATCTGAATATTGCCAATGTGTGTTGTTCATTCTGAATAGAATTGGGATTCCCAGTTATAGACGGTATCCCGCCTGTCAGTTAGAATTCACAACGGTAATGTCACAATCAGAAGCACTCGTCGTAAATATCAAACACACAAATAGTTAATATTAAGCAATTTTTTAAATGAACGACTAGACTCACTAACTCTTCAGCACAGCTATTGTTAGTTTTCACAATCGAATTGTAATCCGTTGTTCAGGTGTTTAGGGTGCCTTTTTCGGCCAGACGTTTCATCCAACTGGCCTAACCTTACCAACTGGAATGGGGAATTCGCTGCCTTTAGCTGACTGTTCATAATCATTATACCGATTTGCGACGTTTTGGCCAGTCATACTGCGACCTCCTGCAGTAGACGTTGTGCGACTTCTGTCTTACTTATCCCCCCTATGGGCTTGCCAAAACGAAAGCGAAAACTAGTAACCACAAGGTTTCTAGTCTATTTTCTACAGACAGTTTATTCTTCACAAACAGTACGCTGGCTATGTTACGGATTAAGCCCATTGTTCTTTCCAAGGGCGTCCCGCATCACGTTACCTGACGATAGGACGCTAGATTTTGAACAGTAATCTCGTGCTGCGGAGTACATTAACACCTCGATGAGAGACTAACATTTCCATGCATTTCGCGCGTGCGCACAACAGCTTTGTACAGTGCTTCGTAGCGTTAGCATCCGCTGCAACAAGACATGGCACGCTAGTGTCGTTGTGAAGGGAACAGTGTGTGACAGGGAGAGAGAAAGAGAGAGGGAGAGAGACAGAGAGAGAGAGAGTGAGTGAGGCAGCAGATTATTATCCCGTCGTTTCCCCTTTCTATACTCTAATCACCTTATTCTGTAATATAGCATATTTTATATAAACTCGTAAGTGAGGGTAATTCTTCGTTTGTCAGGTTTCTACTTACTGTAGGCTGTATTATTTTATTGCTGTAACTCGAGTTATCGCTACGTTCATTTATTTTGCTCTCTAATTATGTGTGTGCGCGTGCGTGTGTGTTTTTATTTTCTCGTATCGTTTTTACTTCCATGTTCCGTAAGAAAATGGAAATATGTGATCGCGAAAAAATCGTGTTCGAGATAAGGCCTGATTCTGATTGTACTACCCTCAAAACATGAAGAAAAGTCATTTTCCGAAAAGTGTCCGTGTGTAAATTTTTTGGCGAACGATAACTGCCGCAAATTCAAACAGAATCAAATACTGTAATTTTTTCGCATTTGTAACCGAATTGTAGAGGACTCAAGACCTATTGATTTTGGTGAAGATCGGTTAAGGGGAAGGGGTAGTTTACCTGCAACGCTTTACATTGTAACAAGAGTAAAGTACTTAATTTTGATAAATAAAGTATCCTGAAAAGAAGGTCATAATAATCCACTGTAGAAATGTAGATGAAATATCTATAAATATAAAGGGTAGTTGAAGGGAGAGGGGGTAATTTTCAATAAATGAAAATGATACTTGAAGGGGGAGGGGATAATTTTTTTATGTGTACTACTGCGTTAACTGCAACAAAGTAGTTTCTATCGAAATATATCATTTCAATTTGTCAAACATAAAACTCGATTTACAAGGAACACACCTAATTTGTTAGAAATTATCGAACCGAATTCAGGTAAATGATTTTAAATATAAATCTTAGAACATGGAAGTCATGTGTGGTTCTCCATACCGATGTTTTCTGATGTTGTCTACTCTTGTAGAACACAGTACTCTTCTCAAACACTGTATTTCTGTTGTTTGAATTTGTGACAGCTTTTAAACATTCTTCTAGTTTCATTAGTCTTCGGTAGCACTCATTAAAATAAAACTGAATAAGTTTGAAAAGGTGTACTAAATTTTAGGTTGCTTCTACGTAGGAACGCCATAGTAGTCGTAGTGAGTAAGCAAATATCGCGTTTCACCAAATTTCGGTTTCCATCAGCCGAGTCTCACGTTTGTAATTTTCCGTATATCCGATTCCCGCTTGTGCGATTGACACGCAAAACATGAACGTTTTTCACACAAACACACCGTTACTAATGTGTCGTTCACCACGGTACATGACCACAAGGTCAATTCGAGTGGGGTCAACATTTGTTTTTTACTTAAATTATTTTATTTTATTCCAGTATTTCCACATTAATGTCTTTCCAAAAATGTATTTTGTACCGTAAATTTGCCTCCCATCCGTTCCTCGAAACGATGAATTTTTCGATTTCTCAAAAATTAGCTGTAATTTTTTCGACAGACACGAAAAGTCGAGAAAATTTTGGTATTCCGCCGCCTTATTGATATATTAAGCTAAAAACTGGAGTAAAACCGATCCGTTTATGTTGTTGACAAGAGAAACAGGACAATTTATGTTTCAAACTTCAAAAGATGTTGAAATGTAAAGTTTATTGTTTTATATTTTATTACATCTTTGTTTGTGGTCTAAATACTTTAAAAATTTTTGAACGATGGAGAATGCGGAACAGTTTTGACAGTACAACGGTTTAAAAATTATAATTCTCTAACTTTAGATTTTGGACAAATTAATTTTCAAATAGCGCAGTACATACGAGCGGAAACCTATATACGCAGTCTAATTTCCCTGCCTTCCCCATTGTGTCATTTGACTACTGAACGAAGTACAGTAATTGTAATTTAGCACAAATTGCTTCTAGGGCGCGTCAGTGTCTGGAGATAGCTGTTGTAAGGCAGCGGATTGCTCTTCTCTATGGACGTTGTTGTTTGTTTTCACTTTGTAGTCATAATTTACGCGAACAAACTGTCAGGTAAACACTTTTGTTAACAAAATGTTACGCGATTAATTTACACGATTTTTGAATGGCGTTTAATTACCAAAACAGACCCCTACGTATCAGGTTACAGATTTTCCTTTAATGAATACATTTTTACTAACATATTAATAGGACGCAAAAAGGTTTATATGTCAATGTTGCGTATTTATTAATCTGGCGGTAATAAGTAGCATGTAACTGAGCAAGAATTCCATCTTCACGTAAGTAGAGGTGTCATCGGTACAGATTTACTATATCCTAAACATCGTACAAAACTACTGAGTAGAGTGTTTAACTAATCTGAAGGGTAGCGGGACATTCTATTTGCTTACGGGGTTCAACGCAACTCGACACTTATAAGACGAGAATTCGACATACCGTTATGTGTTGTCGTGAAACTTTTTGGACGCGTACAGAGAGCCGCGAACACATGTTTCAGCGCCGAGTGGTGAGAAAAAAATTTTGGTCTAGAGAACAGCGGACGTCGCATCACGAACTGAAACAATTGTGCAAATAACCCAACGTTGTATACTAAATTAGACAGAATGGTATACAACGGAAGAGGTCACGACGTCTACAACGAATGATAGGTCGCTCGAACAGATGACAGGCATCAGACGAAGGGGAAGACAGAGTAGTTGATCCATTCAAAGAGATACTGAGGGTGAGAAACCATCAAGCGTACGCAAGAGATCGGGACCGTTGAGGCAAACACTGAAGGAGATCAAGGGGGCTGTGGTATCACGGGAAGTGGAGGTGAGTATTTAACTGGCCACTGGCACCACATCATTCGCTTGAAAAGCCGAGAGGTAGAATAAAAATTGGATAGCCAGACGAGCTTTGCAAGTGAAAATTGGTCACTCCCTACCATTTCTCCCCCTCAGCAAATTCTTCCGGTATGTCGTTTTCTAAACTTTTCTTTATGTAAACGTTTTCTCGTATGCGTCGCTGAATTCCTTTCCTTTTTTAACTATGTTCTCTCAAAGTTACGTCTGCCTAGCTCTCATTCGACAATGGCCTGCAACACAGCTGCAGTTCTACACTATGGTCTACACTAAAAAACGCACTTGTCAGCGTTTATGTTTCTTCAGTGGTTTTCTTGTCTGGCCAGCCCTTCATGCTTGTTCCATGTCTTGGTATTGCTTAATTTACTTATTTGTACTATTAGAAATAATAGACTGTTACGCTAGGACAAGACAATATCACGCTGCTAGCTTGAAACCGTTTACAATAACAACAAATGAATTCAGTACACGGCTCTGTCGCAAGTTACTGTAGCCATCAATCACTTCTTGTTATTATTACTGTATTATTGTCTATGAAGAGTCGTAAGGTGACGGGGAAAGGCTACGGCCTTGGCATACGATAATTAAGATTTCATTTGGCACACTTGCGGGTCGGTACGGTTTTCCCCGGGCGTCGCTGAATCAGATCATTTAATTGTAGACACGTGTAACAGTCACGAACGAACGTTTCGTGATTAAATTGCATAAGCGTCTGCAGTATATGTGAAAGGATAATTTATACGCTATATTGTAATAAGGTGACTTTCACGTTTACAGACGCGGAAGCGCTTTGAACCAGTCCTGCGGAATACGGGTCGAGAGTCTAGAACACAATTGCATGCACCCGTTGAATTCATACAGTAGACCTTGTATATGATACTGATTGTATTAATCAGCATTAGAATAGACAGTCCCGCAACTAGCCCGTATTTCGTGCGGAACAACGAGTCAGTAAAGAGGTGACTAAGCTAAGAATAAGGACGGGGAAATAGAGAAAACGAGTGCGAAAAATTATAATATACTGCATCGAAAATAAACAGATGACGTCACATGCATACACACGTACATATCTGGCACTACAGTCCAGGATGGACCTTGGCCTCCCTAATGATCTGCCTCCAGATAGTCCGATCAAGTGCCTTGGTCTTCCACGAGTAGACACCCATTCTACGCAGGTCTTCTTCCACGTCATCCTGACATCGTTTTCTTGGCCTGCCTCGTCTTCTGCGCTCATCTACATGCCCATTCATTATTCTTTGGTTGTCCATTCTTTCTACATGCCCTATCCAGCTGATCCTTCTGGACTTTATAAATCGGACAATATCTCCCTGTTTTAGAATGGAGTCTATTTCTTGATTAGATCTGATCCTCCATTCTCCATTACAACATGCTGGTCCGAATATTCTTATGATTTTCCTTCCGAAAGTCCTCAGAGCCTTCTCATCAACTGCTTTTGATGTCTAGGTTTCGGAACCGTATGTCCACTACACGCTTGATCATTGCTCTGTACATTTTTAGGTCACATGGACACATACAATTGAAACAGATGGACATAAAAAGCAACGGAGTGGAGTCCTGCAGGAAGGAGAGGAATAAATAGTGCTCGGATATAATGAAGGGACGAAATAAACAAAAAAAGGAAATGTTAAACTTTTTTTAAACGTGCCAGTCAAATGTAGTCATACAAGTCGAATAAGATTAATATTAGGCTAATTAGTCCTGTTAGTGCAAACGTTTTTAATAGCTGTATGTCTTGTAAGTACGAAATCGCTTAGTGTAAACGTTGTTGGTTGCTGGTGGATGAGTACTGGTTCAAATTTTTATTCCAGTTTTTGAGGTTATATCGTACTTAACTGGTAGGAATGAGACAGACTTCGAATGTTTATTCAGCTCGCTCTGTCTGCCGTGATATTTACTGTACAGTAATTTAAAATTAAAATATTTCTTTTGCTTGCTATTCGAATCTTGTATAGATGTGCCCCATTGTTGAACAACGTTTTTGTTCGTATTTAATAGTTTTTCCTATTTCTTTAATTTAGTGCTTTATTGCCGTTTTGAAACAAAAAAACAACCATAAACCTTAAAACTTGTCCGCTATTCCAGACACACTAAGTTGGTATAAATATAACACCGAACGACCAAGCCCTCCATACCTTCTACCGGTGAACCGATTTACATGATGATAAAGCTTGCACCCTACCGTGCATTTGTCCACTCCGTAGCGCAACTTTGAAAGTGTTTTGATGGCCCGTAGCGTCTAATTTAAAAAATCTTTGATTCATTTTTGTGGAAAAGGGAGTAGACCAATTTTTATTCCATTTAGTGCAAACATTTACAGACAATCTTTCAATTCACAAGGCAATCTTTCAAAAAATAAAACATTAAGTACAAAACACTTAAGTAAACTAATACATAAAATAAGGCGAAGCATTAAATATATAAAACATATTACCTACGGCTAAATAAGTTTGTAGGACAATCCAAATTGGAAATTGGAATGTTGAATTCCAAAACAAGGACAATCAAAAACATCTGTACATTTACAACTACATAATCTATGTAGGCCTACCTAATAGTACGTTATTAGTAATGAAGTTACTACATTATTCAAAAATTAAAGTAATCCTTAAAATGATATTTTGGTTAAAAAATAAAACAAAATTAAGCTAATAATATACACTTAACTTTTATTAATAACAAAAAAATGTATGTACAAACGTGTAACACAAAAATGTACAATATACATGTACAATACGTTACTCTTATTGAATATAAAACACTTTAATTAAGTAGAGAAAGTAATAAATACAAAAAATATACACTGATCGGAACGATACATCCAAAATTAAATACATAATTGCTTTAATTTTTTTCTTAAGTAAGAGCCAATACTTTTCTGTGAGCCCACTCTGAAGAATACCCTTTCTCAATTTTTAGGTTCCCAATCAAGTTTTCCTTTCATGAATAAATATACATTTTTCTTCTAACGCATCAATAACCAAGCATCTAAACGCCAAATTTACTCTAATACAAAATACAATTTAAATACAAAATCATAACATCCCCTAATAAAGGCTATAATATACTCTTGTCAGCTGACTATGACTGACCGCGTTCTTGTTTCTTAAATCCAGTGTTACCAACCATTTTGTAAAGACTCAAAAATCCGGGCTGTAACAAAAATTCTCCCCCGGACGTTCTTCTCTCGCACAAAAAGAAGAAGCCCCTAATTTAACACTATCAGTCTCTGCAAAAGGTGGGAGAAAATTTGTCCCATTTGTCTGGTACCGAATATTTTATTTGTACTATAAAATAAGATGCCATCTGTACTAAATCATTGCTTTGTTACATATCTATCAGTATAATCCTTACGTTTTTTTTATTGCAACAAAATAAATAGCAAACGACGAGTTATTTTTATAGTTTTTTATAATTTTTTGTTATTTTTATTCTAAAAAATCTAAAACTACCTAGAATCCGCCGATCCTAGCTGCGCCTCTGCGTTATTCTAATGTGTTTGCAAGATGAAATGTGTGAGTTTATTGTCTGTGCAGTGTAAATAGGCGTTACTGTGTTGTTTGAGAACCTTTCATTCTTCAGCACGCTATCCTGAGTACGCTCATTTTACGAAGTTAACTGGAGTAGCCTACAAAGCATAATACGCCTACTTAACAGCGTCCGTGTACAGTACTGCTAATTGAGGCGCTGACACTAGAATCTCGAAAAATTAATTCTTGAACGGTCTCATGGTAATTTGTTCAATTGTTATAAGTTTTATGTTACAGATTTATCAATTCCAGCGCGACACGTCGATACGGAGCCATCTGCTATTTATCCCCTAGCCGTAATTCTATTTTGTACCAGAATGTGCAGGAAATCACAGTTACCCACTTGACCTTACGATGCCTGATTCGAATCTCTCGTCCAGAAGGCGAGAATGTTAGGATCTAAACGACAGAGAATGTCATAAATTCAACACAGTGTCTGTTCCCTTATGACACACTGTTGGATCTGAATTTTATAAGCGGAACGACCCCAACAATCTTATGATCACTGGCGAAACTATTGAACCAGAACAATAGTAAACACATAACTTTACTGTATATAAAATTACGATTTATAAAGCAGATCACGTGATGGCTCACATAGGCTACGTAATGCTGATTCACACGAGGAAGGAGCTAAGGAAGCACAGGAAGTGAACGCGCGCGCGTAGACTGTAGTATGCTGTTTCGCTACACACACACAGCATGGGTTCGATTCCCGCCGAATACAAGAATATAATCTCTCGCAAGGTAGTTATAAACCAGAGATATTCCTGCCTAGTAATACTACTTTATCGGCGTTCAGAGCCAGCGTTAACCTATGGAGTCCGTATAGACGTACCCACGGATACTAGAATACACGGTAGGGGTCACGGGGTGTGTGCGCAGTAGCAAGCCGCGCCGCTGACGTCACCGCGAACCCAGCCACCGCTCCACTGCCATAACCTATTGTGTTGTTACTGCGTTTATGAGTGAATACAACGTTGTTTACGTGAGTGTAAATTCTTATCGGTGATTGACGATTAAGTGCAGAGTTACGCTGCAGTTATCAGTGTATTGAGGGGTTTTTGAGAGTAAGTTTGAAGTTGTTTTGAGTAAAAAATAATGGTTTGTTGTGCGATCGCGAGTTGTACTAACCACGGCAGACAAGGAAGTAAGTTAGGAATTAATTTTCATACATTTCCTAAGAACAATGAGACGAAACAAAAATGGATAAATGCTTGTAAACGTGCCGATTCGTTTTCAGTTGATAATGCTCGTGTGTGCTCAATACATTTTGCTGATTCTGATTATGAAAGGGATTTGAAAAGTGAACTGTTGAATCTTCCTCCGAAACGCAAGTTGAAGCCTGATGCTGTTCCAAATTTACATCTCCCATCCTCCAGTGTTGATTTACGGGGTAGTAATGAGCCTAATAATGAGAGAGAAATTCGGGCACAAAAACGAAGTTACCGTAAAGAAGTAGAAGAGATTTTACAGGTAAATATATTACCAACTAATGAAGAAACTACTAGTAGAGAAAACATCAACTATGAAAACAAACAATGCTGTAAATGCGACACTGTGGGCTTATGTCAAAAATTAGAAATTATGGAGAAAGAAATAAAAGAACTTAGGCAAAAGAATACAAATTTACAGGATCATCTCTCTCGGTGTAATGATGAGTTACTTAAAACAAAACATTCGCTAAAAGTGGTTGAGGGTTCTTTTTCTGACTGTCAACAACAAGTGGTTATGAAAGGACGGTGCACTAATTGGTCATCTGAAGATATTGCAAAGGCTGCGACTTTACGTTGTATATCTTATAAAGCGTTATCTTTTGTCAGGGATGTATTGAAATATCCTCTTCCTAATGAAGTCACTATTAAAAGAAGACTCAGGCAGTTTAGCGTTCCACCAGGTTTTATTGATTTAAGCCTTACTGTCATGAAAACCCAATCAAAGCTACTAATTACATTTGAAAAAGACGTAATTCTTAGCTTTGATGAAATGAAAGTTAACAGTGACTTATGTTTTGACCAGGTAGAGGAGATTATCAGAGGACCCCACAACAATGCTCAAGTTGCGGTCATCAGAAGTTTAGTAGGAAAATGGATGCAGCCCATTTATTATAACTTTGACACGGCCGTTTCTAAGGACTTGTTGACTGAAATGATTAAAGTCATAGAAAATGTTGAATTTAAAGTGAGAGCATTTGTTTGTGATATGGGGCCATCAAACAGAAAACTTATAGGGAATCTAAAGGTTACATTTGATGACTCAGGATTCGAAAATCCATCAAATCAAAACAGAAAAGTATGGGTTTTTTGTGATGTGCCTCATGCCTTAAAACTGTTAAGGAATCATCTGCTTGACGATGGTTATCGACTTAAATCTGGTAGTTTGCTCACAAAAGAAGCGTTCATTAAGTTAGTTGAACTTCAAGACACCGGCGTAGATTTACAATACGCTCATAAACTAACCATGAACCATTTGCTTGTTGCTGGTACGGAAAGGCAAAATGTAAGGAAAGCAGCTGAGCTGTTTTCTCTCACTGTAGGACAAGCCATTTGTCATAACCTTCCTGAGTTCAGTTATGTTGGTGAGGCTGTAAAGGTCATAAACAATGGATTTGATTTGCTGAACTCCAGAGCTTCTGTTGATGGATATAAATTAAAAAGTGCATACGGAAATTGTTTACCAGAACAAGATGGCGCGTTAGACAAGCTGTATGACCTCATTCTCACAATGAGAGTAATAAAACACATACCAAAAGGAAATGAGAAGAAAGAAAAGATCAAAATGATTTCAACGATTCCACGGCAATTCCATTGATGGTAACCCAAAAGTTTTTGTAAGATTAAAGGACGTTATAAACGCGAAATATCCAGGAATAGAGGACTTTGCTGTGATGTGTTTTGTAAGGACCCGCACTTTCATCAGAATGAAAGCTATCAACAAGAAAAAAAAATGCAAAGGTAATAAGCGAACTGAGGGCGAACAAAGACAAATAGTGAAGAAAATGAAAAAAGTTGCAACATAACTTTCCAGAATAAAGAAAAGGAAACGCGTTAGCCTAATACAGTTAAAGGCTTTGGTGTGAAAGTAAAAAAGTTGATTTATATTATGTATATAAATATAATTGATATGTACAATTTGTAAAGATAAATTAAAATTTACTGTTTTAAAGAGTTTAAAATGACATTATTGGGGGTTTCTCCGTACCACAGGTCTATGTGGTCTAAGCCTGTGCGAGCCTCTTCCGCCAGCAAAAAAAAAGTAGTGCCCTCCGAGATGGTGAAAGAAGTTGACGTCCTTCGGAGGCTTTATACTAGCATTTCACAGACCGAATAGAAAAAATATATTTGTTTATTTAACTAATAAATAACTTAGTAATAATAATAATACACTAAAACATGAAAAATCTCGATTATATTCACAAACGTGAATGAGTTAAACATGTGCGCGCGGTGTGCCTATAAGATTCTATGCGGTGGGGCGAGGCGAGTGGGTACGCGGTGACGTCACCGCTCACAGCCCACCTGCGCGTGACCCCTACCGTGTATTCTAGTATCCGTGGACGTACCTGTGAAGACGACTAGCACAGGCAAAGAGTTGGCGCTCCATTCCAAAGAGGATGTACATAGTCGGTGGGCTGTTTACTGTTTACTGGCACAAAATTGTTGCCTCATCTTCCGTAATTTCTCTACAACTCCATGCTATCGCAACCTCGTCTGAAATTGAATTTGTCGCAACGCTTTTATGTCTGTCACGTGTTCAACTTTCCCAACAGGAAAGTTTATTAAATAAAAACTTTATACATACGGCGTCTAATAAGTAAGTGGGTTTCGCGAACCCTGATTTGAAATTACTACTTGTTCCTGGCTGTCTATCACTATATTATTCATGACCAAGCACTGTTTCCACGCAACAAAACAAAACATAGGCCTACATGTAGCCGTTGCTTACATCAGAGTTGTCATTATGAAGTACAAAAAATGTCCCCTTTTACTCAGTGAAAACCACATCATTTTAGGTTAAGCCGTTTACAAAGTAGGCCTACATATTATTGAAATGAATCGTGTACAAAATTGTAATGATTCTACTGTGCGCAGATGTACTGTAGATTATCAGTTACCGTATTTTCTCTATGTTAGCAGTCTTCATCACAACTTTGTCAAATTTTGTTGCTTCCCTGCTATATACACTTTTCCCTCGAACGAGGCCTTTCGGTTTCGCAACCATTATCAAGTTCTTCCTACAACAACAATTGACAAAGTTTCCTACAAGCTTGCTTGACAAAGTTGTACTGTAGATTATTCATAAAACGTGTTTTTAGTTTATTTGTACCATAAATTATATACCGTTTTATTCAGGAAGCCGAAATTTAATAAAACAAGCATTTTGAAATTAGACAAGTGACCGTAATTAGAGAATTGGGAAGTAGCCATCACTTTCCAATTTCAGCTCTTTTTCCGACTCAAATAGTTTTTCATTAAAATTTCTACATTTATTGAATTTTAATTATTCGCTGATGTACGTTAACGTTTTTTTTTTACCGTAGACGTTTTGGACACGTTTTCTACAGCAGTTTGTACGAAATTACATCACTACACTCGAGAAAATGTTACCTTCTAGAACACAACCTAAACAGCACTACTTTCTTATAATCACAAATTAGACGCATTTCGATTAGTAACTGAGAGAAGATAAGCGACCAAATATTTTTTCATTTCGGAGCTCAAAATAAGGCAAATCAGAGACTTCTGTTGGTATCCAGATACTTGTTCCGTTGCAGATATCCTCTTCATCTTCTTTCCTTTACTATTTTAACTATACCTTTCCCACCAGTATTTCACCTACCTAATGAATTTGATAATCTTCTTTGTTCAGGTGTTTGCGTATTCTTATATTTTCTTATTATTTTCACTCGAGCAAGTGTGTGTTTCTTCTCTTCTTCTTTCTCATGATGCAACTTCCGAGTTTCTTGCGGTTTATGTAATAATTATTATGAAATAATGAAATAATAAAAGATTGTTTTCTTACAAAATTTAAAATGTTATCATTTAAGAGAAGTCTGATGGCAAAATATTAAAAATTTCCAATTTTTTTTCAAAATGATTGTTTTATTAAATTTTCGACTTCCTGAATAAGATTATATGTATAATTTATGATACAAATAAACTAAGAAACACGTTTTATGAATAGTCTAAAATACGTCTGCGCACGGTAGAATCATTACAATTTTGTCACGATTAATTTCAATAATATATAGGCAACTTTCTAAACGGCTTAACCTAGAATTATGTGGTTTTCACTGTGTAAAATGGGATATTCTGTAATTCATGATGACAACGGCTACACGTATCTTTTGTTTTTGTGCCTGGAAATAGTGTTTGGTCATGAATTTGAGTGTTTGTTATTCTCACTGATATACTTTAAACGCGTTTTTTTTTAAACTATACTTTTAAATAATTAGCTACACATATCTCAGAAACTATGCTATGTAGGATATTGAAATTTTCAGGGCTATTGTAAGACGCCATTGTCTTCCTACGGGAGCAGTTATAAAACTAAAGTGTATACTTTAGATGCTTTAAAAATAAATGTTTATTCATTTTCCTTGAAAAATGTTTATAAAATTAAAATAATTATAAATATTGTTGTGGACAGGAAATTAAATAATTTAGCTTCAGTAGATATAAAACATCTACGAAAATTTCAAAACTATCTAACTCAGTTTCAGAAAAAACGTAGGCCTACCTAAATTTGGGCAAGTTAACATTACCAGCATAGGGCCTACCGATTCGCCTTAATAGATACAATGAAATACTTTGCACAGAATCAGCATCTACGCTATCAGAGGCTGAATGTAATTCACACACATACACACACTGAAACGCCTTACGCAGATTTCTATATCACCCCCGTGAGGTCAAAGCAAGTGACACACTCCTGCTCGAAATTGTTGAAATTACAAAGTGTCTACTAAACGTTTCATGCCTTTTCGGTGACATAAATTTACACATTCATTTTATGTACAATTCTGTATTGTTGAAATATATAAACACAAATAAATAAACAAACGCGCGCGCGTGTGTGTGTTGTGTGTGTGAGGGGGTGAGAGACGGGGTAAAGGGAGAGTGAATAACCTCTATTGGCAAGATATTTGACACCCGCAAGGCTGTACGTTTTACAAGAAATGTGCAAAACTGGACGGTGCAATGCAAATACAAAATGTAGCAACTGGTAATGCATAACTTTCCGCATCGCGGTTTTGCTATTTCGAATATAAGTAAAATATCAGAGTAATTATTTATTAATTACTCCATTAATAACATAGTTACGGAATAATAAAAACAATGATATAGAGGGAACCTTATAGATCAGTTACCAGGGGCGTATTTACCGGGGGGGGGGGGCGAACGGGGCCGCCGCCCCCCAGAGGATCAAAAAAGTTGACGAATTTTGTTAATTTCATAATTTTTAGGCTGTTTTATTATTTTTCCAGCTGTTTACGCTAATATACTAATAACTTTTTAAACATAGACCCTACAAACAGCTTTATTACGCAGCATTAGCGTATAAACGTTTGAAATAGGTATAGGAAAATCTATTCTGTCAATAAGTATCCAATAACGCGTATTTTTAACGTATTATTATCGTTTGTTTTAATGGGAGTCATTTCAGTCACTTTGAAGATAGTCATGTTGGACAGTCTTAACTTGTTTTTTCTTTTCCATGAAGTCGACCCGGAGAAATTTTAGATTCGCCACTGTAAGTTACAAGTATTTAGATGTACTTAAGTTTGTTAATAATTGCACAAACTTCAAATAAACGCGGATAATTCCCAAATCGTTCAAAGTGACCCCGAACCTGTTTTGACAATCCTTGCAAACAGAGGACCGGCAGAAGTTGTTTATTACGGTTCGCGGTATCAGAGTGTTGCCTCGGAATATCTAGCAGTGCTGGAGAATGAAACCTTCAAGAAGAGACAAAAGCAATCGTCAACGTCGGGTTACCATGTACTGATTTGCACACACAGAAAACAGATATACTAATCACAAAACAAATAGTTATAAAAATTCAGGTTTATCAGTAGTTAATTTAACTTTCTAAATAGCTAATGTAAAGAGTATAAAAAAATTATGGAAGTTGATTAATGTAATATAAAATTTAAAGTAAATTTAAAACCGCTAGGTACTCAGTTATTTGTGGGTGAACATTGTTTTCTTTAGCACGAGTTTTAATTTGCACAGTGATCTGTTCGGATTATTTTAAACGCACTAATTTATCCATTTTTGTCACTCAATTGAAATTGTATGTTAATATGGCGTTCTTAAAAATCTAATCGTTTAATACACGTTAATCTGATGACTATTCTATGTACATGCACACTTATAAGAACGGGCATATCATTATTGTTTTGTTTCTTAAATAAAAAATAATTTGTTTTCAAATGTAAAGTAATTATTTTATTTCTGGATGCTCTCTTCTCTCTGCAACATTTTTTTATATGCGACGCTGTGCTGCAGTGCCTGGATATCACTCAAATAAACTCAAATCTCACGACCAGGTTTGATATGTAGGCCTAAATGCATTGAACATGCGTTCAACACACACGCACGCGCACACACATACACGAGCGAAACTTGCAACGTTTATATTTATTATTTATAAT
This sequence comes from Magicicada septendecula, assembly GCA_034769895.1. NCBI lineage: Eukaryota > Metazoa > Arthropoda > Insecta > Hemiptera > Cicadidae > Magicicada > Magicicada septendecula. Next base: position 249,030,429 of record CM068376.1, on the reverse strand, counting down.
TATTTATTTATTTATTTTAATATACAGTTTATATGCAATTATTTGTTTTATTTGTTTGTTTGCATATGCACATTTCACTGTGACCTTTTGATAATGATTATAACGATAGTTTTTATGAACATCAAATCATACCCGTGTACCCGTGGAACATTCCAGAACAGTTACTTCAATTATAAAACCTTTATCTTAGTTGTGTTTACCTTTTCATGACCACTGCCAAGAAGGCAAGCTATAGGCCTATGCATGGCGACGCCCCGACTTCTCCGAGAAACCGGTACTGTTTTTATTTAGGTTTCGAAGGGCGGAACCGGTTGTGAAGGACAGTTAACTGTTCACTGCATATTTATTTACTTTTATTAGAGCATATCTTATTTACTGTGACTCGTTATTGTTAGAGGCAAACTGGTAGCGGCCTTACATAGTCACGTTAGCCATTGGTTCTGCTGGCTCTACACCGGCGTTACTGAATATTGTACGTATTAACATAAACAATTGTAATCACGAACTGAATTATCCGTGATTCTTCACACCAGCGGTTTAGAAACCTCGAAATTTCCAAGTTACTTTCAAAAACAATTTTGTCGCCGGTCATACTTTCTAATTAATTCTTTTCTTTTTTTCTATTTTGAATGAACGCAATCCACGGAAGAAACAATACTGATGGTATTAAGATTAAAGATTACTAACGATTTAAAGTAATAAAACGGTTTATATAAATATATAAAGTGTGTAATACTGTAAAGTGTGTATTTACAGATAAAGTGTGTAATACTGTAGACGAGTTTTATTCATCTGGCAGCTGCACCCGAGAAGTATAACGGCTAAATGCACTGGAATTTAAATCGCAAACATCTAAGCGGTGTTGTATCACAGTTGGTGACTTTTCGGTAGGTCAATACGACTTCTCTGTCTTAAGAAAGGAAGAAAATTTCGCCGTAGAGTGATAGAGGGGGAGAGAGAAAGAGGCCGTAGACAGTGCTAGAACTGCTTATTTGAGTATGACGTTCCCCTCCACACGTGCAATCAAACTTGAGATTTGTAGGAACTGAAACAACAGACTGAAATTGGTACAATTTTTGTTAGACAGACTCATCGAGAGGAATACAACAGACTTTTGTTTTGACATAATAATTGGTCAGCGGTAATGTTTATAAGTTCGTTTCTCTTTTCCAGTCAGATAAGAGGATGAAAAATTCTGAATTTAGGGCCTAAAGCACGGTAGTAACCTGGAGTTATAGCAGTTGTTTTACTCCGGGTGTTTGTGATAAGGAACTGCAAACATAACGAGGAGCCATTCCCTTTTGTACTCGTATCTGGCTACATTCTCTTTCAAATGCTATTTTCAGTTCACAGAGTGTTGCAAGTTTTACTCTACAAGCCTTATTCAAAACGTGTTCGCATAAAAAGGCCAGTGGTGTGACATCTGATGAACGCGAGGGAGAAATGTGTAGGCCTATATATTTGTTGGGACACCCGGTAGTCTGATGATGAAAACCCTCGTAGATACTAAGATGGACTTTCAACCATGGGTTGCCCCACGGGGGGGGGGGAAGGCCACCAGATTGATCATAGTACGTAATGTGTTAAATGCAAGTGTAGACAGTATGAAATGTTTAACAGACAGAAATGTTTATAACGTTAAAAATTTAGTGTTAGGCTACTAACAAAAATACAAACAGGTAATGATACGTACAAAGCAGTTTTATAACTTTACAATTGGGTCCAACATGAACGTAATTTACGCTGTATAGAAGCGGCTTATTGATTATAGAATAACTGGGCTCGTCTCTGAAAGCTGAATGCGTGAATGAAAACGTGAATCCGTGAAATTAATTAGTTTCAATACTAATTATAAAAACTAGTTATTATTGTATATACAATAGAAGAACTGCACTTTACAAACGTAAACAAAGTAGGCGTATAATTTTCAGACTGTACGGATCGATTGTAAGGAGAGTCGATCGTAATGTTAAGTGTATAACTTCTCGCTTAGTTTACAGCCAGTTGTTTTAAAGTGAAGTGTATATAACTATTCAGTGTAAGTTACTGCCCATCAAAATCCTAAACACACTGAAACAGGAAATAGTTCACGAAGTTTGTGCAGTAACCGTTTATCTGCACACGGGTGAAAACTATTTGCGAAAAAGTTTAATTGTCACAGAAAGGAATACAACAAATTAAATTATAACTACCTTATAGGCTTAAAAGTAAGAGTAATTAAATCAAATTCGACCTGCACTTACATTGCGCAATAATTTTTATGATAAACTTTTTTGCTAGAGCTGCTGAACAAAATGAATGTGTGCAGAAAAAACAATGAAGATTAAGCACGACCATTCCAGTTATATAGTTATGCAAAATAATGTGGACATACATAGATATGCAAAATATTTATATAGTTATGCAAATTTGTTACTTGTTTCAAGAAATACACTTACAAAAAATGTCTACAAAAATGAGAAAGGTTAGTAAAAAGGGTTAATCATTTGGAATTTTAGATCGTTATTGAGGGAAAATTGCCGTTAAAAAGTCAGATGTCTACAAAAAAACAGAGGGATAAATTTAGTGTACTTAGTTTTGATTTATTCGTTCGTTTTCAAGAAAAAACAAGGTTGCAAAAGTTGCTGAACATAATAAACTGGTATCATTTATATTGTCATCTTTACTATTTCATGGCTTTGTTAAATTTTAGGTATCTATTTATAGGTATCTATTTTAGGTATCTAATATACGTTTCCACGCTTACCTTCTTGATTACAACAAAATAAACACCAAATAAAGAATTCTTTTTTTTATTTTTGCAATTATTTCACAAAAATCTAACCTCCTTCCCAGAACCTCCCCTAACTGAAGTAAACACATTCTGTAGTAATGTAAAGACTGTAAGTTGTTGACAGTGTGGATGCCATCCATTTTTGTTGAAAAAATAGTGATGTAGCCTTTAATAGCATTTGTGAAGCTGTACCCACCCTGATGACGGTCTAGCTCCTACCCCCACCTTTGAAATGCTGGAGCCGCCACTGCTTTCAACCCATTCTTGTCGAAGGGAAAAAACAAGAATAAAATCAACACACTGTGTCCAATCTAACACTGTATTCTAACAAATAATATTACTCTTCACCAATTTAAAAATATTGACCAATATTTCATTCGAAAATTTGAAATCAGAATAATCATGAAGTAGTTCTTTGGCAGAATCTGTAACATTGTCTGTGAGAGCAATTGTAATTTAATAATTACCTGTACAATCAACTGTATTTATTACATTACAATTATTTACAAAGTCTCTATTACAAAAATATTATTTATGTTTTCTTTCCTAAAGCAAAAGTAAAAATACCAAGTTACACTACGTAGCTTGCTTGTTTTCCATTGTAGGCTATTTCAAAGAAGAGTTTAAAAACAAATTTAAGATTTAGAGTGACACCATAGGTGGGGCTATGGGTTAAACTCAGGTTTAAAGAAATTATTTCATCAGTTCAGAACAACAGACTATGATTTCAAAAAGGCATAGTTCAACTAATTTCCATTTCGTGGAGGTGAGAAGGTACCAAAATTTCAGATTAACAGTGACGCTCTCTTCATATTTTTTTTTCATCTAATACATTAACAACAGTCAATAACAAACAAGGTGCATAATATCCAGTACAGACTGTGCCATCACAATATACACATAATTGTCTTCTCCACTTGGATTTCATATAAGCGTTTGTGTTTGACCGACAGTAGTCCATTTGAAATTCGTTGCTATGTCCACAAGAGCACAGTTTGAAGCTAAATAATAAACTAAGAAATGTGGTAGCTTTTCTGTATAGATCAAATACTTCCGAACAACTGAATCAAATTAATTAGCAGATCTCTTTATCATTTAAAGAAATACCTATGGTAAGCTATCCCTATTTAGCTGAGGTAGTCTTTTTATAACATTGCTCAACTTTTCTGGAAAAAAAGTTCCAATTCTCAGTTTCTGTAGACACTCATTTCAAGTGTATACTGTGGATATGAACTAGTATTACAGTGATGTCTATAAACAAATAGACAAGTGACAAAATGCATCTGTTAGTGCAGGCATCCCAGTAAGGTTTAAGCGATCGTAATCAATAAGGTCAATATTGATTATACGTGTATCTGTAATTTATAAAGTATTGCATGATAAAGGATGCCCTAAAGAATATTTCTTCAATGAAAAAATGTTAGTAACCGCACTCCGAATGGAGAACTTCTAAACGTAAATTGGTAATTGGTTTTATATACTTAAATACTAATTTTTAGTTTGGTTGTTTTGTGTCCTGATTTCATGATTATTTGTACCTATGTAATATCCAATCGCAAAGCTTTAGCGGAGACAAGATAGATAGTGTCTACCCAAATAATTGATTCATAAAATAGTTAATTTTTATTTATGAACAGAGGCGAAACGTGAGAAAATAATTTCGGTAGGCATAAAAATACCAGACAAAAGCAACCTCTTAATAAGATTGTTGGCGTTCTTAATTAACTAGTAAAACGCAGTTAATGCTACCTCTTCCAGCTAACGGTAAGTGATTGTGAGAAACTTACATTTTGCAATATAATTAAATATCAAGATAAAACTATCGTATTGTCATTTTCGTCGTCTATGAATCTTACTTTCGTAATACTGCTAGAAAAACATAAATGTTACGTTTACAAATGATGACAAATTCTGATTACTGTAGGCTTTACACAAACGTCCCATATTCTCTTTAAACGACCCCACACGCCGTGTCTTGAAGTTTAAAAAATTATCTATCATCATTTCTTTGAAAGTTGGATCCTTTTTGCACAAAAGTCAATTATATTTCAATGGGCAAAGTAGGCTTTGTGATAATCTTTTATTTTTTATAAGGTTACAAACGTATATTCTGATCCTCTTCAGTGTACTCATTAGTCGAGGCCGATGTAACTAGAATACTTGGTGCTAATTTCAGTAACGTTAGGCCTAATGCATGTTCATACACACTATCTAGTTGATTCTCCACAGTAGATTCTTGCAGTTTAATACAGGGAAGCATTTAATCATCACTGTTTACCGTGTTGGTGTGTCTTTTCCAAGTATTAGGCCCCCTTCTAATGAAAGTCGAAAACTTTATTCATCTGGCAGTCATCGGGCACGTCCCGGAAGCTGCAATTCAGCCATGGGTGCAAGATACTACCACAACACAGCGCTTCATCTCGGCTGTAAATGTTTAATAATTCATTGCGCAGTGTTACCCACCCAATCTGAACAAATAATTTTGGGAACAACAACTTCAAACTGGAGTTGTTGAAAATTACTCCGAAATTCAATAATTTTTTCTCATTTAAAAGTTTTGCAAATAATATATTTTCAATTTCGCAGAATCGGGCGACTAGTTACTGTCACAAAATTAATAATTTCATTAAGCAATGCGCTCATATACTTCACCTACAGATTCCTGCAATATATTGTTGGGATCAGAATTCATACGCCCACATCGTCCATACAGTTTTGTAGCACTTGATTTAAACGCAGTGTTGTGATATTTTTTTCACTGTCCTAATTTCGTTTATGCATAGCTTTACGCCACTGCTAGATCTTTCCTGTAGAAAGCAGATGTCGAGTAAATACAAAAATTCGGTCATGTACACACAAGTAAAACATGAAAGATGTCGACTTTATAACATTTAGGAGACAAATTGCAGCATTCACAGTCAGGATCGCAGTCATCACATTCGGTAATATGAGAAACAGCCCGCAAATGGTAATTCCAATGAGTTGATGTTGGGTGAGGAAGTTTAAACCCTTGCTCTTGGAACAAATCAAATCTAGCAGCAGATATAATGAAGAAACGATGAAATGCAGTCAAGTTACAAATAACTTCTTTAATATTTTTTTCACTACGCAACAAGACCAAATTAAGTTGGTGAGCCTAGCAATGCACGACTGTGGACTCCGTTGACGAATAAGGGTTTGTACTCCACCGCGCGACCAATCATAAAAAAGGCACCGTTATAGTTTTCGCTTTCTAGTTTATTTTCAATGTTATATTATTTTAACATTGAAATAATTTTATTAGCCAACCCTTCAGGGGGCATAAGGAAAATGTGCAGTCTCCGCTTAATAAGGGCAGTTATTTAGGAACTTTAAATTTATTGGCAACAGAGGAGTCTTTCATGAAGAAACATATAGAAACCAGCACTCTATTTAAAGTCACGTCTCCCGAAATTTAGAATGATTTAATCTAGTCCGTTTGGGTCGCTATAAATGAAACTATTCGTGATGAAATAAACTAGGCTGATTTTATTTCCGTTCAAGCTTACAAAGCTTTTGTCAAGCTGACAAAACAACTTACGTAGCTGTTAATGCACAGTCTAGTATAATCGTGAGATATGTTCATGGTTTGAAAATTGAAGAACGCATTGTAGGCTCTTTTTTTCTTGGATTTTCTTGTCCATGACGTGTCCGAATGTTATCACTAACCATAATAAATTATTCCTACGCGGAACACAATAATATTAGATAAAAATTTGTACATTTTTATCTCATTGCCTTTTAGGCTTTTCCGATATTTCTTCCAAAAAAAGCGCAGAAAGGCTGACTAATAAAATTGTTTAAGTTTTAAAAGAATATAACATTAAAAGTAAATTAGAAAGTCAAACGAGTCGGAACTCCTGTGATGGCTGGTCGTCACGGTGGAGTACAAACCTTTGTTCGTCAACAATGTCCACAGGCAATATTTGTGCACTGCTATGTTCACCAACTTAGTTTGGTCTTGTTACACAGTGCAAAAAATATTAAAGAAGTTAAATTATTTATCTGTAATTAAACTGAATTTCATGGTTTTATCAGTAGATCTACTGTTAGATCTGTTTTACTCCGGGAACAAGGCTTTAATCTTCCTCACCCAACGTCAACCGTTGGAATTATTTCGGGAGGTTTTGACAATCATAGAACTTTACAAAGAAATATATCGTGCCGTTTCATACATTCCCTTAATGTGATCCTGACTCTGTGAGTGCTGCAATTGGTCTCCCAAATATTTTAAAGTCGATATCTTTAATGTTTTATTGTGTGTATATGATTGAATTTGTGTATTTACACATCTGTTTAACGTTCTACAGGCGAAATCTAGTAGTGACGTAAATCTATGCATACATGTAATTAGAAAAGTCGAAGAAAATATCAGATGAAGTGCTGCAAAACTGTAAGGACGGATGCAGGCGTGTGAATACAGATCCCAATAATGTATTGTAGGAATCTGTAAGTGATAGGCCTATGTATAAACGCGTTGTTTAAGAAATTCTTAATTCTGTGACAGCTCAACTACGTGAATTTGAAAATATACTTTTTGTAGAACTTTTAATCGAGAAAAAATTTATCGAATTTCTGAGGAATTTTTTTCAACTCCAGTTTGGCAAGCTGAAATGTTTGTTCCCAAAATAGTTTGACTGGGTAACACTGCGCAATGGATTATTGAACATCCACCAGCAGTGACGATAAAATGCTTTCATTTGTTAAATTGCTACAAATATTGTGGAGAATCAACTCGATAGTGTGTACAGTTACTGAAAATAGTACTACATCGAACTCTGGGCTGAACGTTCAATTAGACTGAAGACAAAACGTACCTTCGTAATGCTACGAAAGATAAAAAGATTATCTTAATTGGCTACTTTTTCCATTGAAAAAAATTGACATTTATGTGCACAAGCGATTAAGGAAAGGGTGGTAGATACTCTTGCACACTTCAAGACGCGGCGTGTAGAACTCACGTGTAGATACTCTTGCACACTTCAAGACGCGGCGTGTAGAACTCACGTGTAGATACTCTTGCGCACTTCAAGACGTGGCGTGTAGATACTCTTGCACACTTCAAGACGCGGCGTGTAGAACTCACGTGTAGATACTCTTGCACACTTCAAGACGCGGCGTGAAGAACTCACGTGCAGATACTCTTGCACACTTCAAGACGCGGCATGTAGAACTCACGTGTAGATACTCTTGCACACTTCAAGACACGGCGAGTAGAACTCACGTGTAGATACTCTTGCACACTTCAAGACGCGGCGTGTAGAACTCATTTACAAGATAATATGAAACGTTTATGTAACGCCTACAGTAATATTTTAATTCTTTTCATTATTACAATATGTGAGTAGAATTTATATTTTTCTAGCAACATTTTCTAATTAAGATTCATATACGACATCACTGACAATACGATAAGTTTTTTCTCGATATTTAAGCCAAATTGTAGTATAAAACGCGTGTGATTCGGACAGTTACTTTGCAGTTAACTGACAGAGTTATATTAAACTCTATTTAACATCGTTTTACTGATTCATTAAGAACGCTAGCATCTTAGTAAGAGGTTGCTTTTGGCTGGTGTATTTATGTCTACCCAAATTATTTTCTCACGCTTCGCTACTGATACCGGTAATATCCAGATTTTATGATACAGAAATATGGTAAAATATGCTACATAACCATGTAATGCAATCAGTGCCTAACAGATGTCATATGAATAGTTGTATGACTGGTTTCCATAAAATGTAGATGGATATCATTTATTTTTGTGCAATCCAGAGTTGTTTATTTACTGAAAAACTTACAGAAATAGATAGCTTGGTAATTTTTTTATTTCTGCATAGTTATGGATAGGTATGTAACTGAGATGCATGTTTTGAAGTTAAAGACAAACCTTACCTTGTGTTAAACCCAACGGATCTTAGTTGGATATAAAAAAATAACATTAAGTTGAGAAAATTGTATGTAACTAACATGTAATGTTTGTGCAGATTTCCCCGGCATGTGTTTCGCCTCTACAAGGTGTGCCACCATTGAACCCAACCACAGTTGGGACCTGACACCCTTCTGCGGAAAGTCTACCTGCATCAAGGAAGAAAACCGCCTGTTCGAATTGGTTGAAGACTGCGGCCCATTGCCGAAACCAAACCCAAAATGCAAACTATCTGAGAAGACCAACAAGACCGCTTCCTTCCCTGAATGTTGCCCAGTGTTTGATTGCGAACCTGGTGTGAAGCTCGAATACCCGGAGATCCCCACTACCCCAGCCACTTCTCCTGCACCAGCTAAGCCAAAAGCTTAAACGCTAAGCAGGTTTTATAATTTTTGTAACTTTTTGTAATAGATTTTTTTCAAAAATAATTTCAAAAAATTGATCTACAGTAATTAATATGCATTTTGTATAATTATATAGAATCTATTTAATAATGCTGTACCATAAATATGCATCTGTATACAATTATAGGTCAAAAATAAACACAGCCTTTTTTACAAAACTCTATTAAAATTGTGTTTTTTATCAACCTTTCTCCACATTTTGTAATTTTTGTCTCAAATAGTATATAAATATTTCTGTGTGTGTGTGCTACAATATCTTAACTGGTTTCCACTCTTTTTTCTTATAGGTAACCACACACAAAGTAATATTATTTCGTATTTATAGTGATTATTAACCACATTAATGATTTATAAACCAACCACAGTTTATTTTCCATCAGTTTTTTTTAAACTTTGCACTCATTTTACTAATTGCTCTGTGTAATGGGTGTAACATCCATTTTTATTCCAGCAGTGCACCAAAATATTGCCCCACACCTATAATGGTTTTCTGGAAAGACCCCTCGACACCTTCTTTGATCTTCTTATTTTATAGCAAATCCTCATAAATTTATTCGGTTCTGAAACAAGTCTGAAGCAGCCAGATTTAGTGAATGGATTACTCCAACAAATCAACTTCAACCTCTAATTTCCCCTTTAACAAATGCAGGTTGTAATCTTTGCTAATTATATTATCTTTGTTATTAGATTTTTGTTTATTTAAATTATTGTTTTTCAATTGATTTTGTAATTTCTACCATAGTTTATGTTATAATTATATCATGCTATTGATTCTTCAGTGTCATTAACCGCACTTTCTGTCAACTAACATACGGTACTGTGTTCATTAACTACACTTTAATATGTTTGTTTGAACATTATACAGTTTTTATTTCATTTGGTGTAAATTTAATATTAGTTAGGTTAACAAATTTTGTAAAGAAACTATAATTCTTTTTCATGCTATTAATTTGGTTATTATTGGTTACTAATTAAAACTGCGTATAGGGATCAATATGCATTGACCATTTTTCTTTACAAGAGATCCTGACCTGGACAAGTTCATACACACAATAAAGGAAACAGAAAAACTAATATTATTTGATTTGCTAAATCAGTCTTTTTCATATTTTTTAAAAATATATCAGCTTATTCAAGAGGAATACATAATATTTTCCCATTAACGTTTTACTTTAAAAAGAAAATAAATTTAAAAATTCCCTTAGTATCCCCAAAAAACATGATGGGATTAACTAATGATAGAAGACTTTGCTTAGATTGCAATGGGCATAGACCACCACATTATTTCAAAGATAATGTTCTGCTTGACAAGCAGAAATCATTTAGGGATTAAAAAAAAGTGATCATCGAGTTATACGGAATGTCGAGATATCAGGAGGCAAGTTAGCGGGATTCTACTGTAATGTATGAATAAATCAATGTGTATCTCTTCTACTTCTTCATTTTTATAATTCACATTAGGGTAACTGGGATGGCTCTCATCTTTGCATCTCTGCTTGTCTTCAAATTTTTTGTACTAATGTGTTTAATAGTCTACATGCTTCAATTCTGTGGCACATACTATATGTTTATTTATAATGGACTCTACCCTTTTCTGTATGAATCCTATTATATTCTCATGTTTCATTACTGAATGAAAGTATCCCCTGCTCCACAATCACTGTTGCCTTTATGACAACAAGAATCCAACTGACTATAATTTGTAGCCATGCTTTTTTACTTATATAATGCAACAGTATGTATGTATATGGTACTGTGCATTGCACAATTAGTTAAGATAATTAATGTAAATTAAAATAAATAATCAATATTGTCAGTAGTATAACTCAGATAGAAAACCGTAAAAGGGAAACAACGAATTTGCCTGTTTGAACAGGGAAGTCATGCCACACACAACTGCATCTGGGTACACGTGTATCTTATGTGTGTGAGTGCGGCCAGTTAATTCCTGCAAAGCGTCACCCCTAAATAAACGTTAATCAATAAATAAATTATTTAAATTGTGATAAGTGTGTGTAAAATATCAAAAAACAAAATACACCACAGTGTGAATAATATAAAGACGCACGCATATACAAAAGATTGTGCAAAAACAATAAAAAGTGTTAATACAGTGCAAATAAATGTAAATAAAACCTATAATAATTAATAATGCAACAGTACATATGTATATGGTACTGTGCATTGGACATTAGTTAAGATAATTAATGTAAATTAAAATAAATTATCAATATTGTCAGTAGTATAATAATTCATATAGAAAGCTGTAAAAGGGAACAACGAATTTGCCTGTTTGAACAAGGAAGTCTGTTCAAAGCGTCACCCCTAAATAAACGTTAATCAATAAATAAATTATTTAAATTGTGATAAGTGTGTGTAAAATATCACAAAACAAAATACGCCACAGTGTGAATAATATAAAGGCGCACGCGTATACAAAAGATTGTGCGAAAACAATAAAAAGTGTAAAGACAGTGCAAATAAATGTAAATAAAACCTATAATAATTAAGATAGAGAAAAGTGGTTAACACACAGTTGTACATATAAAAATTACCGACCAGAATATCGGGCAATTTGCAAAAGACTTCGCATGTTGCGAAGACCAGTGAAATGAGTGTGTTAATAATCATGTTTATAAAAGGACGTGTTATATGTGTGAATAAATGTACAGTTACACGGTTATCAAATATAATAAAAGATTTATTATACAGCTACAATAGTGAATACATCGAGAGCATGTTGCTCTTTTGGCGATCGCCCTGTGACTCACTCACATGCCCCGCTATACATATGTCATGGCGTATCCCCCCTCTTATAACTTATCGTATTACTCGCATCTCCCCTTTTCTAGTTTTTCAAAATTAAATTACAATATTATTACATAACATTTATTAAACATACATAACCTTTTAGGTACTCTGGTTTCTTTATCGTACGACCTGATCTAGTCGTAATTACCGGAGCATCATTCGCAGTCACATTAACAATAGGATTATTATTACAGATATTATTTGCATTATTCACATTATTATTTACAGTATTTGTATTGCTCGAAACTCTTCTTTGCGTGAGCTCTTCTAATGGTATATCTAAACTATATTGGATTTCATTAAATTGTGTACCTTTGGATAGATCTTTTCGATTACGTGTTACAATAGTATTTTGCTCTGTTTTTACTTTATAAGATCTAGGATTTTGATGTTTTTCAATAATAATACCACTTTGATGAGGTAAGGTTTCCTTTCCTTAATCATGAATTTTAACTTTATCTCCCACATTAAATTCTGTAAGAGCTTTCGAACCTTTATTATAATAGAACTTTTGTTTATTTTGACATTCTTGCAAAATAGTACTAAATTTATTTGTCTCTACTTTGCCTTCATTTGAATTTGGTATTATGTTTCTTACTTTCCTACCATACATTAATTCCGCTGGCGTAATGACACTATTATCAATAGGCATATTTCTTAATTGTAATAGAGCCATTTCTTTATCCTTTCCTTCCTGAATAATTTTTTTCAAAATATGTTTGAGAGTCTGTATATGTCTCTCTGCTAAATCATTTGACTGGTGATGTTTTGGAGTAGTTATCACATGTTTAAAACCCCATTGATCTGAAAATTTTTTAAATTTAAAACTCATGTATTAAGTACCTGAATCTGAATATAAAACTTTAGGTACCCCCATATCGTGCAAAAAACTCCTTTAAAGACTGTATAGTAGACTCTGCGCTTAAATCACTTAAATGTTGCAAATCAATGAATTTACTATACGTATCTACTACAATTATAAACCTTTTACCAAGTAAATAAAAAATATCAGAAGCTACAATTTCCCAAGGATTTTTAGGTATTGGTTTTTCAATCATTGGTTCTTTACTATTATCCCTTTGATAACTACAACAAATATCACAATTGCTTACCAAGTCATCAATTTGCTTCGACATGCCTGGCCAAAACAATGTTTTTCTAGCTAACATTTTGCATTTTTCACTACCAAAATGAGCATAATGTATTTTAGCAAGCATTACTTTTCTCAAGGATTTTGGTACAACTATACAAGTATTTTTCAACAATAAACCCTTACACTCTGAAAGTTCTTCTTTGAAAGAAAAATATGGTTTGACAGTTTCAGAAACGGATGATTTGTTTACAGGCCATCCATCTTTTACATATTTTAGAACTTCTTGCAGTTCTTTATCGTTGCTAGTTTCATTTTTTAATTCATTCATTCTTATATCAGATACACTAAGACTTTTCTCAACCATCATAACATATGCTTTAATTTTTTCTTCATCAGAGGACTCTGTAGTTTGCAAATAAAGCCAGTAATAACTTTTTACCTGGTACATACTTAAGATCTAAATCAAAATTATGTAAACTTATTCTCATCCTTTGTAATCTTGGAGGGATTTCATTCATTGGTTTTTTAAAGATCGAGATCAGTGGATTATGGTCAGTCTCTACGACAAATTTTTGACCAAACAAATATTGATTGAATTTATGACAACCAAAAACAATTGCTAAACACTCTTTTTCAATTTGACTGTACATTACTTCAGTCTCTGTTAAAGCACGGGAACCATATGCCACTGGTCTTCCATCTTGTATCAATACACATCCAAGACCCTCACTGGAAGCATCTACACTCAATGTTATGGGTTTATTTATCTCAAAATATGTTAAAACTGGAGGTTTACATAACACCTCTTTAAACTTTAAAAATGACGTTTGCTGTGCAGTACCCCACACAAATGGCACATCTTTCTTTGTTAGTTGTCTTAAACTACTAGTTAATTGTGCAGCATTTGGTATAAACTTTGATAAATAATTTATTGTTCCTAAGAATGTTAGTAATTCTCTTTTATTTTTTGGTATTTGCATTTTTTCAATTGCCTCAACTTTTTCTGTATCAATTTCAATTCCATCTGCGGAAAGTATATGACCTAAATATTTAACTTTCGTTACAATAAAAGCACTTTTATCTGCATTAAATTTAATACCATATTCTCTGGCTCTTTTAAAAACTTTATCCATAATTTTTAATAATTGGTCTTTAGTCTCAGCCCAAATTAACATATCATCGGCATATATGCCTACATTTTCAATATCTTCAAAAATTTGATTAAAAACTCTATAGAATACTTCAGGACTAGAGCTTATACCGTAAGGCATTCTGTTAAAATAATATCTCCCAAATGGAGTATTAAAAGTAGTTAACTCTTTACTATCTTCTGACAATTCAACTTGCCAGAATGCTTTATTTGCATCCAACTTTGTAAAAATATTTTGCGTTTTTTACCTTTGCTGCAATCTCATCAATTGTAGGAAGCTGAATATGTTCTCTTTTTATGCAAGAATTTAAATATTGTGGGTCCAAACAAATTCTTATTGACCCATCTGTTTTACCAACAACTACTAATGAATTTACAAAATCAGTTGGTTTTTTAATTTTCGATATGATACCAACAGCTTCCATTCTATTTATTTCATATTTCAATTTATTAATCAATTTAAAAGGAACATGTCTACATGGTTCTACTTTACCTACACTTCCTTCTTTTAATTCTATTTTATATTAAAAATCTTTTATTCTACCATAACCATTAAAAACATCTGCGTATTTCTTTATAATATCATTAGCTGTGTTTACTGAAAAAGCATTTAAAATGTCAACATATATAGCTTCATCTCCGGGCTGGACTCTTTGTATCAAATTAAAATCAATGGAACTCTTTAAACCTAAAATAGGTACACTTTTACCATCAAAAATTTCAAACTCTACTCGTTGTTCAATATTGCCTACTTTGCAATTTAAGCTTACTTTACCAATAGTTTTCATTTTTTCTTGACTATAATTTTTCAAAATTACATTAGATTTCAGGCATTCAGTTATATTCAATTTTCTACATAAGTCAATAGGTATTATATTACATTGAGCTCCAGTGTCAATTTTAAAAGCAACTGTTTTCTTAGAATCTAAAATATTTACATGTTGTATCCATTCGTCTCGTGCACTGATAGCATCCACACTAATCCAGTCACAAAAAAATTCATCAAAATACTCACATTCAGCCTCAGATGCCACATTTACAACTTTTATTGAACGCTTATTTTTACACATTTTTGCAAAATGTCCTGTCTTACCACAGTTTATACAGTCCTTCATAAACGCTGGACAATTCTTAAAACGATGATTGTATCCGCACCGTTGGCATGCGGTCACCTGTTGTCTTGAAGCACCCGGCTTTCGTGTCGTAGAAGATGATGATGATGTCATCTTTGTGTGTTGAACTCTGCTCATGTTGTTGCCTGCGTCACCGTCATGAGTCTTGGAATCGCCGCTACTCAGCTGTTTTTTATGCTAGCAACTTCCTTTGTAGGCTCGAGTTTTTTAACATGCTGATCCGATAATTCAGCACTTTTACAAATTTTAACAGTTTTTACTAACGTTAACTCACTCTCACGTAATAACCTATCTTTGACTCGTTTGTCTAAAATGCCGGCAACAATGCGATCTCTTATCAAACGCTCTCTCAAAGTACTAAAATTACAATCCGCACTTAATTTATTCAATTCAGTCAAATATGCATCAAACGACTCACCAGGCTGCTGATTTCTCGTGAAAAACATGTGCGAACTAACACTCTCATTTTTGATAGGCACAAAGTGCTCTTCAAATTTCTGCAGTACTGTATCGTAACTGTTTTTTTCATCGTCGGTTAATCCCAACGTATTATACACGTCTACACATTCTTCACCTATGCAATGCAAAAATACGGCCACTTGTACATCATCGGCCATTTTATTAGTACCTGATGCAATACGATATATTTCAAAAAGCTGTTTCCACTTTGTCCATCCTTCAGTAGTTAACTTTTGTAAACAACTTGGTGGTTTCAAGCCCGTTAATGACGTAGACGTGGTTGTAAACGTCGTTGTCGTTCCTGTACCTGCAGCAGTAATAGACATTTTCACAATTACACTACGCAACTCACACACTGTATTCAAACTGAATAACTCCACTATATATTTTACGCACTTTAGTTCTTCAAAGCCGCAGCGCCATGTTATATGTGTGAATAAATGTACAGTTACACGGTTATTAAATATAATAAAACATTTATTATACAGCTACAATAGTGAATACATCGAGAGCGTGTTGCTCTTATGGCGATCGCCCTGTGACTCACTCACATGCCCCGCTATACATATGTCATGGCGTATCCCCACTCTTATAACTTATGGTACTACTCACAACAGGACGCTACGACAGACTGATTCATGCAGAGAATTGTTGAGACATGATTTTTGCGCCCTACAGTATAAATACGCGAGACACACCAGCCTTTTTCTCTTTCTTAATTATTATAGGTTTTATTTACATTTATTTGCACTGTATTTACACTTTTTATTATTTTCGCACAATCTTTTGTATACGCGTGCGTCTTTATATTATTCACACTGTGGTGTATTTTGTTTTGTAATATTTTACACACACTTATCACAATTTAAATAATTTATTTATTGATTAACGTTTATTTAGGGGTGACGTTTTGCAGGAATAAACTGGCCGCACCCACACACGTAAGATACACGTGTACACAGATGCAGTTGTGTGTGGTATGACTTCCCTGTTCAAACAGGCAAATTCGATTTAACCTGAATTCAAAGTACTCTCCTTGGGAAGCTATAGGCTACACCAATGCCAGCGTCTTCTCAACCCTTTGAAGTAATTTTGGAACTCTTTTTCTGGAATGACCTTCAGAGCTGCCATTGTATTAGCCTTAATGTCCTCAGTGTCATCAAAATGTTACCCTTTCCAAACTTCTTTGCTCTTTGGTTAGAGAAAGAAGTCATTGGGGGCAAGGTCAGGTGAGTATGGCAGGTGGTCTACCAAAGTTATTTGTTTCCTGGCCAAAACTCCCATACAGACAGTACTGTGTGCGCAGGTTCATTGTCATGATGCATGAGCAATGAGTTGTTGGCGAAAAGTTCCAGTTGTTTGCATCTCACTTCTTCACACAATCTTTGCAACATTCCCAAATAGTAGGACTACACTTAGTTAACTGTTTCAGGGTTTTGTTTCAGGGTTATACACGAAGATCCAGGTTTCATCACCTGTGATTATTTGACCCAAAACATCATCCAACAGGTCTGTGTACAGCTCAATCCTCATTTGGTTTTGTTCGTCAGTGAGCTCCTTTTGGTCCATATTGGCACACACCTTGTGCATGGCAATATCTGCAGTTAAAACTTTCCGCACAGTTTCCCTATCAATGTTCATTTGGTCTGCTATGGCTATCACGATCAGTCGCTGATTTGCATACACAATTTGCTGAGTTTTAGCAATGTTTTTGTCCATTCAGATCTTTACTGGTCGCCCTACCCTTTCTTCATCAGTCACTTGTTCCTTCTCCTTAGGAAACCGTTTAATTCATTTGTGCACCGCTTTTTTCTTCATGGCATTCTTGCCATACACCTGCACTAACATTTCCCACATTTCACTCCTACTCTTGCCTAGTGGCACCAGAAGTTTGATGTTTGTTTGTTGCTTTAATTTCAGTTCAGACATTTTCATGACAGCGCACACACACAGGCACAACCAATAATGATTGTATTTGGCAATTTTAATGCAACATACATAACTTGGGGACACAGTTATGATAATGGGGTTGGAAAAATTGTACATGATTACTTAAATAGCAACAGTCTCAGTACCTTGTAGGCCTACAACCCAAGTTAGCCAAAAGCATTCATACACGTTCATACGCAGATAGTTTAATTAACCCAGACTTAACTTTTGTGTCAGCTAACATTGCTGATCAATGCAAAAGAGAAGTGACTGAAGACCCAGGAAGTGGGCATCATATAACTATAACTATAACACAGCTCAAAACCAAAAAAAAATAATCCCCAAAAGAGAGTAATGTGGAATTTTAAGAAATCTGATTGGAAATCATATAGAAAAAAGTGGATGCACTAGTGAAGGAGATAAAAGGATATGACTCTTTATGCCAAGTAGTTACTAAATTCTGTGACTTACTTAAAAATAGTGCCAAATAAAGTATTCTAAGTGGGAGATGTACAAATATAAACCCTTTTGGACAAAAGAACTGACAGACCAAAAAAAATCAAGATAGACAAAAAAAAGATAAAGCCAAAGAAGTGGCAGATTATACAAAAGGAAAAAATGATGAAGAAAAGTTGCAAGATGTTATAACGTGGAGACGGGAATGTGGAATACTTAAACAACAAATCAGTGAACCAAAGAAGGTGACATGGGAGTGATGGGCCAAAGTTCAATTTCAACTGTGGAAAGGAAAAAATAGTAAATAAATTCAATACCTTCTACCTTAACCAGTATAACTTTAAAGTGTGGAACTGAAGAAGAAGTAACAGTTGCTCAAGAAAGAAAAAGTAAAGGTCAATGGAGTTGCCCATTTTGAAGACTTATTCTCCAGAGAATTTGCCAAGGAAGAGCTACAAGAGGCCATCAGAAATATCCACAGCAAGAAGCAGCCAGGAGCTGATAAAATTTTTCCGGAACTCATTGAAAAATTTAGCATAAGTGTCTAATCCGGGACCCATAGCATAAGACAGTCTCTGGTATATTTATAACAAGTTATGGACTGAAGATTTGAATCTCCCTTCAGACTGGTCTAAAACAATAGTCATGCCAACACAAAAACCAAGGAAGGTACAGGACAAAATAAAATCCTATTGATATATTGCTCTTACTTCAGTACTGTCCAAAATAATAGAATAAATAATAATAGCATAACTGAACTGGTACTTGGGAAAGCAAACTGAATTGAAGAACGAACTGAATTTAGAAGCAAAATGCAACTTCAAATGTGCTCACAAAATTTATTCAAGACATCAAACTAGATTTCAACCACCAGAAAGGCATTTTCACAGTTTTTATTGATTTTAAGGGAGCTTATGATACAGTTTGGAGAGAAAAGCTAATCAGTAAACTAAAAATATATGGAGTGAGAGGATGCATGCTAAGCTGGTATACAGGATATCTCACTCCAGAGACAGGTAAAGACACAGTAGAAAGACGCAAAATTGAGCTACAAACAATCTAAGTGTGTCTCCCTCAAGGAGCTGCCTCCACAATAACCCACTTCAATATATACATTAATAAACTGCCTGAGACACAGAAGAAAACTGAGGGAATTAAGGTTAGTATGATGTTTGCTGATGATATCACTATATGGACATCAGCAAGTAACAAGAACAACAATCAAAAGGCGAATCTCAAAAGGACAAAAATTGCTGCTCTAAATGATCTTAATACATGCTTTTTAAGAAACAATGTGAGTATCAGCAAATCATGAACTATATACCAGTTCTTCTCACTCCAGCACAACAATCCAGACTTCCAACCAACTGGTTGGACTTCTATCCAACTGGATAGTGACTTATTCGGTAAAAGCCCCAGAACTAAATATTTAGATGTTGCGCTTGGTAACAAACTAAATTAGGAAGAATAAATTGAAAGAACCACTAATAAAGCAAGCAAATGAATCAGATTTATGAAGAGACTGGTGGGAGGCAAATAGGATGTAGGCAGGACACCCTAAATATTATCTACAATGCCTATATCAAACCTATTTTGAAATACGGAAACAAAGTTGTCATCACAGGCAACAACACATGACACCTGGGAAGAACACAGTCTAGTGCAGTGAGACTAATATGTGACGTACTAAGGACAACACCAGTCACTACTCTTCAACAATACCTCCAAATTAGGCATGGAATACAAAAACAAGTAGCAACAAGCCTTGCCAAGATGGAAGCTTTTCTAAGATCTAGACGATTTAACAAGCAAACCAAAGCAAAACTCTTAAAACTCAAGAAATGCCACTCACATCATGCAGAAAGATCTTTCCAGAGTTGAGACTAAGTAATGTGGAACCCATTGGAGACCTTCCCTACCCTATAGACTTCAACTGAGTATCAACCAACTTGTCTCTCCTAAATAATTCCGCAAAAGCGGATACACATCCAGCACTCTTGAAATGCTCAGCTCTTAATATGAGAAATGAAAAATATCCTGAAGAAGAAAGGCTAAGAGTATACACTGATGGATCCAAAACTGAAGAAACTGGAACAGGTGCTGGGGTGTACTGCCATTTGTTTTCCCATTATGTGCCAATGGACAGATATAAAACATGGAGATGGAGAAATTCAAGCAATACATTTGGCCCTATAATGACTAATCTATCACCCCAATCAGTGCCGGATTTAAGGTTCTTGAGGTCCTAGGCCAAGTTTTCTGAGCCCCCCCCCCCAAGGCTGTGACTTGAAGTAATATATGTACCGGTACTGCAGAAGTAATTTAATGTGAGATTAATACTATCAAATTTAAAACCAGTAGGCTACTATACAAAAGTGTGCTTTCATTTAGCAAACTTTTTTAAAATATTAAGAACCATGCAAAAGAATTGAGCAAATTAATTTATTTTTTAAGTAGAGTAACTTAACTGAGCTTATTCAGAAATTTATTTCAGAAGCTTGTTCATGATGAATACGTTTAGTGTACGGATGCAATTCTATGTTAATAAAGTTTTCACATGAAAAAATATCATTGAAACAACACGCTGCCCACCACACAAAGCTAAAAACCTTCTTTACAGTCAAAACAAAATAAAAACATAACCTCAAATTGCAAACCGTTCAGCATCAAGGCAGATAAACAACGATAACAAACAAGGGTGGTAACATGGTTGTGTAAATTCGGGGGCAATATAGCGGATGTTTGAAATTCGCATGCACAGATTAGTTTTCAAGGATGCCGTCTTAAAAATATGTTCTTGGATTTCGTTGTCCACAACGTGTCTGTTGATTAACTAAATATAATTATATTTAGTTAAAAATAAGCGAGCAATGTTTTAATAAGACGTTTTTTCCATTTGTATTATTAGCAAAAATTTATCATTTAATTTTTAAAAATCATACTTAAATAAATCAAAGTGCCTCCTACTTTTATAAAAATACTTCTGTAAAAAAAAATATATCTGTAGCTTGCGGCCCCTTCTGAACCCGTGGCCTAGTCGGCCTAGTGGTAAATCTGGCACTGACCCCAATACATTTCGACGCATAAAATCTCTCAACAAAACTATCATGCTCCAGTGGATCTGGCCCATGCAGGAGTCGAGAGAACTGAAGTCACTGATAAGCTGGCCAAGAAGGGCATTGAAGTCCATCTGGGGGAGAAGCCTATGGAAGTGAGCTCTGTCAAGAAACTTGTATCACAGCAAACTCATAAAATATGTAGAAAAGCACAGCAGTACAGGCAACAGGAAAAAATGTAAAAATATTTGTGAACTTCAGATTAACAACCAGCCATGACTGCCTTCCAGCACATCTTGCATGAATGAAAATCTACTAGTCAAATGAATGCACCCTTTGGCATGCCCTAAATTCTACCATGGATGCTAACCATCTTCTGCACTGCCCTGCCAGGAACAAGATGGAATAAATTTCCATATGGCTATAGGAACAATAACAACAGGTTTCTGCTTTGCTCAGGGTGGCAATGATGCATTCCTCTTTGGTCAGAGCAGCAAAGTAGTTGATATAAAGAAGTCAATTTAGATATTTAATTAAGAAAGTTGTGTAAGTGGTTATAATCACAAACAGAATTAACACTATTGCACATGTTAAACACAATGATTTTTAGATTTTCCAATCTGGTGATAAGCTGTGAAGCATGAAAGCGCTAATTGGAATAATTTTTTATAGTGGTGTGGAACAGTGTTAATTCTGTTTGCAATTTAGAAATATTACCTCCGATTGAAGAGGAGATACATGATAAAGTATCCACTTGTTTCTTCTATACTTTTATGGAATTTCATAGATAGGTTGCTCCATATTTATATTAAGAGATCTTATCTCTATGTTGCAAGATATTTTAACTTTTGTTGTTCCTGATTACGGCTGAAGATGAACCTATAAGTTGTGTAAGACAGATAAACATGTACAGTGTCAAATCTTTCAGATGAATTAAAGTTAATATGTTTTACAAATTGTACTCTAAAAGAAAGAAAAGAAGAAAAGGAACTACATAGGACAAAAGAAACTATGCAAAGGATTTAATTAGGAAAGCACACCAAGACTCCTGGGATGTACTGATACCTAACATAGAAGCACACATTCATGGAAGATAAGAAGTAACATATAAACTTCTGAAACAGCTTAACAAAACTGAGAAAGATAATACATGATTACACATAATTGACAAGAATTCCTGGATTAGACACTATAAAGACCTTTGGACAGATGAGAAGGTAAATAATACAGGAGGACAAGATATAACTACCACTCTTCCAGTTAGTTGTTAATAGCAATATATACCTTGGGGATAACATAACAATAACATTAGAAGAATTAACAGAAGCTCTAGACCAAATGAAGAATAGAAGGCAACAATAGAATTAACACAGAACTCCTAAAAGGTGGTGGACTGCTATTGAAATTACTACTTTGGCATTTGATTAATGCGTGCTGGAAAACAAAAAACAATTCCAGATTCTTGGAGAATAGCAGAGGTAATATTGCTGTTTAAGAAAGGGGACAGAAATGATTGTGGAAATTATCAAGGCATAAGCCTGTTGAATATGGCCTACAAATTATATAAAAGGATAATTAATAACAGACTAAAGAATATTACAGGCGCTCTCCTTCTTGAAGAACAATCTGGATTTAGAAAAGAAAGATCCTGTAGTGACAATGTCACAATTATGTGCCAATTGATTGAAAAAAGAAGAGAATTCAATCTAGAGACACATATTGTCTTCATAGACTATGAAAAAGCATTCGATCAGATGAATAGAGACATACTGTTTAACATATTAGAGCAAAAAGGATAACCACATCATATAATATAAGTAATAAAAAGCCTATATGAAAAAACAGACATTACTATAAACACCAGGAAGGAAAAAACAGAACCTATTACTGTTAACAGAGGCGTTAGACAAGAGTGCATTTTATCACCTCCTCCTCCTCCTCTTATGGCGCTACAGCCCTGGCCTCCACCAATCTCCGCCCCCAACCCACTCTATCCACTGCAACCCTCCTCCAGTTTCTTATCCCCATGTCTCTCGCTTCCTCTGCAACGGCATCTTCCCACCTTTTCCTCGGTCTACCTCTACGTCTCATTCTCTCCTATGTACCCAGCAAAGCCCTCTTGGGGTTCCTGCCATCCTCCATTCTCATAACATGTCCGGCCCAATGCAATCTTTGTATTCTTATAAATTTTGAGACTGGTATATCTTTATATATTTGATACAGTTCGTTGTTGTATCTCAGTCTCCATGAGCCATTTTCTTGTATTGGGCCTATAATGCGTCTGAGGATTTTCCTTTCAAAGGTGTCTACTATGTCGACTGTTTTCTGTGTGATTGTCCATGCCTCACACCCGTAGCATAGCACTGGTCTGATTACAGTCCTATATATTTTCATTTTTGTTTCCCTGTGCACATCCCCAGACCTAAATGATAGCAGCAATGCGAAGTATGCCTTGTTAGCCATGGTGTCCGTCATTTTATCACCTACTTTATTTAATGCATATTTTGACAATGTTGTAAGGCAATGGAAACACCGAACTGGTCCTGGGATCTACTTACTTCCCAATAATTTCTGCATTAATACTCTGCTGTTTGCTGACGATCAAGTTATCCTACAATAAAATGAAAATGTATTAAAAAAAGCAGTGTATCAACTCAGTAAAATTTGCCATGAAGATAATTTAAACATTTCCATGACAAAGGCTAAAATAATGGCATTTAAAGAAAAATTCCCAGTATGCTCCAAAATAATAATAGAAAAAAAAGTTCTTCTTCTTCTTCTTCTTCTTCTTCTTCTTCTTCTTCTTCTTCTTCTTCTTCTTCTTCACTCCATGGCTTGGTCTATAGCCCGTTCTGACTTCACAGAGTCTCTGACCATTGTTTCCAGTGTCTTCCATGATCTCTCGTCCCCACTGGCCTGTATTCAAACGCTTGTTTAGGAATACACGTGTCTACCATGCGTTCCACATGGGACTTCCAATTCTGCCTGTATTCCTTTATTCTCTCCAGAATCAACTGTAACTTCAAGTTTTTCCTTATGTCATCATTTCGTAGACGATCTCTCAAACTACATCCCTTAACTGCTCTTAAAAATTTCATTTCCGAGGCCTGTATTTTTGAAATATCTTTTTGCAGGAGTGTCCACGTTTCACATCCATACATTAAAGTCAGCACAGCCATGACCTTATAGAACTTTAGCTGTATCTCCTTCTGCATTTTATTCTTCAATAGTCATCTTATTGTTCCACAGGTATAACTAAATTTATTTAACTTTCTTTCGATATCATTATCCTTCCTGTATGAATGCTTCCTGTATAACATCCCAAACAATTATTGCCTAAGAAGGCCATCACTGTTGTCTTAGTATTTCAGATCTTAAAGTTGTATTTCTGGCAGATTGTATGCAAGGTGTAAATAGACTTTTGTAACTCATTTTTCATTCTTCCCTATAATTATTTGGTCATCTGCATATAGTAACGTGCTAAGTGATCCCTTATCCGAGATTTGTATACCTGCAGGACAGACATTCATATATTCTCACAAAATTTTGTCAATATACTGTACATATTAAATAAACTTGTAGAGAGGCCTTGTCTAACACCTTGATTTATAACTTCTTGAGATGATCTTCCCTTACCTAAATCTATATGAATAGTTGTCCTTGCATAGAAGCTCTGAATAGCATGGACAAGGTGAACTGGAAACCCCTATGTATTAAGATTTCCCACAACATACGTCTACACAGACTGTCAAAGGCTTTCTCATAATCTATAAAGGTCACATGTGTCTCTAAATTCATGATGCATCTTTTCTCAATTATTTGTTTTACTGGAAAAAACATTGTCACTGCAAGTCGTCCAACTCTAAAACCACTTTGTTCTTCTAATATAAGTGCCTCAGAGGTAACTAAAGCACTGATTAAGGCTTCGTGAATATAATTTATAACATGTATCTAAGAGGCTAATTCCTCAATAGTTGTTACAGCAGTTCCATTGCCCCTTCTTAAATAAGGATATCACTTTTGCCTGCAACCAAGACTTGGGGACTTTAGATTCTTTCCAACAATTATTGAATAAAGTCAAAAGATGAGCCAGCAAATCCTTCCCTCCATATTTCAGGAGTTCTGAGTTTATTTTATTCTGAGTTCAGTAGCTTTCCTATTTCTTAACTTCTTTAGCTCCACCTCTAACTCTTCTATTGTTGTAGGATCGACTTCTGATGACATATCATCTTGACTTACCACAGAATCTACTTCTGTAGGCACAAACCAAAGTTTAGTATAATGCTCAATCCACTGATTTTCTGTTATGATATTTAAATGTTCCCTATCTCTTTCAGTACTATTGAAGTGCCTTAACAATTTATAGGCAATCATTTGATGGCCATGAACATCACGTTCTATTGATGCAATAAATCTGTGCCACGATCTTTCATGTGCACTGTGTACTATTGTTTTAGCAAAATTTCTCTTTTCTTGGTAGATTTGTTTTGCATCTTCCATTTTCAGTTGCAGAAACCTATGATACGCTTCCTTCTTTTCCCTTATTGCTGCCACTACTTCCTCTTCCCAAATCTGTAAGCCTTTCCTCCTGCAAATTTTCCTCTTCTTCCCTAATGTTTCATCTGCCACCTTCTTTATGACTGTCTGTACCATATACCCAGGGCCGGATTAAGGTATCTTGGCACCCTAGGCTAATTATATTTTAGCCTCACCTCCCATAGGCTACTCTTACGTTTATTTCCAGGGGGCTGAATGAAGCTTTAAGCAAAACGCACCCTACAATATATTTCTTATTTAAGAATATTTCAAATATCTTACTGTTTTTGGAAATAGTCTCAAGAATTGAAAACTCAGGCTATTTTTCAGAGATTGTTTTAGAGTTACACCTTAAACATTTGTAGTGTGAATGGCTTTTATAAGGAAAAAATTAACTACGTAGTGTAACGTCTTTTCGTTGCGTTACAAATCCAGGGAACCCCTCGTAATTAAACTCCGTTAATTAGATGGGCTGCCTACGTTGTAACAGAATTGATCACAAATAATTAATATAACAAATTACTTACTAACTGTGTAAGGAAACAATGGCAAGGTATACAATTGATTTAAGCACTCCTCATATGTGTGTAACAAGAAGACTTCTCTTTATTTAACATTTAAAAAACATTTACTGACAGATCCCATGACATTACTAATTCAATTATTAAATTATTTGAAAGGTTTCTTTAAACTTTGGGATCAAACTTGATTCTATATAGCTATACCTCGGATCCGGGTCAACTTTCTGTATTTCTGTAGTTAAGACTTTCAATTATACTCATTTCATGATATTAGCTTGCAAGACTTTCTTTTATTCAACCATTGGAAGAATGGTATTATTGCTTGAATTATATTACTCTACATTAGCATATAAATTGTTACAACGTATGAAGTTAGAATAGTTACATGAAATTCTTAGATTTAATTTATAAGTCTTTACAAAGTTAATAGTTTCTGAAAAGTCTCTTTCAAGATGTGTTGTGTAACAAATATTAGTAACCCTCGATAGACAGGCTATCGAGTCACCTTTTAATTGGTATGCAGAAGACTCGTCCTGGGGTATCCGTCTTGGGAAACAGGAACAGCTACGTCGTCATCTCGGTCTGGCCTTCCTCTGTAAAGGGCTCCAAAAGTTCGCAGGTTGAACAATATGTCGTGTAGATATCTACGATGATCTTGTAGATTCTCGGATGTCCTGATCTGCATATTCTGTCACGTGCAGTAGAGTTTGTGGCTTCTGATACTTCACATCTCCGGGTATGACTTTGGAATTGTTGTTATTTGTTGAAGCACGAAGTCATCTTGTGTTACACTCCTTTTTTACGTTTCGATTTTTTTTACTTTAAATTTCTTGTCTATTTACATGACTATATTAGTTAACACATCCAGATGCTTTAAACAGCTACATCTGGTACACCAACTTAAGGTGAGACAAAATATAGTTAACATATTTTAAGCGCACAGCTCCTACGTCTATACTGTACGAAGTCACCATTGCAAGAGAGAGAAATTCCGCTCCCTTCGCCTGGTACTGGGCAAAAGTTAGTGGGACAATTTCCGCGCGAGAATATAGTTCCTAACTATATTTAAGTTAACATTTTTATTTATACAAACTATCCCTAAACAAATATACATAATTTAAATCAGTTGTTTTAGCGACTATTTATGTCTTCAGATTTTTTTATTATTAACATTAATTTTTTTATCTTATTCTAACTCACACAAGATTCGGAAAGCATGTCGAGTCTGGAATCAACAGGACAGCGCCTGCTTACAAGCAAAGGGTTAAATACGATATTAATAACTCTTTACAATTTATCTTTTTATTAGAGTATCTTATAACTAATTAATTACTGCTCCCTCTCATACTGAGTACATACAGGTATTTTATATTAATACAGTGAGATTTAAATGGCTTAAGAGCTCGCAACCTTAATTTTTTTTAAAATTTTTATTTTCTTGATTATTTCTTTTATTTAAATCGTCACATACTCCACCGCTTAAATTGCACGCTACGGTTAAGCTTTTTGAGTCTAACTCACTATTGGGCACTGGGATATTGAATGGGGTTAGTGTGTGTAATTTCTTTCACATAGTTGTTGTACACTTTACAACGTTGTCCACATAGTTATTAACTATAGTTACAACACAGTACACTTTATATTCTTATGAACTACCTTTTTTTTTCCTACTATTTACACTAAATATTTACACAATTAAAACACAAAACTCTTTCTTATCTCTATCACTTAATTTTACTACCGGTTTTTTGTTTGTCTTACTCTCTCTTCTATAGAGTAACTTTCTAAATCTTTACTATTTAGAATTCTATCTTTTCTTCTGTGAGTCCTATATAACTCATGTAGTTAATGAGTGTTAGTACCCATCTAGTTAATGATTATTCATTAATGCATGCTTCGCAGAACTGGAACTCAGGTTGATCAGGCCTCGTTTCCAAACTCTACGTTTTACATTTCTTACGTGGATTCAGAAATATAATTTTCTTTACTACCTAGTATTCCTTTTTGTTTTTTGGGTTATACTATACCGTCACTTCTTCTTATAGAACTTTAGTTGCGAAATATGCGTTCTCCGCACATATTTCTGAGTTGCAGGTTCGCACAGGGCTACTGTAACTGGAGTTAGGTACTTTTGGATTTGGTAAGGGCCACACCATCTGAATGATAGTTTCGAGGTGGTCTTATCAATCGCACTACTAATGGGGTGAGTCTTGTACATTACTAAGTCACCTACTTGGTACCTGACTGAGTTGCTATGATTACCTTTCTCGTGGTATCTTCTGGATTTTTCCAAGCTTGCTCTCAAGTTAGAGCGGGCTTTGTTCCATATTCGCTTTATCTGCTTATCCGTTATTTGCGGAGGCAGCAGATCGTGTATATTCCATCTTGTGGACAAAGGGTGGTTTGGTCTATACTTGTATAGTAACTCGAACGGGGTCGACTTGTGACCTTCGTGGT